>JBAMBO010004093.1:0-515559 GCA_037044535.1 Lordiphosa magnipectinata
ATGGACCCTGCCAAGTTTTGAAAATTTTTCATTGATACAAACTAAGAAAAGCGGTAAAAACTATGCTGGCTTGAGATAAGTGTTTAGAAGTAATATAAACAAACGACTGGGGAATTATACTTAAAAAAACAAAAAGCAAAAAAACGGCATTTGCTTAAGTAAACAAGAGACAGAGCAACTTGCTGTTAAGTTTAATATTACAAGGACGAGTTTCAGACGCCTCAGTAAGGTATAGTGCCGTTTATAGAACTCAAAAAATGGCTGCCTCGTATTATACCCTTAGGGAGAACCGCAAAAATGCGGCTGAAAGATGAACTGACGGCTGACCATGATATTTTAGTACGTCAGCAAGCAGAAATAAACATACTTGATTGATTCCTCAAAGCTGAGCTTTTAACTGCATTCAGGAGATCACACCAGTGCTCGTTACATTTGCATGCACGGAGCGTGGTTATTTGTCTAGATCAGCCTTAAGAGTTCCGCCGTCAGTTCATGTTTCAGTCGCATGTGTGCGCGCGCCCCTAGAGTAACAATATTTTTTCAGTTATATTATTTGTGTTTTAGTATTCTGACCTCGGCTATAGTATTGGTCTTTTTCTTAATAAAACTAAAAAATAGATACACCTTTCAGCCAGACAAAGTACTGTAACAAACCATAAAATTTTATAGCTTTTGCTCGAAACTTTTGAGAATTATATGTTAGCGCAGACAAGAAAATACACAGACTGACAAGCTGCCAGGTCTAGATCGATTAGGTGATTGATGCAAAACAAGAATATGGTCGGAGATGCCCACTTCCTCCCGTTTTACCTGAAAAGCCAATTTGTATGCTCATGCCTTAATTGCTTAGGCTGGAATGACACTTTCTATTTGTATGGACAATTATTGTTGCAATGGAAAATATTACAAGACTCGTTCTAGCCTCACTGAAGCGTTATGCTTTCTTTTTCTTAAAAAAATTAATTGACACTTACCCAGAAAAAATATATCCTTCGTGTATGTACAGTGTGTCCTGGACGGCTTATAATCCTGATCCTAGTGTTGCTACAGAATAAACAAAAATTTGAATACGGTTATTAAATTTTACGCATTAAAGCGGGCTCAGTGCTTCAGTGGTTCACAGATTTAAAATACAACTTCCAGAAAGTGTCGGTTCGGTTTAGGTTGTCTACAATGTCGGCAAACTTACCTGGGCTACTGACTGGATTACTTGGACCTTGCGCGCATCTTGCGGCGCTTGCGCTTCAGACGACGCATACGTTTCTTTCTCCACTTTGCTCTCATTTTTGAGGAACCTTCTCGGTTGAGTTTTAGATTTATACTAAACTAAATCCAAACGTTTTCTAGGCATGTTACAAAAGTACAAGGGAAGTTAAAATCACAGCCTACTGAAATTTCGATTTATCAGTAGCAAAATATAAACCATAATAATTAGAGTTGTCATGGGAAAATTAATGGCCAAGTTACTAAATGGGTGGCACTTAAGCGATCATAACTTTTTACATGATAATAAATCGAACTGGAAACGCCTGCAGTGCAACAAAGTCTTCTCGCTGCAAACGCGCGAATCTTATGCAAAGCCACTTTTGACCAAGTTACAAGTAGAAGGAACTTGAAGCAGCAGCTGCTGCTGCTGTCGTTGAAAGCCGCCAGACCGCTGAATGAATTGGTCTGTCGTTGTCTTGGCAATCAGCGCTACCGGGCATAGTAGAAAGTTAACACACACACCCCAAGAACCGGCTTGCGCCTGAAAATTGCCAGGATGGACGGACACTGCGGCGGATGTGTGCGAGACGAGAGTGGGTGCTGGGGGGGGGACTGTAACTGCTAAGCGTTTTGGCCCGTCTTGACTTTAGCCTCGCCTCGGGAAGCCGCAGCAGCGTATTCAAGTTGAAATTGCCGCAATTGCGTGTCGACCACAATCCTAAACCGGCAGAAGCTGCAGCAGCAGCAGCAATGACTGGCAAAAGTTCTAACCGACTGAGAACGACGGCGTCTTGGGGTGTTGGCTTTAGCTCTGTCTCTTGTCTTTCCCCAGGTCTGTTTCCTTTTGTTTTTAATGAATAAGTTGGAACACCTGCTGGTCGTTCAGTCGTCGCTTGTTGAGAGATCTCCTTTCTGGCAGACAACCTCTGGTTACGCTGCTCAAGTGTGACGTTGCCTTTATGTGTGTGTGTTGTATCTTTGCATCAGGTCTTTGGGCATTGTGGCATACCCTTTTTTATGGTGTGGGGTAGATGGGCTTGTTATAAATAATTGTACATCAAAAACTCTTTTTGAATTATTCGAGTTTTTCGTATTTTAAATATTTTGTAATAATTGCGAAAAGTGTGAGGCGGCTTAATGATTTTGGACTCATGAGCTATACCTTCAGCTAGAATCATTCACAGAATTTCACAGGTTTGAACCTTAAATAAGTGAAATGAATTTGGAAAATTAACCTTTAAATCTTAAGAGTTTCTCTAAACACAGCCCAATCTTTAGAGATTTATGACAAGTATAAAGGCAGCTTGAATTCATTAAACATTCTCTGAACAGCCGTGTTCCCCAGCCATAGCCCCTGGGCGCCGAGCACTATCGGCAATTCATTCCGACTGCTTGCCGAATTCATCAAAGAGAGAGACATTCACATTTTCCTAACTCCCTCTCCTTGGGGAACCATGCTCTACAGCAGGGTTGATCAACAAGAGCGAGGCCAAAAAGTGAGAGTGTATTGTTGACTGACCGCATCGAAGGCTAGTCAGCGACTGAAGGCCTGTTTACTCTCTTGGCCTCAGTTTCGGCATGCGTTCGGCTCGTGTGTGTGTAAATAGCGAAATCTCTTCGGCCCCTGGGGGGTAGCGGTGAGCATCGCTGCTCTACAGCGACTTTCCCAATTCGATCACACTCTCTCTGCTTAGTTCCTCATTCACTTGACATTTGCCTTGTCACTTGATATGTCCCCACCAAAAGTTCCCCCTTGTCTGCATTTGATGCTTTAATTATGAAGTTGTTTGCTTTTGCTTGAAAGCAAACATATTCAGCAAAATCTACACACGGCTAAAGGCTTAAGTCAATAAACAACCTGTTTGAATATCATTACGCATAAATCTATAGTCCGCAGCTGTTGCCAGTTGGGGCCAACGTCAGTCTTATAATCTTCATTCATTAAAACGAGAACGCGTTGCTCATCGTGGACTCTCAAGTGTCCATGACACTGAAACCGGCCTGAGCGCACGGGGCCAAGTGGTTGATGGAAGGGCCTCATGAAGTTGCAAAATTAAAACCAATTTTCATTTGAGCCTGCCGTATCACCGGCTCATCAAGGCGAAGTGGCACACACTCACATGAAGAGGAAGCCAATTGATGATGGAAACAATGACTGAAAGAGGCGCTTGGGAATGGGGGTATATAACGAGATAATTGCAATAAAGAAGTATGCAACATAGCTGAGAGAAGATGAAAAGGGTGAAGTAAGAATATTCTGCAGAAGAACAGTTGAATATCTGATAATGATATCTAGGGGTCCGTCCCAGAGATGGGAAGGTAAGAAGCAAATAAATGTTGGTTTGTTCTTCTGTGTGTTTTCTACTTGAATATAAGACTTAGGTTTTATAACTCTGAGTTAAGAGCTTATGACAATTTTTCGCGCTGATCTAATAAGCGGCTGCAAGGACCAATAAATATATAATTTAAAATTTACAAAAATTACTGAAAAAATTTAAAGAAACTCTAAAAAATCTAAAAATTCACAGTAATGACATAAACATTTTTAATGAGCACGGTTGTTGTTTAAGATTTGTACTTAATCACTCTATTAAGAGATATATTGCATTTATTCTAAATTTTTCATTCCTTAAATCTAACATAGCTAACGCTGAGTTTGTATGGCACAACGTGTTTGTAAATGATATGCGTTGGACTACGCTGGACCTCTTCACATGTGGGTCACGTGCATCCTGATCCTTATCGGCAACGCTAAGTATATGGTATTATATTGTAATTACAAAAAGAGACATGTTTATGGGTTAGGTTGTATTTTGTGGTCAAGTCTCATGTGCAAATTGTAACACTCTGTCTCTCAAAATATCATAGGTATTTAAATTTGGTTTACAATTACCAAACATTTAAGAGATGCTCAATGATACCAACCAATTTAAAATTCCATAAAATAAAAACAAAATATCAGAAAATAATAGATTTAAATAGTATACAAAATGTACCAAAAACTTTTAATATTAAAATGCCAAAAATAACAAAAATATAAATATATCTCGTCTTAAGGCAAATTGATTTCAACCTTCCCAGACAGCATTTTATGAAATTTCCGATCAATTTCGAGCCTTTTACGAGTCCTCAGTCTGATTAAAATAGTCATATTTGCGCTAGTTTTCTGATTGTAAATGATACTTTTGTCGGGAGAAAATGGTACCCTTGAAGAGTCGTTTTTAACCCGTTTTTCTGATCAGTTTTGACTTATTTTCGAGTCATTTGAGAGTCTTTTTCGAGTCGTTTTTTAATGAATCACATTTTGAGCAAGTGCATAAGAAATTTTCAAGTCTTCATTAAAGCACACATGAAACTAATCCCTTTTTAATCATCAAAAGGGCTGGAAAAAGACTTACCTGGGGGACTCTTGTAAAACTGATCTTCCAAAGTCTAGATGGGTTATTTTCTTATAGTTTGTTGGAAATCAGAATATACAGCAACTTCGATCGGTCGAATTCCTAAATCGGCACATGCCTGAATATTTAAAACGAGAAGGCCAAGCTAACTTCGTCTGTGCCGAAGTTTTTATACCCTTGCAAATGCTGTTTTTGAAATGTCAGAGTTTAAGAACGATTATATAAAAATCTAAAAATTTTTTAAATAAAACCCATTTTTCGACAGATAAACATCTGATTTTGACCAAATTTTGCGAATCTTTTCGAAAACAAATCAAATTAGCAATCGCGGAGTTGAAGAAAGATAAAATTAAAAACAGAAAAGTTTTTCTCACTAAGACACATTTTCCGACCGATCGGTCCTATGGCAACCATAAGATATAGTCACCCGATGTCGTTCAACTTTTTCAAATTAGTTTGAAAGCGTTTAATATTAATAATCACCGACCTTAAGAACGATTTACTTAAAAACAAAAAAGTTTTTTTCACTAAGACCCATTTTCCGACCGATCGGTCCTATGGCAGCTATAAGATATAGTCATCCGATTTTGACCAACATTTGCAAATCTGTTTGAAAACATATAATATGAATTATGGCCGAGTTTTATGACGCTAGCGTTGAAAACAAAAAAGATTTTCTTACTTAGACCCATTTTCCGACCGATGGTTCCTATGACAGCTATAAGATATGGTCATCCGATTTTGACCAAAATTTGCAAATCTGTTTGAAAGTATATAATATTATTAATGACCAAGTTTAACCGCGTTAACATTGAAAACAAAAAAGTTTTTCTCACTAAAACCCATTTTTCGACCGATGGTTCCTATGGCAGCTATAAGATATAGTGATCCGATCCGGTCGGTTCCGACATATTAGCAGCGTGCAGTAAAAAGAAGACTCTGTGCAAAATTTCAGCTCGATAGCTTTTAAACTGAGAGACTAGTTTGCGTAGAAACAGACGGACAGACAGACGGACAGACAGACAGACAGACGGACGGACAAAGCTCAATCGACTCAGCTCGTCGCCCTGATCAAGAATATATATAGTTTATGGGGTCGGAAATGAATATTTCTATGCGTTGCAAACTTCTGGGCAAAATTATAATACCCTTTGCAAGGGTATAAATATACTAAGGATCCGAAGTAGGAAAGAGCGCTGAAGTTAAGATTGATTTGTTTAGAAACAATGCTCAGAGAAACGTCCCAAACATATTAATTCTCTTCTTAATCACCCTCTAGTCCGTGCCAGTCTTTATGACCAAATGCAAAGTTTTTCCACATCTTCAAATTAGCTGCTATAAGCTAAGGAATCGAACAGTAAGCGCTGACAACTTCGATTGCCATCGCTTTTGATGATTTAAAAGGGGAAGGATTAGACAATAGCACAATATCGGTTGCTAATTATATTTTCTTGTATCTTCTGCGCCTTTTTGTGTATATTTTTTTGTTATTTCATAACACTTGTAACGAAGTTCTGAAACTGTCGAATTGATGTGGCAATACATTAGTAATTTTTCCTTGTTCTCGGATGATGAATCAACTTGGCTTTGAACGGACGGTATAGATCACAATTACTACCTAGTGATTTATATAACGCTTGGTTTTCACGCAGAGCAATTGTTCTAAAATTTTCAGCAAATCATTGCTTAATACTATCTAACAGCACCGACAAACATTCTTCGACTATGAGTTCAGTACCAGTATTCTTCGACCCGAGATTTCATATTTTGCTTACAAGAAACAGTTGCAAAGCAACGGACTCAAAGTCTGATTGTAAAGAAGAGAAGCTTATGAAAGCAATAGAAAGCAATAAACAAATATCAAATACTTAAGCTGTGAATGATGATATATATTTCTTTGGAAATTGTCAAAGAGCACATACATTACCGTACATCGACAAATGTTTTAAAATTTTGGAAAGGTCATTAAAACGAAGACTTCATAAATATTGACTTTACTAAGTTTGTTCTTTCTGATTTAAGAGCTAGTATAGATGAACAGCTCCTGGTAGATATAATGTTAAACTAAACAGTTCCCAAAAATTGTTAATGTCAGTTAATGGATTTGATAATTACAATAACTTAAGTAGTGAATATTATGATTAAGAATATGAATAGAGAGGTATATAAATTTCATTATCAACGTAGAATTAATAAATCGAATGTCAACTTTTCTTTTTTGTTCAAACCAAGGTTCGAACCAAAACCTTGGGTTCAGCGGTTCCAGGAACCGGTCCGCAATCCGAACTTTGGACTTTGCAAAGGGTTTGAACCCCCGGACCGAACCTTCTGCAGAGTTTTAGAGGCTTGCAGCCTTGGACAGAACTATCAAAAAAATCGCCAAATTTCCATAATTGTCATTTGAGCTTAGATATTTCGCCAAATTTGCTAAATTGTATGAGTTTTGGGAATCATTAAGATTTGATAGTTGGCAATTGTAGACGCGTAAATTGTTCCAAAAAGAAATTTTCTAAATTTTTGTGAGTTAGACTTTAATGTAAATGGGTAAATGAACGAGTCAAGATCAAGCGTTCCAAAAAATCAAGAAATCACACAACATTCTATGATTAGTTCAGATTAACATGTATATTAAATAGTTGACAATTGAAGACGGATAAATAGGAGGTGTCGGTCAATAGGTTTAAAGAAATTTTAACATTTGCAATATTCTTACATTGAATTAGATTGAATAGAAGGTGTAGTTAAAACGGACCAAAAAATGGCGAAATTTTAAAAAAGTTTTAATGAGTTTAGATTATTATAAAGATTGAATAGATATCAATTGCCAAGTAAGCTTCACTTCTTCGTGTTGTGTTTAAAATTCTAAAGGAGGCATAGCAAAGCAAGCCGGGTATCTGCAAGTTTATTATACCCTTGCAAAGGGTATTATAATTTTGCCCAGAAGTTTGCAACGCATCGAAATATTCATTTCCGACCCCATAAACTATATATATTCTTGATCAGGGGGACGAGCTGAGTTCATTGAGCTTTGACCGTCCGTCTGTCTGTCTGTCTGTCCGTCTGTCTGTCTGTCCGTCTTTTTCTACGCAAACTAGTCTCTCAGTTTTAAAGCTATCGAGCTGAAATTTTGCACAGAGTCTTCTTTTTACTGCACGCTGCTACTATGTCGGAACCGACCGGATCGGATGACTATATCTCATAGCTGCCATAGGAACCATAGGTCGAAAAATGGGTTTTAGTGAGAAAATCTTTTTTGTTTCCAATGTTAACGTGATTAAACTCGATAATTAATAATATTATATGCTTTCAAACAGATTTGCAAATTTTGGTCAAAATCGGATGACTATATCTTATAGCTAGCCATAGGAACCATTGGTCAAAAAATGGGTTTTAGTGAGAAAAACTTTTTTGTTTTCAATGTGTTAACGTGATTAAACTCGGTAATAAATAATATTATATAATTTCAAACAGATTTGCAAATTTTGGTCAAAATCGGATGACTATATCTTATAGCTGCCATAGGAACCATTGGTCAAAAAATGGGTTTTAGTGAGAAAAACTTTCTTGTTTCCAATGTTAACGTGATTAAACTCGATAATTAATAATATTATATGCTTTCAAACAGATTTGCAAATTTTGGTCAAAATCGGATGACTATATCTTATTTGTGAGAAAAACTTTTTTCAGACGTTTATCTGTCGAAAAATGGGTTTTAGTTACAAAAATTGATTTTTATTTAAGCGTTCATAAACTGTGACGTTTGCATTTGCAAGGGTATAAAAACTTCTGCACAGACGAAGTTAGCTTGGCTTTCTCGTTATATTAGTAAGATCAGCCATGATCCCATTTTCACTTTCTCACGACTTTTGCGACTTCAAACCGATTTTTGGACCAAACTTGGTTTCCAAGTCGGAGAATTGGAGCACGTCTGTATATCTCGATTCTGTACACGAACCGGTCCTTCCCTTCTTGGTAAGGGTACGATTTCAAAATAATCATTTATAATTTTCTTCACTAACAAACATTTATTTTCATTAATTAAAAAAAGTGATTGAAACGATACTGGAAACCGATTAATTACCTGCAACATAAGTAAGAAGTTAGAAGAAAACACACAAAGAAACAAAAGAAATGGAAGCGTAAACAAAAAACAAATGAAAACTGATCATGAACTTAACCAGAACTTGCGAGTAATGACAAGCACAATAGCCAATTAATAGAATAATATTTGACTGTTACAAATTCGGCCACAAAAATAAAATTCAAATTTATTTACCCCTTTCAGGCAACCATCTCATCTCTGAGCTGTTTGGTAAAACAAACCAAACCGACAACCTTCACCTGAAAGGCCACAAATTCTTGCATACGCATATATATGCAGTACGTATCCCTCATGCAAATTGAATTGGGGGCCAATGGAGTGTGTGTTAAAAGTAATTTCGATTGCAGTTGCCCTTTTTGCTGCTGCTGCTGTCGCCCTTGTAAATAAATTACACTATATTCATCTTCGATTAATTCAGTATTTACAATCGAATTTAAGCTCTTCCCGCTTAAAAAAGAGTTGGGCGAAATATAATTACAAAAGCTGTAAGCTTGCCAGTGAGTGACAATTAAAGAAGCATAAATTTAATGTCGGAAAATCAAAGCACTTTTACTTATGCACACTCAAGACAATTACCAAGCACGACATTGCACTCCCTTTTTTGTTTTTTTGCAGCTAAAGTTCCTCTAGTATATATTTTCTTTTGCTGCTGCGGACATTTTTAATAAGTTGCCTGGCAGCCGTTGCACGTCTTCCTCTTCCACACAACATTGCAGCTGCCAAGTTGAAAATGAAATTCGTGGCACGAATAGATTTCCAAACATACGAACGGGCATATCAAGTGTAGGAAGCAAAGAAGAAGAGGAAACAAAAACAGACACAGGCACGTCGACTATGACAGAAATTCGAAAATGAAGCAATTTACTTGTACAACTCATATATATTTTGATACAATCCAACCGGGGCGGACAGTTGTCCAATGAGTTGGGAACTAAAAACTGGTCAGTTGGTTTGCTTATTAAGTGGCCGGTGGCCGGGAGGCTTCACTGGTATAATTGGTTTGTGCATATCTGGCGCATTCTACGCATTTCTAATTTAAGCCCGATTTTAATTAACAATGAGATTATCAGAGATGTTGGAATTTGTAGAGAGGGGGGGACTTGGAAATGGAATGCATACACTGAAATGGGTCTAAAATGTTTCCAATTAAGCAATGATTATGGTGGATGATCGTGAGATCATGCTGGCATAACAAGGTGAGCTAATAACTGTTCGATATCATGATACAATGAATACAAGGTAGTGCAAACATTTGCTTCCTTTCGCATGCGCATAATTTTGTGACTTTGTAACTTCATTTGACAGATTAGTCTTAGGTTGGGAATTTGAACTTTTTCGTTTTAGCTTGAACTTTGGACAATTAACTTTAGTAATATTCAAAAAATTACGGAAAATGGTTTACAAATTACAAATAATCTAGCACTAGCAAAAGTACATCAAAGGAGGTCACCTAAACCATTAGCTAAATAGGCGAAAGTTTACTAAAATCTGTTTTATCACAGCTCTTAGTATGTGCACATTTTACTTAAACAAACAGTGCTCAAAAGACTCCATGAAAATATTTTTCCCAGCTTGTTTCTACCCAAAATAAAACTCCAATATTTATAAACTATTCAAATTGAGTGCCAGGCCACAGTAGAAATTATTTTGCCACTACAAAAAACCCTTCCGCAACCCACTCTCACACACATATGATGTTTTGTGCTGGGTGAAACTCCTCGAAGCCTCCAAACTTGGCGGAAGCGCAAGAAACCAATAAAGAAAATGTCGAAAACTAAAGGCAACTTGTGTGTGACACAAAAGACCTGGCTGTCGCTGCCTCTGCCTTAATGGTAAAGCTCTTGAGTCAAGTTCCGTATGCCTGGCTGTGGGTCTGGGCCTGCGTGTGCCTTAAAAGATGGCACAATAAATGGCAAAGTAGCGCGCTAATACTACGTGCAAAATGGTTTTCGGGCAACCATTTTGCGCTACTGCACAAGCTTATGCAATGCAATTTTCATTTACATAAATTTTGATGTTTGCCTCGCCCTCCACACAAAAATTAAACAAACTTTGGCTTAAGAAACTTTTACCTTGTTGTCTTTTATGTCAATTTGCAAGGAAATTACCATTTTTGTTAATAGTTGCGGACACGCGTAAGGCAAGGCATTAAAAGTAATTCAAGCAAGCGGCAGCATCAGCAGCAAGTTAAACACACTAAGTAGAACCACAATAAATGCTTATTTAACTAATTTTGCAGCATGTATAAATGCAAATATTTACAATGCAACAGCTGCATAATTTGCGAGAGCTTTTTAAGAAATATGTCTGACTGAGGCATACGATTCAAAGTCAGTTCAAAGGCAGTTTCAAAATGGGCTTAGGTTTCTTTAACCGGGTGTAAGCCAATTGAATATCAACAATATTTTGATCGTACTTAAAACTATTTCAGTATCAATATCTTTCAACTTATTTCCTCACTTTCCGACCTGTTAAACAAATGGAAAAATATTTTGTCATTTAATTGACTCACAGAGCTAATCATGGGGTTATGTTCGTTTTATTTTTGAAAATATTTTTCTACTTGGGCAGCTTTTACAATCAATCAATTCAAAATGTTAAAGGAAATTTTACTAGATACTTTAATGGCCTCTTCTGTTTTTACAAAATTTGGAAAACTCTTCTAATTATTTTGCGAACTGAGCATTAAAGCTGCAAACTGGTCTTTTTAAAATGAACCATAACCTAAACCTAACCTAACCTCTCGAAACTAAGCTCCTCGAAGGAGGAGCTAAACAAAAAATGATTTTTTAAGTGCTTCGAGGATTGAAAGGAACGTTAACATAACTGTTTTATATCCGAGGAGGATTGTTTTGAAAGGGACAAAATATATATTAATGAATAAATAAATACAATTTGGAAAAGCACAAAATTCGCGATACTTTTTGAACAAAGCTCTTATAATAATTTTAATACTTTTAAATAGTCACGAGCCGTAATCAAAAATACTTGCAATCATACAAACGATTACATGATTACCTAATCCGCATTGTAGTACTCAATAATGATTTCTTTTTAGCTGTAATCATACAATGCCGTAATCACTCGTGCAGCTCTCTACTACCTACATATACTAAGATATTCGAACACATATATACACACTAGACTGCCTTCCGTTCGTCCGTATGAACAAAGAGATCTCATAGATGGTTAGAGATAGAGGTTTGACATGTATGGGACATATGTTTCTTATACTTGCAGGCAGATCAAGTTTATTTTCAATTTTTGCCACGCCCCTACCCGCCCCAGCAATTTGGAAAAAACATCATATCTCCCACAGTTTTGAAGATAGATTGTTCGTACCTTCTAGAGATATCTAGTAGTCAATATTATTTATCGATATAATATAGCATATATTTATGCTGAAGGAATGATAAAGATCGGATCAACGATACACAAGTTATGAGCAAAAAAAGGTTAACCAGCACACATTTACATTTCCTGCAGATGTCCGTTGACGTGATGCCTAGCTTTTTCGCGTGAGCAGCTGCTAGGCAGCGACCAGTTAGTATGCCTATAAGCAGTCTACAGTCTCTTCTTTAGAGCTGTAGCATATAGTGCGTGAGTTTTTTCTCTCTTGTCTTGCACATGATTTTTGAGATTCTGCAGCCGGTTGTGTTGTTCCACTTTTCCTCTGCTTCTTTCTCCGCTATCTCCTCCATCTTGCTGTGTAGCGTCTGTACGAAGATAGATATGTTTAGTGTTGCTTCTTGGCTTAGTGCAGTTCCGGCTTTTGCAAGACTGTCAGCCATTTCGTTTCCATCAATGCCTCGGTGGCTGGGAATCCAATAGATTTGCACCTTTCTAGAGATGCTGAGGGAATCTATTGCCTCCCTGCTTGCCAGAACATTTTTGGAGTTAATAGTGTGTCTCTGCATTGCTTTGATTGCCGCTTTGCAGTCAACGTATATGTTAATTTGGTTGTTTGGTGCGTATTGTTCTGCCAATTTCGCTGCTTTCCTTATTGCGAAGACTTCCGCCTGGAATATAGTGCAGTGGTCTGGCAGTTTATAGGAGAGCCTCAATTCCGGCTCATAGCAGTATACGGCGGCTCCGACTCCTGAGGCCATCTTGGAGCCGTCTGTGAATAGGTGCATTGCTTCCTGGCCCAGTCCTGTACGCCAGTCTTTTGGTCCCCGTATATACCCCGTTGATACTGAGACCGGCTTCTGTGGCCCACTTTAGTATCTCTTTGAGCTGTATTCAAACAAACTCAACTTTTTGGGAGAGAGAGAGAGTGAGAAACTTAGAGAAACTTAATAAAAATATTGCACGATAATTTAAAACTGGATTTTTTTTGTTTTTAATTTGTGTAATCTATGATACACGTATTCCGTTAAGGGGGCGCCCTCTCTAAATTTCCATTTTAGCCTTAAAAAATTCACATTAATACACACACATACATATATGATAGTTAGCAGAATACTTAGCAAACATACCCAGCAAACATTTTTTATCGCAGAAGACAAGAATGCGATTCTTCCAGTAGGTCTCGCTTTACTTTAGCGACATCGCATAGCAACCGCATTCTCATCTCCCTTCGGGTAGTGGTGTGCCACTCTGCGACACTTCTTGGAGATAGGAAAAATTCCCTTCGAAGCGATAAGAAAAAGTATATTCTAAGGGATAAAAAAAGTTTTCTTCTTGGAGATAAGAAAGTATCTTCTGGAAATAAGAAAGCGTTTCTTCTCTATATCATATATTCATTATGATATAAGTTATATCATATAACACAGATTTGACAGATTTTACTCCGCTATGACAAATATGAAATTGATTGGTTGATAAATCTAAAAACGGTACACTCAAAAAACAACTCGCCCGAAAAAGTATTTTTACACTCTAAAAAAAGGGCCAATGGCGACTCGCCTTATTTTTAAGAAAATTTGTTTAAACAAGTAAGAAAGTCGGTCAAGCCCTACAGTAAGATACTCTGTACTTGCAGCTGCAGCGCTGCTGTGGCGCTGCGGCAGCTTACTTTCTTTTGGTCATAACTTGACCAATAGATGGCGCCACTACTCTAACCATTTCAAAACTGACCTTTGATTGGAACTGACTCTTGGTCATAATCGATATTTTGGCAAATCGATAAATAATGCTAATTACTAACTATCTCTAAAAGGTACAAACCATCTATCTTATAAACTGTGGGAGATAAGACTTTTTTCCAAATTCCAGGGGCGCGAGGGTGAGTGGTTAAAAATTAAAAACAATTCTATAGAAAAACTTTCTTAAAATGAGGGTTTATTTTCTTCATTTTAAGTCAACATACGCTAAATTAATAAAATCGAAGCTTACCTTAAAACTAGAAAAGGCAATAATGCAAATTCACTCTAAAAATTAGAAAAATTTCTAAATTTTCGAAAGTATTAAAAAAAAAATTAATTTTTAAGGCAACTTTAATAAAATTCTGAAAAAATTTAAGGAATTTTGGATTCTAGGGCGATTTTCTTAAATATAGAAAAAATTTTATCTGAGTGTTTTTTTATTACAATTTAAGTATCATTCTGAAACAATTCAATATGAATTCAAGAAAATTATTTTATCCCTGCCTAATGATACAAAAAATTTCAATTTTTAAGAAATTTATGTTAACCAATGAAAATTTTTAATGCACCTCCAGACCAACGATTTCATTTCGAAAATATTTTGGCAACAATTTCCAACAATTTATTTAACAATCATTCGCTTCTGGCAACCCTCGTCTTTGGTGAGCCAAAGTAAATAGAAAAGTGTAGCAAAAGATTCACATTAAAGCTTTTTGTTCACTTTTTAGTTACTCCCCATGCGGCTTACCTGTGCTAGGTAGGTGCTGCCGCCATTCTACTTCAGTCAGTCAGTCCCCCCCTCTCAACACAAAAACCGCGTGTCGGGTGTTTTGTACTTTACAAATTAATGCCACACAGACACCGCCAACACCGAAAACGTACATGCATACCCGTACATTCAAAGGTATATGTTTTCATGCAGGTGTCTCACACTTTTGGGGTAAGCACTTAAATGCTTTGCTTTTATTGGCCAATTCTAAGCTGATTAATGCCCATTATTAGTCTTTGAGTTTATGTCGAATATAAGCTTATTTGTTTAAGTCAAGGTCACCATTAACACTTGTGTGTGAGGTGGTGAATTTATAGGGAAAATTTAACATACTTATAGGTACTGGGAGTGGAATTTAAAATTTTCGTAAAATTTCGCACTTGCATAAATACCAAAAGGCGTGTCCAAGCAGAAACGAAAATGTATACCAAGTGGGTGAGTGTCAGCAAGTCCTGCAATTAATTAACACTTGAAGCAATGGTCGAATTTTTATGTAAAAATATTTTTGGGATAATGGCGACGTTCCAATGACCTAACCAAGTGTATATAATGTATGGCAGTTTCAAAATATTACGGCCATATTCTGAGCCTGAGTACAAAATATTTGTAAAAATTTTAGTTTTGACATTTTTCTTTGGGGTTTTCTGATTCCAATAAACCCCAATCGACCAGGGCCTTTAAGTCAACATTACACATGCCATCGCTTAAATTCAGCAGGAAAAAATGGACCTCCTGCCATCCACCATCATGAGAAACCGCGTCTGACATGTTATGGTATGATGTTGTATTCTACACAAAAATTGTTTGATAGAATTTCTCATACAGCTCACCCTAATTTATTTTAACATAAAACCGCCCTTACTCAAAGACCCAGTATATGAGAACATACCTGAATTAAAAGCAGTAGTACACCCAAAAAAATTTTATTAATATCAATTTGATAAGCCTTGTCTCAAATTGAAACTGAAACTAGTAAAAATTTTTTTTTTTGCGTCAATATAAACCAAGAGAGTATTAAACTAATATTTTGCGCATTAATATTATTTTGAAACTAACAAAATTTTCAATGTCATCGAATGCTAGTTCCAAAATTCCAAGAATGTATGGTTGGTTAAACGAATCATGCCGAATTTCACAGCTGGCGATGCTTTACCTGTCACGTTTAGTGATTTAATTTTTGTGCAAACACATTAGTACTTTGTTAAAAGTAATGCTGCTGTGGCTGTTTCAGCGCTTTGCAAGATGACGCACAATGTGAAATGTTCGAAATGAAGACAACTGCAACACTTATGTTTAAATTTTAATGACAGTTAGTAAAGAACGTAATATGTACCAGAAGTATGATGCGGAAAAAATTAAATTGATAAAAGCTAGTATCAAAATGATACTAAAAGTTTGACAGTTGAAATATCAAATTAATAGGAACTAGTATCAAATTAATATTAAAAAATGAATACAAAAAAGTGTCAATCTGATACAGGTTAATACCAATTCTAAACCGCCAAAATATCATTTTACTATTTTCGAAAATATCAACTTGATACTTGGAGTATTGAAGAGAATTTTATTCTACATAGTTTTCAATTGATGACTTAATGGCGTCAGTTTGATGATTACTTTTTTTTTTTGGGTGTAAAGTAAAATTGGCTCAAACAGCACCTCCAGGAGAGGGCCAGGGCCAAGCTTCTCTCAATCTCTTGGCGTGTGTGCTTATAATTTTTCGCACAAGAGAAAGGGACCTACAGTTTAACGCCGAATCCGAACGGCAATAGTTAGAGAATTTTGCTTTTTCATGGCTAGTTACTTCACAGCTGGCGCCAGTAGCTGGTGAAGGTGATCGGGTGTGTAAAAGCTTTTTTGTAAAGAAAGAAAAAACTTTTTCTATTAGATGGTCCGAGGCGGGATCGAACCCACAACCTTCCGCACCAGCAGCCACACATACTACTGGTACAGCCACACATACTACTGGTACGCCACGCCCGGGGTGTAGTCATTGTTTTATTTTAAGTGCATATCTGTAGGACGAATGGGATAAGAGAGTACGAGAAATGTTCAGTCCACTTAAAGCCGGGTATCCAGCACCGCGGAAACTAAAAATTCCTGGTAAACTTCATATAAATAAAATCGTGCCAGGAATTTTTAGTTTACCTTTTCGTTACTTGAGTATCCAGCAACATGAACGAAACCAACAGTTTCTTATCGATAGTTGGCCTATCGATAGCGCGTGTGGATCGAGAGAACAGCTGATACACAGCTCAGGAATATATTGGTTACAATTATTTTGGACGTGATGAGCGAAAAATTGGGGTGAATACTTTTATGTTTTTGTTATGAGCTATCATCTTGCTGGGGAACCAACAGTGTGCAAAGATTGGTAGGGGATGGTGCCAAGGGGACACTTATGCCAAATTGCTGAGGCGGCCCGAGAGATGCCCTCCATGGACACAAAGGTCGATAGGATGTCGTCGGTTGAGACGACCTCTGAGCCTGTTTGTCGCCAGATCAGAGGCAAGTCTATGGGAGTGGGCCACCAGTCGGTCATGATACATAATAATAACCCAATAAACAAACAAACCTGCTGGTGTGCATATTAATTTGGCATAATGGCAAAGCGTCCAAATCACGGTATATAGTTGTATGCCTCTCATATCAGGGACCTCACATAGAAGATTCTAGGTTCTTGTGGGTAGTGGAGTATACCGTACCCCATAAAGGGATCCCCCAGATCCACCACTACGAACCTTGAGAAGCCAATTGAGCTTCAATGTCATAGCTGCAACCGTAGCTACTGCCCGAGACACATAGACTGGTCAAGTGGCGGGCCAGAGACACGCCAAATACCTTGGCGCGGTATCCTTTTGATCCTAGGAATCGCGCTCGAGCAACTTTTCGGGATCTCATAGCGATCATGTTGACTCTTCGAACGATTAACGATGGTTCAGCGGTTCGGCCATCGACCAAAGCCAAGGTACTGTCCTGCCACTGAGTTGACAAAATCCTTAATATTAATACAAATATATTTAGGCAATATTGTATCCGACCATGAAATACATCATTTGATTGGCGACCAAACGAGATGTCATACCACTTTGGAGATTGGAATGACATTATAAAGTTATGCACATAATTGTGCTCCATCCGGGCCCCACTGCAAAGTGACATTCTTAGCGATCGGCTTATCATCCCCTAATATAAAGCAGCACTTACTTCCACTGGAAATTATTATATTTTTTTTAAATTTATTTAAATTCAAATAATTAAGTGCTTAACAGCTGACTGATCAGAGTGACTATGCACCATTTTGGTGGATGGTCACCCTGTTTAAGTTATGTTCCACACACACAAGGAATTTTCCGCAGTGATGGATACAGGCCTTAAATAAAGAATTTTAGGGCATTTTGAAGTTGAAATAATGGCTGCAAACCCCGAAAACCCGATTCGGTTTGGGTTTTTAGGTTCGGACCATAAACCGAACGTTCTTAGTACTTAACCGCCCAAACCGTCCCCCTATATATGAAAGAAGTTCGGTTTAGCACAATCACTTTTAACATCCTCAATACAATAACGGGAAAAAAAATTTAAGTTACCTCTTAGAAATCACATTCAAAAAAGGGATTATTGCGATTTCGAGAAGCATATTAAACATAAGTCAAGTTGTAAAACGACAATTTCAAATACCAGGCACTTTAGGAAGCCGTTGTAGAGGACATATGAATGATAAAATAAATAAATGTGGTCCAGTAGAGTACAGTTAAACTGAATGTGTATTCCTGAATAAAAATATGTTAAAATTTTTACCAAATATATAAATATAATATGAACCAAGAAATGAACCAAAACATTTTGTGCGAAGAATACAGAAAACTGTCCACTAGCCGAACTTTGGACTTTACAAGGGCCGAAGCTTCAGCAGAAATTCATTGAAATTGAAAAATTCAGTCCCAGCTGCAGAAAAAAAATTGTAACCCAGAACTTATACCTGCAATGTATTTTTTGTTTCCTCTATTTTTAGCCATTGTTTTCATTTTCAATAATATTTATGTGTTTAAAGCTCCATTAAGCGCCATCAAAAATCTGTTTTTATTTTATATCACACTTTTGGTATATACTTTTTAAATTTATGAAATTTTTCTACATTTTTTCTCATGATCGATTTGGCATGCCTCTTAATGCCGTGCATGAGTGAAAAAACTATGTACTCAATGTATATGTGCAATTAATACACGGGTCTTGCAAAATATTTATTCGCACACGCAATGCCCGGCACTCGGTATCTTTGGCCTGACATTCGGTCATTCGGTAGTTGAAGAGCTCTACAAAAAAAACAATTACCTTGTTGCAACAGTCACGGATGTGTGAAGTGTGTGCGTGTGTATGTGTGTGAGTGTGTTTGTGCAACAGTGTGGCAATTATAAGTTGTTCGTGTCTGTTAATTAAATGTGTCAAGCGAAGGCATTTAATAAGCTTCAGTTATTTACAAAGGAGCGACATGGCGTATACGCAATATTAAATGGGCAATTCAAGGAAACCGGACAATTTTACTTAAAGATGCAAATGGTTTACTCTGGTATAATTCAAGCCCCTGAACTAAGTTTGATAACAAACTCTTCGTGTCAAATATAAGAGTGTATTTTTTTTCAGATCAGAAATTATCAAAAATTTTAAGTAAGAAAAAGAAAGAAGTAAAATTTAATAAAAAAGAATGTATTTGATCTGTGACTTTCCAGTGTTTCATACCTTAAAATCCAGCTAAATTCGTTGGTTTCTTTAGGCGATGGATTGTAAGGAGAAGTAACTAGCTGTTGGAACTACACCAGGGTTCCACAAGAAGAGGACTCGAAAATGTGAGTCCCTCTCTCTCTCTCTCTCTAACACACGGTGAAGCTTGACTTCGGCAAGTATTCGGTGTGAATTGCCGAGTGTGTTCGACCTTCAGGGGCCATGACTGTGGGTTTAGGAGAGGTAGAAGCTGTACGACGGCTATAATAAACATTACGGAAGATATTCGATCCCAGATTTACATTGGCAGTATAACATTTCTGACCCTCTTGGACTATAGTAAAGCATTTGACACGGTTAACCACGAAATTTTGTGCACGAAACTCAAACAATTGTATATGTTCTCAAACACAGCTGTAAAATTTCTACAGTCATAACTGGCGGATCGGCGACAATCGGTAGTCACCCTTAAAGAATCTTCATCATTCTTGGCTATAAGCTGCGGTGTCCCGCAGGGATCCGTTCTTGGGCCTCTCCTGTTTTCAATATATGGCAATGACCTGCCAAGCGTATTGTCAAAATGTAATGTTCATATGTATGCGGACGATGTTCAGTTATATTTTAGTAGACCCTTGTGTAAGATTAATGAATGTGTCCAAGTATGCAATAGTGAATTAGACAAAATAAGTGATTGGGATGATAGAAATGGACTTGGACTAAACCCATCTAAGTCAAAATGCTTGGTTATCAGCAACAAAAGTGTTAGGACTGACAACTTGCCACGGCTAACAATTAATAACACTTCAATAGAGTATATCGAGCGAGCCAGCAATTAGGGATTTACATTTAATTCATCTCTTACATGGAAAGACCATATAATCAGAGCCACAGGCACGATGTACGGAATCCTCAGAAAGTTAAAATTCGGTTGCTGATAGCCAAGACTTTGCTTACCTCTGTTTTTTTTTATGGAGTTGAAGTTTTTAACAATTGTGATTCAGAAAGCCAAAGGAAGCTTCAGGTAGCATTTAATAATATAGCACGTTATATTATATATAATCGAAAACGAACTGACAGAATATCCGATGTTTCTATAAAAAGATTTAATTTAATTTAAGAAGTCTAGTTCTTTTACATAAAATTGTTTGGACTCATGAACCTTCATACCTGGACCAGAAATTTAATTTCAGTATGTCAAGAAGATCGAACAATATTATATATAAAAAAGTTTGGCTTGCATTATCAGAAAAGCATTTCTTTATCTATGCTGTTCGCTGTGGGAACCGACTACCACACGAAATTAAGACTATAAGAAACGCCACGCAGTTTAGGATTAACCACACGACGAACGACAAACCATCAAAACTAAAAAAAATAAATAAATAAAATATTTTTAGCTATTTATCAATGTTAAATATATGGTAAACTCAGATATGTATTGAATGTTTAGATTTAAGATTATACTTAATTAGGATCATAAATGTTTCATTTCTAAATTTAATAACTTTTGTGACTAGCGCTTTAAATTATAAGTATAATGTACTTGTAGCTTCACATGCAGCGTTAGGATGATTAGCCAATAAAGAAAGAAAGAAAGAAAGAACTCTGAACTACACCCAATAAAAAGTAATCATCAAAATGACTCTATTTAATCCTCAGTTTGATACTATTGAGTATCATATTTTCTTTAATACTCCCAGTATCAACTTGATATTTTCGGAAGTACAAAAATGTTATTTCGAGTTTATCAAATTGATACTAATTTTTTAGTATCAATTTAATACTAGCTCTTATCAATTTGATAAATGAATTGAGCACCGCTGACATTTTAAGTGTTATTATAAAGAGACAAATTTCTGGCCAAGTTAGCCTAGAGATTTCACAGGTGTGAATTGATCTATATTGGTTCGTGACCATCTTGTAGGTAGTTTCCTTTATTTTTAATATATGTACATGTCGCCCCCTATTGTGCTCCTATCTGGTAGTGCGAAGTCTGGAACGGGATAGAAAGGATGAACTTATTTTTTCTCCTTAATAGACGTCTAACAATCTTTCCAACGTTTTAAGGAGGAAAGATGATAAACTGATTGATAGAAAGTCATTGGGTCTGACATTGAGGCCTTACCCGCTTTCGGGATAAAGACCACTTTAATCTCCTTCCATTGAGTGGGGATGTGGTTGATTTGTAGACAGCTTACAAAAATTGTTTTTGTAACCTTCCTATGATAAATATCACTTATCACTTTATGATCAACTCTCCGTGCCTGCATTTTCAAAACACGATCTTATTTTTCTCACATATGCTGTATCGCTGGAATACACTGAACATTCGTTTATATATCGTGACTTTAAGAACATAAACTACGTAGACCTTGGTAACAAACTAAACTCATGTCCATGGGATCTAATCTATTATCAACCATCTGTAGACGTCCAAGTAGAAGTATTGAGTTCAAATATTGCCAACTTATATAATACATGTGTACCACTTAGACGTAAAAAATCTACCCCGGCTCAAAAACCATGGTTTAATAATGACATTAAAAGGGCGATCAGCAAGCGTGACAAGGCGTACCTAAAGTGGAAACGCTATAGGACGGACTACTTAGTTCATGAATACCAAAACTTTAGAAGAATGGTAACGAGTCTATGTGATGCATCAAAGCGTAGATACTATACTTCAAAGTTTACTCTTGCACTATCTGAGCAATCTTCTCAAAATGTATGGAGAAACATAAAACAGCTAGGAATTGGCAGACAGAGATCTGGAGTGACTGAGAGTATTGATTTGAATGAACTTAATAATAAATTCGTATAGCCACTAGTACCTGATAATATATATACATCGTACCTGAACCCCCTGATAAATAACAGCTATGATAGTAGTTTTAGTTTCGTGTGTGTCAGTCAGTGTGATGTCTTGGAATCAATTCTCAAAATAAAATCAAATGCAACAGGGCTAGATAACATTGACCCAAAATTAGTAAAAATCGTTCTCCCGCAAATCTTACTACATGTTACGCATATATTCAATACGGCTTTGACAACTTCTTGTTTTCCAATGGCTTGGAAGATGGCTAAAGTCCTACCAATTCCGAAAGGAAATAATGAATACAGACCTATCTCTATACTGCCCTTCCTTTCCAAAGCGTTAGAGCAAATTATGGCATCCCAAATCAATGGTTTTATGGAAAAGAATTTTTTATTAAACGATAGACAGTCCGGGTTTAGAAAAAATCGAAGATGCACTACATTAGTCACTAAAATTACAGTGGACATACGGGACAAAATTAACAGTGACCAAATTACTTTTTTAACTCTCCTTGACTATAGCAAAGCATTTGACACAGTAAACCACGAAGTACTATATAAAAAACGTAAAATCTTATACAATTTTTAACTTAATAAAATCGTACCTTAACGATAAAGGCCAAGCTGTTGTTACCCAATTGGAATCTTCAACTTTTCTCGAAGTAAAATCGGGTGTTCCACAAGGCTCTGTCCTTGGACCATTATTGTTTAGTCTTTTTATCCATGACCTCCCCAGTGTTTTGTCTAAAAGTGAAGTCCAAATGTATGCCGACGATGTGCAAATGTATGTTAGTCGTCCGTTAGCCCAAATTTCTGAGTGTATTAGCATTTGTAATAGCGAACTAAGTATAATTAGTGACTGGGCTAAGAAAAATGGATTAAAGATTAATCCAAAAAAAATCAAAGTGCTTAGTTATATATAAGAAAGCTTATAAAACAGACACATTGCAAAAGCTTGAGTACTTATATTGAATATGTGGAAAAGACTGCTAATTTAGGATTTACATTTAACAATACATTAACATGGGATGACCATATTAACCAAGCACTTGGAAAAGCATATGGAGTTTGAAGGCAATTAAATTTACCAAAGCAGTTTATACCCACGACAACAGGAAAAATTATCGCTAAGGCTTACCTTCTACCTAAGCTATTTTATGGTATAGAGGTTTTTGGCAACTGCAACTCAAGCTACAAACATAAATTAAATGTTGCATTTAATGATATAGCCAGGTATATATTTAATAAAAAAAAGGACCGATCACATATCAACTTTTGCTAAACAGATATATAATATAATATCAACCTTGACTCCTGGATATGTCTACGGGTCTTAATATTTCTGCACAAAATTATTAACTCTGGACATCCCTCATACCTATTTGATAAGTTAAGGTTTGCGTCATCGCTAAGGACCAAAAACATAATTAGCACGAAATATAAGCTTTCCACTTCTGATCGACAATTCTTTCCGCATGCTATTCGACTTTGGAATTATCTTCCACACGATCTTAAGACAATTAGGAACGCACAGACATTTAGGGAAAAACTCACAAGCCACTTACAACAACAATAACAAAATTCAAGCATTAACATAAAATTAATTCAATTGTACTTTTACTTAAACTTAACTATATTCAATTAAATTAATAGTACTTCATTCTTAATATAAACGTATATCAAAAACATAATGTTTCTGTTTCAGTCGTGATCATATGTAACTGAACTGATTATAATTTCTTTGTTTGCAGACCCATTATTAGTAACTAAGCTAAATGATAAGAAATCGTGAATCGTTGTAATTGGTGTTATAAAATTAAGTAATTAATTACTTGTAGCACTAAGATGATAAATAAACCAAATTAAATTAAATTAAATTGCAGTGAGTTCTGCAGCTGAGCGGGAATGATTTTGTCTGGTCACGGGAATTTATAAGGCCAGGTTAACCATTTGATGTATATGGCTAACAGAGTCATTTCTGGTGCTTACGATGGTTAATTCAGAATATGAGCACCCGGGAAAATGTGTATCTAATAAAAGAATTAACGAGTCAAGACTGGATTCAGCCTTGGTTCCATCAGCGTTTTGTAGCTGGCGATCCCGCCAGAATTTTACAAAGTCTCGATGCTTCGCATGTTGATTCAATACCACTACAGAAATTTGCCCACGATGATCGTTTGGCTCTTCGTAATGCTTTTTTGTAGACTGAGTGTCGGACTTTATACATTTCCCGATTCGTTACGTTTACTAAACTACGTTTAGTTACAGTTCATGATACCTTTCAGTTTCTAATTAAAAAAAACTTTAAAAAAAAAAACCGCTCTCAGCTCTTATCCATACTGTAAGTCCACCAATCAACAAGCACTAAATTCAACTTGAAGGTTATCTGTCGCCTGGCCATTATTGATAAGCTTGCATACTGGAACAGTCAACAAACAGCTTGCAGCACTTAAGACTTGACATGTACTTCATCCTTCACTCTCTCTCTCTTTCTCCCTCTAAGCCGTCATGCATTTTTTTAAACCAATTACGACCCTACACATCAAGTCTTTCTAATCAACAACGCTATTTATGGCCTGCACATTTGCCCCAGCTAAGCGAAAGACTGCAAACACTCTGCCTTCGTATTTATGGGTCAAGGCTGACAATAGACAGAAAACAAACAGTCAACCTAGAGGCTGGATTAGTTTGCCAAAACAAAGTGCCTGCAGAGAAGCGAACACATGAGCTCATTAGAAAATTGCCAAATAACTCGCTACAGAAAAATATATATTTATTAAAAATTGTTTGCTTTATGCTTGACAGCGTTTTAGTACCCTTATTTATGGTTGCACTCAATTCGCCTCACGTTTTTGTGGCCTAAACAAATACGAGTAGTTTTTGCGATGCAAAATTTAATTAAGCGAAATATTTCCGTGGTGTTTGAACAAATAATTTTAATTAAAAAAAAAAATTAAAACAGTTTGGTGCAATTAGACAATTTGCCGCTAATGAGAAGAACTGGCCCAGAAAGAGCTAGCTGGTGCCCAGAAAAGGACCGCAATCAAATTGCCAAGTGGCCCAGTGGCCAGCCAATCGACCAAATTCACGGCTCGTTGCAATGCAAACGGTGTTTGGGTGACTTTTGCAACTGATTGCAGGCATCAAACTAAAACTAATTAAAAACCGCACGCTGACAAACACACACACCCACACTTGCATACACAGCGGAGACTAAAGGCGTGATGGTGAAAAAAAAGAAACTGAGTGTTTAATATGCCCAGAAGTGGGCAACAGTTTGTTTGCAATCAAAATGAAAGAGTAGACACTTTGGTAGGGGTTTGAAGTGGTTCAAGCTGTTGGAATAGTAAAATGATAAAAAAATGGAGTATTTGAAGCATGCATAAGGAATTTCCAATGTAAATAGTACATAGTATTACTTTTCTCTATTCAACTACACTCGAAAAAAAATTGTATCAATATCAATTTGATACGAGCTGACTCAAATTGAATCTGAAACTAGTATCATTTTTATGCTCTGTACCAAAGATACACTGAGTATATTAGGTTAGGTTAGGTTAGGTTGCGATGGCTGAGAGCGACAAGTCGCTCTCCCACCTAGGCCGCATGGGCCCGTTGCGATGCAATATATTCCCTCTTAAACCTTTATTCCATTGGGGGGTTAATACTGAACCATTGTGTGGACAGAATAAAATTAAGTAGAGCTGGGATCTCTATCTCGGATGTCTCCGAGAGACTGGTTAAAAGGGTTTGACCCAGAATTCTAAGTCTCCTTCTCCTCAGAGCAGGACAGTGGCACAGGAGGTGCTGTACCGATTCCTCCTCTTCCTCATATCTGCAACTTCTACAGAAATCGTGGTGTGCTACGCCTTGGCGTGCTGCGTGTCTGCCAATAAGACAGTGACCCGTCAGGGCACCCACCAGAAGGGCTATGTGTTCCCTTCTGTAACGCAAAAGTGTGTTAGTACGTTTTAGGTTGAATTCTGGCCACGTAAGTCTTGCTACTGAGCACGAGGAAAGGTTTTTCCACCTATCCGTAGCAAGACGCAGTGTTTCGGCTTTTATGTGAAGCTTGTAGGTAGCCATAGGCATCCATATCGTGCTCTTCTGTGGAAGGAGCTCGATGGTTGTGCCTAGTCTGGCCAGTTTGTCCGCAGACTCATTTCAGTGTATGTTCCGTTGTCCAGGCACCCATATTAGGTGTATACTAAAATGTCGTGCGATCTCGTTTAGAGATTATCGACATTCCTTAAGTGTTTTAGCATTGTTGGTATGTGAGTCAAGTTCTTTAAGGGCGATTTAACTGTCTAAATATATATATACGTTTCCTTCTGAGTATATTAAGTTTGTGCAAAAGTAGGTAACAGGGATAAGGAATCATTTGCGACCCTATAAAGTACGTATATTCTTGATCAGCTTCAACAGCCAAGTCAATATAGCCGTGTCCGTCCGAGATAGAGGATTGACATGTATGGGATGTAAACTTCTTATAGTCGCAGACTGATCAAGTTAATTTTTAATTTTTGCCAAGCCCCCTTCCGCCCTCGCAGTTTGGAAAAAACATCATATCTCGCACAGTTTGGTAGATAGGTGGTTCGAGCCTTTTAGATATTTTGCTAAAATGATAAAGATCAGATGCACGATACTCAAGTTATGGCCAAAAGAAAGTTCGCTGCCGCTGCGCTGCTTTCAGCAGCTACTACAGGTACAGAGTATATTATAGTCAGGCTTGAACGACTATCTTAATTGTTTTTGTATCAATATAAACCTGAAAAGTATCAAATTGATGTAGTGGGTATTAAATTGATGCTTGTTTTTTAAAATTCGATGTTTTTTCTCTATTGCTTTTGAAAAAAGGAAATTTTATTATATTATAATTTTTAAATATCAGAGATAAATTTCCCGACTGAACTCTTACCAAATTTCGCAAATATTTTTGAAAACATATAAAATTAACAATCGTCGATTTTAAGAACGATAAAATTGAAAACAAAAAAGTTTTGCATTTTAGAAAACATTTTGTTGGTTACACTCAATCCATCTTGCATTGGTCGGGCTGTTGAAGAGTTGCCAATTTTCAATTCCACACAATAAGCAATTCTTACTTTGTACACTAATAAAAATTTAAATATTCAACCAATCGCAGTAGGTTCTAGTTTGGTTTTTAGTTTAGTTTTCTTTGAATGTCAGCTAATTTTATTGACTTCCGTTGTCGGTAGTCAAATGTTTCGAAACGATTACTCAGTCGATAGTCAAGTCAACTATTACTTATAAACGTAGTAATACACACAAAATATATCATGATTAATTAGAACGCAAACATTGATAGCCAGTTATGGCAGCGTCATACATAATCCACACTGTAAATTCATCCAGATTGTCGGACCATTAATAGGCTTACAATATAATCTTGTGTTAAGCCAAATCTTAAGCAATGAACTAGGGAATCAGAATGTGTATCTGTAATTTCAGCAATGTCTGCAGGTGTTCTTGTATGTTAAAAGCACATCCAATATTTTATCCATTTTTGGTTTACTTAATAACAATTCAGACTTTACTGTTTTTAGCAGAAGATGTTTTTTATTTTCAAATATTTTTCAGAGTGACCATATGCGCGGATACATAAAAATACTTAATTTGCATTAGCATGTACATGGTTTTGAAATCAATGAGGATGAAGCAGATTGCTACGAAATTCATCTAGATGGTTAGCATTGAACATGAGCAAAGCAAATGCAGCAAATTCACCTAGATTTGCAAAAAACACCAACATGAGAAAACGGCCCTAAATATTCAATAGTCAAATGTTACAAAACTAACATTTGTTTATTTTTTGTTCATATCTCAAAGCGTACTTGATGAAATCATATTTTATGACAACTATTTCATTTTCAGTTGAAAAGATTTGATTCCGTAGTCAACAGTTGTCGTTTCGAATCCTGGTTTCAACTGCTTTAACAATCTAGATATTCCATAAACCTGATCTATTAACCATAGAAATGCTGGACACCTTCGATTGACATCTTTTATACTCTCCGACTAAGATGTAAATATGTCGTTATATCATTCTAATCGTTTATTTTTCATGTTACAACAAGAGCGACATATCTCAATTGTGCAAAAATCTTTCGGCTTTCTGTTATCCGAACAGTTAGGTAGAACACCCCTTTAGAAATTTTTTTTTCGATTTTGTTTTATTAACTTAAATTTTCTATTGGGGTCTTAAAAACATCCTGCAAAACTTTCAAGCAGATCCGACAATATGTTTTACAACAATAAACAAAATTCATCGACCGTCGTATTTTTTAAAATTTTATGTTTTTTCTCAATTTTCAATTTTTTTTCAATTAAAGTTGTAAAATATTACTAATTTTGAAAAAAGTTGCTTTTGAAAAAAAAAAATTTACTTGAAAATTGTATGAGATTTTTTTTTAACCAAGTCTTGACGCACTTTGTCCAAAATTCCTTGTTAACTGTTGAACCAATTTTGATAATTTTTTTTTCAGTGAAAGCTAACTCCCAATTGCATCAAATCCAAGTTTGAAATCTATTAAAAATAATTTTTATTTTATCGAAAACAGTTGTCGAAACTTTAAACGCGATTTTCTCAAACCATGTTTTTCAACCATGTTCGCACGATAACTCAAGTTTTTCTGGACCGATTTTGATGTAATAAGGGCCAAACGACGCAGAATTAACGCCGAAAACATTTTTTTTACTATTTTTTGGTACACTGGACTAAAAAACAAAAAGTCAATCATTAATTTTTCATTTTCAAATGGCTGCCATTTCTAGAAAAAAATTTTATTTTTGTTCTGGAGGTTCACACGATAAAGACATTTATGCTAACTCATTTGTCCGATTTTGTTTTGGATGCGGTATACTCCCGCAATCGTGCGAACATTGGACATACTTTTCTTGTGGAGACCCGTCTTTGGAGGCCGAGAACTTATTGAAAACCCCTTGCATTCACACATTATTAATTTTGTATGTATTTTATGAATTGCCCTGGTCAAATTCAGGTCAAATTCGGCCGCCTAAATTCGAAACTCAATTCTTTGATTTCGCAGGTTCAGCGTTGATTGATTTCCGTTCAGAATTTTAAAAGTAATTTTCATAAAATCGTATAATTTGGGGTTGTGACTGTCTTGAAGTAAGTAAGATGAACATTGGACTCAAGATGAGCATAAATGTTACCAAAAACAGGGTATGAACGGTTTTGCTCATTTGTAGTACAATGTTCTCACTTCCAGAATAATTTTTTGAGAACGCAAACACTGGATTTGAGTGGTTATTGTTCCGTTTTCAAGAAGAAAATTTAATTCGTTTTGGATAAGGTTATACGCGAATGATAAAATTTTGTGCTTCGGAGGAATCGAAAACGTGGTAATCTTTGGATTGGAAGGGACGGGAGGCAGTATTATTAACAAGCGCCGGATATGCGCTCCATAGGACTACTACTCCACCCGGCTTGGTTCATTTGAGTCTTTCAGAAAATCGCAGACAAATTCTTTCGGGTTTGACTGGGAATCGAAAACTGAACCTTCTGCACTTGACAAACAACGTATAGAAAGGCGTGCTAGCATATTCCGCCCTTGCCTTACTTTGTATCTGGACGTCTAAACAGTTACTTTTACTTTTTAGTGTGGTAGTTTGAGTTGGCTACAAAGTTTACTCATTTCAAAAACATTTGGAACAATTGTTTTCCAAAATTTTTACAACTTCGTATTCTTATTTTAAGTTGAAGGCAACTTTTTTGCTGAACAGGGTTTTCCCCTCTGTGTATGGTTCCTTTTAGTTCATTTTCTTAGCTACTTAATACTAATTATTTGTATTTACTATTGTTCTGATACCTTTTCTTTATGTAACTAGTTTTTTTAATATATTAATTTTAGTTCCAAATTTGGCAAATTCAACGGTTTGTTTTGAACTTGAAAAATTGTAACACTAAGTCTCAGGACACTCACATCTCTTTTTGTAAAAACACTCCTTGTTCACTTATGTGTTTATTCTCTTCCGGTAGCATTTTCCTGCTACCATTTCCGCCCACCAACTAGCCTTGACTTTAAGCAGGACTTCCTTTGCTTGTGTTTTTCTTTCACTTTTTTTTCTATTTTGGGTAAGCACACACAATTACTACCTCAGCGTGGCTCGTGCCATGATTTGCCTTGCACTTGAATTATTTCCGTTTGCAATGTGCTCACATTCCGCTTTCACATATGCATAATTTTATGCTCACTCTTATGCTGTTTGCCTTAAACGATGCTTTCCATCGGCATTATTATTTTCCTTTTTTTTTGTTGGTCTCTATTATGGCCATATCTTCTTTTGGCTGCGCTGGTTACGTGTGCGTGATCCCAAAAGTATGCAATGCAGCAGCTGTATGCAGATTACCTGCAGTCGTGTTGCCCTAATGAGACTCAGGAAGCAACCGCCTTGCAGGCAGATTTTGTATAAAAAGCGCATAAAATATGGGGCAACTGGAGGCAGCCGGAGGCAGTAGCAGCAACAGCAGCAGCATATCATGCGTATTGTATTATGCTTTATGCTAAACTTATGCGCAATGAAGAGTGAAAAGCAATAAGCTCTGTTAAGTTGTGCATAAAACGGGAAATTGGGGAAATTGACATGGGACCCAAATGGAGTGGAATGGGGTTAGTGGGTGGAATAGGAAAGGCATTACGGCACAATATGTTATTGAAATGTTGGCAGCGAGAAAAAGAATACAAACCTAGAAGTTTTTAATAGTTTTGAAGTTAAATTGAAGCTAATGAAGAGCCGGAGTTGGTTTATTCTTAAAACCACTAAATACTCTTTTCAGTGAAGTACTTCTTAAATTTGGAAAGGCCTAAAGATTAAATTTATCACCTTTTTGTTCATATATAAAAGAAAGACCTGCCAAAATTGTGTTCGAGCTAGAATTTTGAATCTCCTTTTTGTAGTCTTTGGAGTTTTTTGAAAATGACCGCCGATATGTATAAATCAGAGATTAAAACCGTAACCTTGAATCGCTAAAAACACTTTAAAATTTTTAACCGGAACCGTAACCGAAAAAAATGATGTCTTATAACCGTAACCCTAAAACCTTCATTAACATAACCGGTTATTAGTACCCAAACCAAAACCAAACATATGGGTTAATATCGGTTTATCCTCTACCTGTAATAATTTCGAGAGTACATATTTCGATAAGCGTAAATTTATTTGATGTATGTACAATGCACATTTTACAATCATATGTATTTATTCACTAAAATTGGCTGCTTATTTATTTTGCGCCACAAAGGAAACACAGCGAACCAAAAAGAGACAACGCAGCTAACTAACATCTTTACCTTTCTCATCTTTCTTAAATTAGTTATTACACTGCCAATTTGTTTGTATGAAAACGTTGGTATTCACACATATTGTTGTTCTTTGCGAGATCATTTTTTTCAAGTTACCCTCTTTCTCTGATGGTGTATGAATTAGAAATACTTAAAAAGAGGGCTGCAAACCTGCAAAAGTTTTCGGAACCTTCGATTTGCAGGTTCGAACCAAAATTTACCAACGGTTAAGGTTCGCTCTTTTGCTCGTAGTTGGTTAAATAGAGACGTGGATCCCTTCCCGCTCTTTTGAACCTAGTTAGCCAAACAGAGACGTGGATCCCTTCCCGCTCTTTTGAATCTAGTTAGCTAAACAGAGACGTGGATCCCTTCCCGCTCTTTTGAACCTAGTTAGCTAAACAGAGACGTGGATCCCTTCCCCCTCTTTTGAATCTAGTTAGCTAAACAGAGACGTGGATCCCTTCCCACTCTTTTGAACCTCGTTGGCTAAACGGAGACGTGGATCCCTTCCCGCTCTTTTGAACCTAGTTAGCTAAACGGAGACGTGGATCCCTTTCCGCTCTTTTGAACGTAATTAAACAAACAGAGACGTGGATCCCTTCCGCTCTAACGCCCGTAGTTAAACAAATAGAGACGTGGATTCCTTCCCGTTCTTTCGCCCGTAACTAGTCTGACAGAGACGTGGATTCCTTCCCGTTCTTTCGCCCGTAACTAGTCTGACAGAATCAAAGATTCCTTCCCTGCCGTTCCCTATAGTTTATAAAGCTGGTCCGAGGATCGCCCCCGGCCAGAAGCGGACGCGGCAGAACCAGGAATAAACCGGTGACACCCTATACCCTTTCTGTTGCCAACATCACTCGGACGTTTACGTTCCGAGATCCTCAACCTTTAGGTGTCTCAGACCTTCTTATAAATTTACTTGTAAAAGACCCTAGGCGCGACTGAGATATATACCCCGGCCTAGAAGCTTCCTTACAAAGAATTATAAATACTCAAATCTAAGGTCATTTACGCGAAAAAAGGTTCCGCATAAATCAACTCAAAGTCTGAAATCTAGCAATAATGGGATAGGGAAAATTTTAATTCTTTCAGCATATTTAGCATGAATGAATTAAAAAACATAAACAAATTACATTAGATGTAAGAGACATCAGTAAGCATTTGCCCACAGAAGCTCTACTCATAACAGAAATATAACGCTTCGTTACTATGAGTCAACTTTTGTATGGAGACTGGGTTAAAAAACTTTCGTAGACCTTTTTGATGTAGGATGAGTATTTTGTAAGTTATTCGTCAAAAACCCCATGAATCAAAGAATTCAAACTTTGACTCGATTTTTCCGGAACGTGTTTTCTAGGACTCCTGGCATTTTAATTATGCACAATAAGACGACGAAGGACTGTAACATCACTGAAACACAGATTTTAATCATTTTTGATCATTTTAGAGGATGCTGACGACCGAATCTTGCTAAAGCGCACAATAAGTGGTCGTTTTGCATTTCACACCACGATTTTCTGGCCTTTTTTTTATAATTAAACGCGTTAAATATCATTGTAGGTGTGCAGTCAACAACATTTTCAATTTCCTTGAACGTTTTGAATTTTGCTCTAGCCGTGCAATGCTTTCCTCTGCCGCCTAGAATAAAAAATAGTTACAAACCCAATGAATATCAATCATCAAAATATTCATTGCTAAATTACACTTACTATTCCTTTTTTTGTTGTACTAATCAATTATTATAATTGTTTTTCAATCACTCACACCGTGCACTACTATTTAAATGAACAGCCAAATTTCGCTGCATCACTCAAAAGTCAAAAGTCATCAAAAACTTACCCAAACCAGTGCAAAACTAACGAGATCTTATCGCTATTCATATCTTTGCATGCTATTCTTAGAGAAATATGAACACGTGTTCAACTTGCAGTATGTCGATACATGAATATTTAATATTGTGAGGTGTTACACTACTATTTTCATGAACACTATTGTATGTGTGAGAGAAAAATGTTTTTCTGGCTCTCCGTCATCTTGACAACTTGTCAGCTTGGCGCCGGTAACTTGACATGTTGCTCTGCTATCTTGACATTGGCTGGAGGAGCATAACTAACAATTATTAATCGCGTTTTGACTCGTGGCAAGTATGGTTGTGGACTACTGTTACCCAAAATTTTTTAAGTAAGCGATGCTTCAATCAAAAACAAGCATTTTGCGGCAGCAATTCTGCTGTCTTAAAAATGCCCCCATTTATAAAAATCTCTTTATTTTTGTTGTAAAATATGTGATGAATTTCAAAATTTTGTTGAGAACTTTGGCTACTGAGGAGATGCTTGTGCAACTTAATGACGTTGTCATACCTACGCTGAATCGATTTGTGATTGGAACTAAACAGGTATACTGCTGTACCACTGATAACGGAAGCAATATGGTAAAATGGTGGAACTCTTGGGTCTTAAGAATGAGGCCGATAAGCAAAGTGCCGATGACGACCTTGCATACTTCAGTAAGTTATCCTTCGATTTGAAGTGCATAGGCAAAGGATTTGACAAGAAAAGTGAAATGTTTCACTTTATTAATATGAAGTGTTTTCAGGGATTAGATGTGCTGCCCGTACAATTCAGTAAGCCATCAACGCAGTTTTGAAACAGTAAACGTAACCCTAACCGTTATTCGTTTCGGTTTTAATCTTTGGTATAAATGCATCTATATTTATACCCTTGCAAAGGGTATTATAATTTTGCCCAGAAGTTTGCAACCCCATAAACTATATATATTCTTGATCAGGGCGACGAGTTGAGTCGATTGAGCTTTGTCCGTCCGTCTGTCTGTCCGTCTGTCTGTCCGTCTGTCTGTCTGCCCGTCTGTTTCTACGCAAACTAGTCTCTCAGTTTTAAAGCTATCGAGCTGAAATTTTGCACAGAGCCTTCTTTTTACTGCACGCTACTAATAGGTCGGAACCAACCGGATCGGATGACTATATCTTATAGCTGTCATAGGAACCATCGGTCAAAAAACGGGTCTTAATGAGAAAAACTTTTTTGTTTTCAATGTTAGCGCTCTTAAATTCGGTCATTATTTATATTTTATGCTTTCAAACAGATTTGCAAATTTTGGTCAAGATCGGATGACTATATCTAATAGCTGTCATAGAAAGCATCGGTCGGAAAATGGGTATTACTGAGAAAAACTTTTTTGTTTTCACTGTTAGCGTCCTCAAGCTCTGCTATTATTAATATTATATGCTTTCAAACAGATTTGCAAATTTTGCTTAAAATCGGATGACTATATCTTATAGCTGCCATAGGACCGATCGGTTGGAAAATGGCTCTTAGTGAAAAAACACCTTTTTGTTTTCAAGTAAATCGTTCTTGAGGTCGGTGATTATTAATATCAAACGCTTTCAAACTAATTTGAAAAAGTTGATCGATATCGGGTGACTATATCTTATGGTTGCCATAGGACCGATCGGTCGAACATGAGTCTTGGTAAAAAAATTTTTTTGTTTATATTTGTTAGCGTCCTTAAACTCGTTGATGACTTATTTTATATGCTTTCAAATAGATTCGCAAAATTTGGTCGAAATCGGATGACTATATCTTAAGGCTACCATAGGACTGATCGGTCGGAAATTAAGTCTTAGGGAGAAAAACTTTTTTGTTTTAAATTTTATCGTTCTTAAACTCGGCGATTGTTAATTTGATATGTTTTCAAAAAGATTCGCGAAATTTGTTCGAAATCAGACGTTTATCTGTAGGAAAATGGGTTGTAGTTACAAAAATTTTTGATTTTTATGTAAGCGTTCTTAAACTGTGACATTTGCATTTGCAAGGGTATAAAAACTTCGGCACAGACGAAGTTAGATTGGCCTTCTCGTTTTGTATTAAGATGATGCTCACACTGTAAAGAGAATGGAAAAGACAGACGCTGTACATATGGAGTAGTGGATAGACGTTGTAAATAAATGGATAAGACGAGACAGATTGACAAAAAGAATAACCCGTATCGACAAACCGAGAAGAGATAACCCGTATTGACTTTGCAAAAAGAAACCCGAGTGTAAATAAAAGACCGAAAACCGAAAAACCCTCGCTTACAATTTCAATATTTTTCTAATGCTCTTACTAATTTATCCGGCGTCGAAGATGACTCCTTCTAAGCTTTACAAATATTAGTTAAATTTTGTAATATTACTTAGCAATTGCATAATTATTCCGTAATTTCATTACAACAAAATGATCAGTTAAATCATTAGCTTTGTTACAATCACTTAACTCCCGAAACCGCAATGAAATAATCAATTATTTATTAATATTTGATTGCCTGGAAGCTTGCACTTCATTGGCTTTCTGTTGAATAAAAAACTACCTCAAATATTTTATTTATTATCTCATGCACACTCTCACACACACACACACACATACGTAGTTATCAGCAAGCTGCAAGCAAACTTTTATTCAATTTAATTCAATTTACTATTTTTTTTTTTTAAATATAAACAAACCGACAGCTAGACAGATACTCAAAACCAACTTTTTTGTTGCTGTGAGCATAAAAATGCTGTTAAATCTGGAAAAAGAGTAGAAATGTTCACAAAGAAAATGGGGAGGAAATGCGTCACATTTGCACAGTAAGAACATCTATCAAATATTGCATTTATTTTCCAAGTCATGAAAGGCCAATATATATATATAGTATGTGTGTGTGTGTGTGGGTCAAAGCAGATAAAACCCCAGTGAAAGAAAACTAGCTGCCAGAAAAATAGTGCAAAAATCTTATTTCAATATATGGTCGAACTCTGTCTGTGTGTGTGTGAGTCCTTTGGGTCAGTTGTAAGTCTCTTTGTTAAGTGGATTTGAATGACTGCTTTTGGCTTTTGGTGATTTGCAATAAAAGATTTGCCCCTTGATTTAAATTATTTTTACAATTCTTGTTGTCAACTTTCACATTTTTTATTGCATTTAATTTCCGTTCTGCTGCTGCTCGTTTACAAATATTTACATAAATTTGCACTTTTCCCCTTAAAGAAAAACAAATAAAACTCAAATAGAAAAAAAGAAGAAGAACAACTCTGACAAAAAGAAACTTTTGAAATGTTGCTTAATACTCTCAGCATTTGTCCCCACAAAAGTTGACAGCCTAAGGCTATCTTTCGGTCTAAGCAAGTTAAGATTTATGTCATTTTAATTGTTTAAATTCAATTTATCAGCACCTACAAGAAGTAACACCTTTAACTAATTCGATTTGTGTCACTTGAAGATTTATTACACATTTCTATAAAAATCTCAAATCAAAATATAAACAACTTTCTCATGAACATGAACATGAACTTATTGCCGAAAAAAAAGATATATTATAATTTTGCTGTAAGCCAGTAGAAAATTGTAAATATAAAATACATGTATGCGGGCTTGTACTACAATGTTAGAGCAGTTTGGCCCACAAAAACACCAACTGTTCGGTTAGTTTTCTGTTTTTTTTTGGCCCCTCCCCTGGCAGTGTGAAAATTGCAAAAGATTGCATGTGTTGCTACCGAAAATATTTATATCTATAATATTTATTTTTTTTTAAGGTGTCATTTGTGTCTGGGTCTGTGTGGATGAGAGTTTTCCTTTTTGTTGGTTTACACAAATTATGTTTTGTGGAGTGTTTTTGGAGTGGCCACTGGTGTCTGTGGTTGGCAGCAGGTTGTTGGATTATAATGAATAATTGCTTAGCCAGTTTGCAAAATTAAAATAAAGAAGGTTCGAAATTTAACCACTCAAAAGCTATTCGAATCGGTGTTTATGATGTGTATTGGTCTTATTCGAGTTCATTTTATTGAATTTCATGTTCTATTTCAAGAGAATTTCTAAATCTAAGACCAAAATGATATGCGTAGGGTACACAGAAAGAAATTGGAAGCTAAAATTAAGCTTAAAAATAGTGAATTGATCTCGACCTTCGGATTGAAATTTCAAGTATGTGTCGTAGAATTGGAAAGAATTGGAATAATCCTAAAATTGATGCTTCAATTCGAAAGGGCTCATTTCAAGTACGAATCCTACTTAGGAATCCAAAAATCCTGCATCGAGATTAAAGTAAGTACGGAATTCCAATGCGAAAGCGAAAGAGCAAATAGAAATCGAGAGCAAGTTCGAAACTACATGAAGAAAATATCTGTTTCTAATATAGTTAGTCTACAAGGAAAGGTAACGGAAAGAAGTCGTATATGTCGTAATTTGGCACCAGATAGGTAAAGCTCTCTAGCGTCCTTGACTTTGCGCACTCTCCACACACACATACACATTTAATTAAATTTTAAATCCAATTTTAAATAAAATTTTATTGAAATTTTCATTGGCGCCCGAGCAGGGAAGTTCGAAACTAAACGAAGACAATCTATGTCCCTAATATAGCTTTGTGGCTGCGCACTTTTTTTGTATGGAAAATGTAAGGTCATACGGGCGCCCCTTTATTCGTAGGTTGATGGTATTTGATATTATTCATACATAAGCGACGAGATTTACCATAAGGACATCATTTCCGAAATTAAGCTAATACTGACAAAAAATGACTTCCCCATGAAGATTATAAAATCATTAATTGGTAGAAACAAGACAATAAAACCAAAAGACGACAAACAACCAAAATCATATAGGTGCCTCACATACGTTCCGAAACTCTCAGAGCGCTTCGCAAAATCGGAATGTTTCAACAGACACAACATACAAATAGCCCACAAACACAATGAAAAATTTTTACAAGACGAAATCCAAAATAGAAAAAGCCGACAAAATCAATGTTATATATAAAATATCATGCAATGGAGATTTAGAGAACAGGTGCAATAAACTTTACATTGGAACAACAAAGTCTAAACTTAAAACAAGGATTTCACAACATAAATCGGATTACAAGCTCCGACACCAAACGAAAAATCAAAAAACAGTACTAGCAACCCACTGTATGGAGAGCGGACATTCACCAAATTTTGAAGGAACAACAATTTTACAACAAGAGAGCAATTACAGGAAGCGCTTTACTCATGAAATGCTACATATAATTGACACGCCAACAGACAAGAGACTAAACTACAAAACTGACACTGAAAACTGCGCCCACATATACAGACATCTACTCAATAGGCAATAATTTAGTACTGAACTCCAAGTCAAGCGGTACAGACGTGTTACAAATTGTATGTAAAAAATGTTTTTTGAAGTAATGTGATTATTTGGTAAATTGTTTTTGTAGTGTCCCTGAAGACGGATGCCGAGGCGCATTCGAAATATATCGATTACAACTATTTTCAAGTATATGTATGAATATTTTTGCCTCTGTCTCCATTTCTATTTCTTCTTCCTCCTGCGCTTCTTCCTCCCTAGCCACAGCATGGGCGGGGCTATTTATTACGCCACTTTATTAACGCTTTTCCAGCTAAGTATACTCTGTGGACGATGCATCTTATATGTACTTTTCACTGGGGCTTGAGCGTCCTCCCATAAATTGTGCAGTTGTTGGTCAGATCTTCATATTAAATGAAAGTACAGATAGTACAGCCCTTTAAAAAGGCAGCCTATCTGACTTGTACTGGGTCTTAAAGGACCAACAAAGAATGAGGGATATAGTTCTGAAAGCTGCTACAGCTGATATCCAGGAGCTCCACTCAAAATTATCCTTTTAATCCTTTTTGGATTGAATATTGAAATCAGTTTCATCTGGTTCAAGTTACGAGCTTAAGTCCGAGATTCTTGACAATATCCGAATGTCGAGATCGAATAACGAGGGATTTTGGTATAAGATAATTTCCTGTTTATCTAGACAAGAATAGCGAGATTGAAATATGCCTAATCAAGTCAAACCATATCGTGCTTGGTTTGTAAAAGTCCGAGATATTTCTGACATCGTTTGGGATTGATTTTAGTCAGAATGTCTCAAGTAGGATTGCCGGATATTTAGAAAATATCTAAGTCGATATTTTTTTCGATATTGATATTTTGTTGTAAATAGCATCGATATTTTCGGTATTTTCCATAAAAAGTCACATCTCTACAAAAAGTAGGTCTTATGAGGTAATTAAGATGTCATTTCACTATTTTAAAAAACTACATTCTGATTGCGTTCAAAATCTAGAGATGAAAGCTCCAAATGACGCAAAAACATAGATTTAGGAACGAGCTCTCTTCTTCAGGATAGCTGCTATGTATCAGATAAACCAAGTCGGAAATAACACTATAAAGCAAACTTAATGAAGTTTTTTTTTCTTAGTCTTGAAAATCAAGGGAACTCTACTAGATTTGTTAAGAAAGTGTTGTTGTACTGAGAAAACTTCATGAAGTTTGCTTCATCTACACGATTTGCACAATCCCGTCTAACAATATTCTATGTTATTTGTTAGTTTTTGTCAAAGATATTTCGAACTAGAAAGTCTTAGCCGGCTCGAGCTCATATTATATATGCCCAAACCTTAAAACATGAACGCACAACACCACAAAGATGGCTGGTCAACTGGCGTAGTCTTAGGTTTTGCGTAGGTTTTTGCACTTATGCTGACGTGGATTTGCAGTCGAAGGGCAAATACTACTAAAGATAGAACCGGGAGGTTCTTGAAACAACTGTATAGTCGACCAGCCTCCTTTGTGGTGTTGTTTGTTCCTGTTTAAATTTATGTGCTTAATATTGCTAGTTTGATTATAAAAAGGTCGTAAAAGCAGTCACGGTCAGAACAAAAGAAGTTGTGAAAACTTATTCATGAATTTATCAAAAATGTTCTCAATTCCATTTCCACAAAAAATTAGTGATTTAAAACCGGTTATAACCGGTCCTTTAGAGCTTTTAACAGGCAAAGTCGCAAGACCATCTAAATCACAAAACATTTATGGTAGTAGAATTGATAACATGGCTACATATTAATGGGATTGAGGAAAGATGATTAACTTGAATATAAAACATATTTTTTATAAATAAAACGTAGAGCTAAAATGGTTTGGGTTAAGGTAATTTAGAGCACATATTATCCATAAGAATGCACTCAGAAAAACTCACTTTTGGTGGCCGAAACCAACAGATATATCAAAGAAAAATATCACCAAAATACATTGTAAATCCGATATATCGCCTTATAATGATAATGATTTATCGTCTTTATAACAAAAATATCAATATTTCATAGTCTCCATAGTCTAAAGTATCTTTCCATCAAAGAATAATAAAAATAAATGCTTTCCAAATATTTACTCAACATTTTTATGGCTTCTTTTTATGCAGAACAGAAACCAAATCTATCCCTAATGCATTCCCCTCCCTCACTTCCAATTTACCAATAACCGTTCAATCATCGACTGCTAATCAAGTGTTTTGAACAGTAAAGCCAAATGGAAATTCTAGACGGCAGATAAACAATCCTCCTTTATAACCATAAATCACTTGCAAATTACTCTGCTGCATAACCCCAAAGAGCAGAAGATGAAACAGCGGCAGCAGCAGCAGCAGAAGACTATTTCAGGCCACAGTGCCAGCAGCAACAACATGGCCTATAATAAGCAAGTGAATGGCAATGGGAAATGTGAATGCGAATGCGAATGCACAATTATGGCCGCTTCGTTGCTCGTAAAACAACAGCAGGCTGCTCCCACTGCCTTTTACCGAATTGGAAAAGCAGGCGACATCAATAAAATAAACACTGTCTAGTGGATGGGCGAAGCAAAGGATGGTAAGAATGAACTGCGACTGCACAATTGAACACGCGACATTTGGCCAATGTTTGTCGTCGTTGTCGTAGTCGTTGCCATCTCCACTTTGACTTTTATCTATTGACATAATATTTTTTTATGCTTTAGTCCCTTCCGCGCACCCTTAGGCAGCGGGGGGGCGTGGATTTGGCAGTCACTCACTCACTCAGTCAGTCAGTACAAGACGATCTAATGGCTTAGTGTTGACGACTTTGCTTAGATTTAAGGGCCACATTTGCAACACTGTGAACGACAAAGCGAAGATTCAATGACATTAGAAGAAACGAAATGGCTGTGGAAATGGCAAAAGATGTGTTGGAGTGAAGAGGCCTTTTGTTAAAGAAAATAGATTGTGTTTAATGTAAAATTGTTTAATTTTCTTAGGCGTCCTTTACAGGATACGAAACTTTCAATTAAGTTTTCATAAAGAAATTATTTCACTTGATGGAAAAGACGCTAAGAATTTCGACTTTTGTGAATGTAGGCACTACGCAGTTGCTAAAAACTAAACCAAAAATAGTTTCATTTCAACAAAAACCACTATTTGATTGCATTTGGGCAGTTCAAACAAATTGACAACTGCGGGGAGAGAACTTTCCCCACTAACAACAGAAGGGCCCATTACGGGACGCGCAAACACACAAAGCTTGTGCTTCGGATTTGGTATAAGGCTGCCTTTGGGATTCCCAAGCAGTTATAGCAATGCTGGCATTAAGTAGCTTCTGCTAACCCACTGAAAACAGATAGCTATATAGTCAACCAGCCTTCTTTAAGGTGCGCGTCTTGTTTTAGAAATTTTATGAACAAAAACAGAGCTTAGTGACCTGGAGCCTGCTAAAAGTTCTATAATTGATATTCAAAGATGTCACTAAAACAGTCACATTGTGTAGGTATTCTAGAAAACCTTGCATCATGCTCGTTTGGGTGCCCGGACACGGCAACATTGAAGGCAACGAGATGGCCAACCAGACTTGGCACCACCAATCAGCTCCTACCGGATAAAAGCAACACATGGATGCCACTTGCGACCGTTAAGCTGCAAACAAAAGAAACAACTTGTCGAATAACCATAAATCGATGGCAAACGATTCACACGTGTGAAGAACCTAGGCTTTCATGGCCTACTCTCAATATTAACAGATCTAGGGTATTACTCTGTCAACAGAGAGATAGCATTTCCCTAATAGTGGGGGACCTTACTGGACATGATGATACTGGCCTAATCATGGAGAGATAGCATTTCCCTAATAGTGGGCGTCCTTACTGGACACAGCCTAATCATCAGACACAATGACTTCTTAGAAGCTGCAATTCAGTGGATGAAGGAGAGTGTACAGCACCTCTTCCGTCACTGTCCAGCTCTCAGCAGAAGGCGACTCGCAGTTTTGGGTAGTCCTTTCCTAAACGATTTATCAGACATCTCCCTTTGCAAAAAATTTGTGCTACTTTCTAAATGGTTTAACGGGTCAGACCCTCCCCCTCTACGACCACAGCGTAGAAAGGGTTATATGGTACCACAACGGGCCATCGATGGCCTAAGTGAAGATATGGGATCTTCACATTTCAACCATACATCATGTTAACTTAAAATTGTCAAGCTTCTTTAAATTTCCATTAGCCACAGATTTTACCTTTTGGTTGTTGGTAATACAGAGTAATTTCTAAATAAATTCGTTGGTGAATGTTGTAACATAAAAAAAAACTCTAATATGCATGTGGCTAAAAGTATCCACTCGGGTTCAACGGCTGTACTGTATACACACGGTTACTATTTACATTGTCAATATACGGGTTGTTCGGTTTTTTGACGATAGTGTTTAGTGGCAAATTAAATTATACATTTCTTTACCCCAATGTACTACACTGGTGATCAAGTAGGCCGATTTGTTTGAGAAAATAATACAATAAAAATTCAATCGGTAATAGGAAAAAAAGAAGAATAAAGGAAAGCAACCAGTCTCGAGAGCTGCCAAGTTAAAACTAACTAAAATTTGTATTTTGATAGATATATCAACACATTCGAACAATATAAAGCTTACTAAGACAGCAGAAAAAGAAATGAACTGAAACAAAGCCTACTACAATGGCAGAAAATTGAATAAACATACTAGGGATATACGTAACTGACCATATGAATAAACTTGTAGTAAATTGGATTGCTTTGAGCGAAAAGCTGATTAAATTAAAAAAATTAATTAAAAAGTAAGTAAGTAGTAGTAAGTAAGTAAAAGTAAAATAAGTATAGTGTATTAAGTGTTATCACCGTTTTTTTTTTTTTTTTTTTTTGATTAGTTTATTAATATAAATTCTTAAACCTATTTTTTTTACCCTAATAAACAATGGTTAACAATATTATTTCGTACCTTGTCCCTTCGTGGGCTCTCTCGTACACTTAAATAATTAGGATTTTTTTTTTAATTTACTATCTTATATTTACAAAATACTTAAGCTATTAAAGATAATGTATCTATCTATATATTTGTTATGTAATGAAAAAAGAAAGAACAAAAACATTACATTAATTTTTTAAGTTTTTTTGGTGTATATAAAAGAAGTAAAAGAAAAAGTAATAGATGTAGATAATAACTATATTAGGCTAGTTGTTGCGCCACCAATACATTTTGGAGTATTTTTGAAAGATAATAAAATTATTTACAGAAATTTGAAGGTTTTCTTTTATCAAAATTTTAATCAGTCGTAGTTTGTTTTTCTGTAGGGATAATTCGGAGTTTGAGAGAGGTCTGTCTAGTCTATTGTGTGCTTTTATTTTAGATAACTTTTTGCTTTTTTCCTCATAGAGTTTTTTTACGGTTTGAGATAAGTATTTTTTTAGGCTGTTGTTTTCTGAAAACTTTGGTACTGTTGATTCTATGGCTTTAGTTATGATTTTACTAATTTTTTCTAAGTGCATATCTATTTCTGTGTTGTTAAGGTTTCTGTTATTTGGTGTAGTTATTTCGTTACTGAGAAGTTGACTGACTTTATTTTTGAATTTTTTCCAGTTTGTTTTCCTGAAGTTGTATTTATTTTTTGAGTATTCCTCTATGAGATCGAATGGCTGTGTACCGTGGCACTTCGAGATTACCATTTGAATGGCGTTGTGGTCGCTATCATACTCTATTGAGTGTTATCATCGTCTCTGTCTTAAAGTACCTTAAACATTGTACTAAAACATTGATATGTGATCTTTCTTTAGAAAAATAGCTTTTACACACCCGGTCACCTTCACCAGCCATGAAAAAGTTTCGAGCAAGGATTTCAGCTTATGCGTTTATTAACTTCCCCCTCAACTTCCCCAAATTACGCAATATTTATAGAAACTGGTCTGCCCTCGCTGGTCACGTACACTCTGCACACCCATTTCAACTACGTAAACAAAGTAATGAAGATGGATAGCTCAAGAATGCCGAAGCTCATAGCTAGGCAACTTCAGGGCAAAAGATACCAGTTCTTTGAGATATGGTCTAACATCGCTAACGAGTGCTGCGTCAGTATCGACCTTGACAACCATCTACTGAGGTAACAAGCCCACGCACAAATCATTGCCAAAATCTGTGAAAGTAGAAAGGGACGGATTTATTGCGCAAGCAAAAAGGAGCACAGAGAGGACTCCGTATAAATCCCTGGATCTCAACCTCGGAGCAAAAAATTACTTCAATGACAGGATAAACGCTATTTTCCGGGCGAGATGTGAAACTCTAAGCCTCAATTTTCAACCTCACAGGAGTAACACTCGGAAATATTGTACCCTCTGCAATATGTGTGCCAAGGAAGATGTGTCTCAATTTGTCGGAATCTGCCCCATCTTAAAGGAGATACGTATGTTGCACTTTCAGCGTCTACATCTATCGGAAAACGAACTTCTCGATCTGTTCAACGGAGTAAATTGGATAGCCCTTGCAGTGTTCATCAAAGACGCTTTGCAATACCGCAACAGCATCATAAGCGAATTGTTCTAGGCTCTACCTACCTATAACAGGCATCATTCAGCAGCTACATTATGCTAATTTCAACGGACGGTTTTTATATAACCATGTTGAAAACTAGAAAAAATAAATTGGACTGAAAAAATTTTTGTCTACTTTATTTACTTTTTGCAATTGTAAGATTACTTGTACAGTATTATAAATACTCCCGATACCCCCTATAATTACTGGGATTTTCGTGGTTGCCTTTCTTGTGAATGGGAAATATAATACTACTTTTAAAACTTGTCGGGATGAAGTCATACAGCGTATAAAAGGCTCAGGCGCATGCTTGAAAAACTCCGCATGAATTCTGTCTTCGCCCTGTTCTTTGTTTAACTTCGTCTTTTTGATGTATAGTATTTGTTGTTTGAATAACCATAATTGATAGGGATTATTTCACACACGTTTCGAGCTAGTCGGCATTTTTGAGCCTCAGCAGAGAACTGAACTACAGAAATGATAGTTCATCTGCTTCGTTCGATGATTGGCAGTTTGCCACAGATACAGGCACAGAATATTGAATTTGCGACCCTTAAAGGTATATACGAGGTCAGTTTGATTAGTCAGACAAAAAAGCGATTTATTTCTCAACCCCCCTTTTCCACCTTTATAGAATTGAATATACTTTAAATCAGGGCTTAATCCCGAAACGAATATCGGATCCGGTACGTCCCGAAATGAATGTTTCGGTTAAAGATTTTATTTAGATTTTCACTTAATTTCGGTTTTCGGTTTCGATATAGGTACCACAGGATTTATCAGCTGCTATATCATATAGCTGCCAGTGAGGAAACATCGGTCGAAAATGTAGTCTTTAGTGCAGAACATCCCCAATCCTCGTATTTCTACGTTTTCTATGCATTTACATAATTCCACCAAGTTTTATGAAAATCGGACAACTATATTGTATAGCTACCATACAAAAAAAGATATGTCTGAGAAAAAGTCTTAGTAGGAAAAACTTTTTTGTTTTCAATGCTATCGCTCTCAAACTTGTTACTGATCAATACTATATGCTACCACACAATTCTGCAAAGTTTGATTCAAATCGGATGACTATAGCATATAGCTAGCCATAGGAACGATCTGTTGAAAATGTAGTTCTAGTGAGAGAAAAGTTCAAAGGTAGCGTCTTTATACCTTCCAGCTGTGAATATTATCAGTTTCCACACAATTTTGGGGAGTGTGGTCCAAATCGGATGAACACATCGTATAGCTGCCATATAACAAACTGGGAAGCAAATGCTCAAAGTAGTGGCACCATCAAGCTACAAGGGTATATTAACTTGTGTCGAGCCGAAGTTAGCTTTCCTCTATTTTTTAATATTGGATTCTGAGATAAATCTAAATCAGTGGTGGGCAACAGAGAACGGCTTCGTTCGATTGCAAAACGCTCACACATTATTCTACACCCGTATTAAAAGGCTTCGCGCTCTATTCATCAAACTTGCATACTCAACATGTTCGCAGCTGAGTTTTATTCGAACCAATTGTTGGCACTCTGATTATAATCATGTTCGACTTCATTCCAATCAGTTCGGCTCAACGACGATTGTTTACAGCAGGGGCCGGCAAAACACACATGCTCATTTTGGCGTTGCGTCTGTGTGTTTAACAACGCGAGAGCGCGCTCATTTAGCATTTCTTTGTTGTTGCAAAAGAGAGCAGCATAAGCACGTATACTGTCGGTGTGTCGACGTCGCTGCCGCAGAGCCCTGTTCAATACACTGGAGATTCAGACGTGCCGGACTCTGGTTTAGTTTGAGCGAAAATCACCTCGTATGAATAAACTCTTGCAAAGGCGCATAGGCGCTGCTGGCAGATATGGAGAGAGAGAGAGAGAGAGAGCAATGCTCTGGCATTGCTCAAGATGCGCTGGCCAGTCAATTCTGAGTTTTGTTCGATCGAACACACAATGCGTTTGCCGGTATGCGTCTGATTATATTCAATACTGAGTTTTGTTCGATGAATAAATATGAACATACACGTTGGACCATATAACTCTAGCTCAGCCACTCGATGCGATTGCGTTGTGAGTTGAATATATTCAGCTCTGAGTTTTGTTGATTGATTAATGATAATGAACCAATCAAGAAAAAAGTGATTTTTGCAGTTCTCTGGAGGGCAAGGCCTTGTTCCTATTGCTCCCATTGCTCCAAGACTTTTTTTTCGGCAATTGGCGCCAGGCAGTCTCATAATAAACTGCTTCGCAAATTAGCTCGCTTCAAATTGTGAACAACAACAAAGTCAATGCGAAGCGAAGAACGGCGCCAACCAGACGCTCACACAGACCGCGCAGCAGCTGCATTTTGGGCGATCGAGAATCTCTGATTACAGTTGTAACGCGAAATCTTATTGTCAGAAAATGAAAACTTGAGACTCGCAATGGGCAGTATCTTCAATTTAGAATTGTGTGACCATTTTTCAAAATAAAGCCTAGAATCTGCAAAAAATAAAGGGAATACACTGTATTTGTTGGGTAGTGTTGCACCTACCGCAATAGGAATATTTAAGAACTTTTTCTTCGAAGATGTAGCGGTCTATTTTAATTGCTACATATGACTTAAAAACAGTCATTAGTTGCGGTTCACAGAAAAAACGAGTTTCGGATTATATGTAAACAAAAAACCTCCATCCATGGTCCTTCCATTCTTGTGATTTGCTCGCTGTAAAATAATTGCATTCAATGTGGTTGAGTCCAAACAACTTTTTGGGGGATTCATTATAAATTTTCCGCCAGAGAATAACCTGCGTAGCTGGAACAGAAAGCACGACTTTTGAAATCTCAAACAATTCTGGAAACTTTGTATAGAATTCTGACCACGGTTCTCAAAAAAAAATTTGTGTAAGTTTCGGTTCCGGTTCCGGTACATGATTTGAAACGGTTTATATCAGTTAACGGTTCCGGTACCGGTTACGGTAGTGGGCCCTGATTTAAATACATGCTACTCAAATTATCGTTTTAAAAACTCCTACCTTTTAGGAACTATGAAGTCAAAAGTTATAAAACAATAACTTAATTAACATTGCGAAACAAAAATAATTTAAATATTCTTTTATCATTTTATTAACTTCCTCTCCCATAATATCCCATAATTATTTCCCGCTTTACTTGCAATTCAAAATGATGTTTATTTAAAAACTTTTTTTTTATTTCAATTTTTTTGGTTGCAACCAAATTTGTTCGTTTTGCTCTTCCTCTGTGCCTTTTCAGACACAAAACTTTTGCAAATAAAGCAGTTTATTGTGCCAGTGGGATTTATAATCCACACAAGCGTTATAAGTGGAGAAGCCTCCACATTTCACTTTAAAAATAAAAAAAAAACACGAAAAAAATGAAAAAGAAACGAAAATAAAATAAAGAGGCTGGCCAAGAAGTTGCAGATCCGGACATTTCAAATTAAAAGCATTTCGCCGCGTTTTATTGCTGTGCCTGCAGAATATATTTTTTCCATACAAATTTTTATGTCCATTTCGGTTTATTTCACACTTTCTTGTTTATTATTGCTGTGCTCGGACCGAAAAATTAAGTGTTTGACCTTTTTAGCCTATGCCCCTTTTTGGGCTGTAGTTGAGAGTGTCCAAATAATGTTGTTGCCATTGATTTATGCAGAGACCTTTTCGCTTAACTGCGATTTAAATGCTAACTTAATTGTTGTGTCAGAGCCCAGAATACAGGCAATTTGAGTTTTTCTTTTATTTAGTATTTTTTCTTTTTTTTTGTGTCAGCAATTTTTGTTTTTGAAGAAGAAAACCAGGTTTTTCATTAGGACAGTTAATTAAGAGCGAAATGATTAGCGACTTGCATTTATTGTTGGGGGTTGTTATTTGCAAAGGGTTTTTTATTTATTTTTTGGTTCTTAAGTTTAAAGAGCATGTCAAAATTGGGTGTAGAGTTGTCTGAGTTGGTGAATTTGAAACGGGGTAATTGTAACGATGAACATTTTCTATCAAGCTTGGATTTTCCCTTTCGAATTAAGTAGTGAAGTAAGGCTATTATATTCTTTTCAATTCCATTTCAAATAATTGCAACTTTACAAAATGTCTTCAAAATTTGATGCTAATAAAATCATTTTACTAAAACTTAAATTGCAACATTCATTTTTCTATGATCTATTCACATTTTGTGGCCATCTGATGTACACACACCCACAATTTATATGCCTAACAAACTGTAAACTTCATGGTCGCTTTTTTTATGTTCTAGCCCATAACAAATGTGGTTGTTGTTGCTGGCCTAGTTTTATGTTCGTTATTTGTCTGTCTTCTTTTAAAACAAGCAATAAATGTCAACGCCTCCGGCAAGACATAAACTACAACTGCCCAAGGATACTTTGTTTAACACTTGGATAAAAGGGATGTAGGCACAGATGATAACGATATGTTCCTAGGTTTTTGGCTGCGAAGTAACAAAGAAAGGCTGCGAGGAGAGATATAGAAATAATCTTGATAAATATATCAAAATAAATATTTGACTTGATCAGACTGTAAGTACCAACTCTCCGTTTATCACAAGCCTATAAGCTGTGTGCAGTAAATTTTAGCATTTTTGAAAAGCTTTTTCGTGCTTACTTATTTCACAGCATGAGCTATTGATGATCCACACTACCTAACAATAAACATTATTTATATAAATAGAAAATCGCAGAAGAACTCAAATGGGGATTCCTTTAATGCCATCAATAACACTGTGACACATTTTTGAACTCCAAAAAGTGGATCGCGTGGAGACCAAAAAATTGTGAAAGAGTGTGATGGTAGTATAAAAACACTGTCGGGGTTTAATTTGACTAGCTGCCGTTTTCTTTTTATTGCACTTTGAACTTTTCAGCTTCAGAGTAGGACTAACGATGCCATATCTCGTAAATTATTGTGAATTTTGCTTTTAAATCTTTAGCAAAGTTGTTGCTCGTGGCTTGGCCCAAAAAACATTTCCTCGTAGCAAATCAAAAAAATTACTTCTTCATACTCAAAATTACAAAAGTTGACCCAGTTTTGATTTTTTTTTAAGTTTTTCAACTTCATTTTGAAACCCGTTACAAATTTGGACACGTATTACAGTACAAAGTTTTAGTTTAGACCAAAATAAACAAACCGTTAGAACTAACCAACATTATTTAATAACTCTTTCATACAGTTATAGGCCCACAGCACGTTAAACTGTCATAAAAACTCAAAAAACGAATATTTTCGGTAAAAAAAAGTAAAAAAAAACTGAATTTTTTTATCATAGTTTCTAAGTTATGTTTTCTTACTATTTTATTGATTTAATACGCAACAATCGAAATTTTTGACTGTGTCAGCCAATTGGAACCAAAAATTGCCATTTTCCGAGTTTTGGTTACAATTCTACATGCTTAAGGGCCCGTAACTATATGAAGGACCAACCGAATGAAGGTGGTATGCTCCAATTGTTTGTTTATTTAAGTTCAAGCTACGTTTTTGTCTTGTATTGCAAAGTCAAATTCTTTACATTTTTCAAGACAAAGTTGAAAAACAGTACGAAATGAGGAGAAAGCATGATGATTTTAAGACATTTTTGTAATTTTGTGTATAAAGATGTGACTTTTTTGACTTGCTACTTAGAAATGTTTTGTAATTCTAGCCCAGAGCAACAACATTTTTTTTTAAGACGCCAAAGCGAAATTCCAAATAGCTTACGAGATATGGATTTGCAAATCCCAATCAGAAGCTGAAAACTGCAAAGTGCAATAAAAATAAAACGTCAGCTAACTGAACCAAACCCAGCGAAGGTTCTTGTACTACCATTATACGCTTTTAAATTTTTTTGGTCTCGACTTGATCAACTTTTTAGTGTTGCACAGTGTAATTTTAAGTCTATAGCCTAAGTCTATTGCCTGTTACCTAAAATTGAAAAGCATTAACCATCATTTATTTTTCAAAATTATAAGTTCCACCAGCAAAGTACTCGAACTTTTATAGGAACACGAGAATAAACTAGAAATTTTAAACTTTGCATTTATCATCGTTAAGGTATGTAGTACGCACGCTGATTAGTGTGGCACTTGACTCACGCTCTAGCACACGTCGAAAGCTAAATGTCGAGAAGCTGCAATGACAAGGGACCTCTGAACCCTACACAGCTAAACTCACGCAACTTCTCAGGGAAATCTCGCCATTTCCTTCTGGTGGATGCGATTAGTGGAATCTTATCTCACACTCCATGAGTACGGTGTAGTCTTGGTATGATGAGGAGTGTCGCCGCGCTACTGCAGAGAAAGACGCTGCCCACAGAAGAACTCTGCAGTCGGGAGCAACGCGGTCTGTTAAAGAGCGATACTGGAAAAAAAGGAGAGAGGAGAAGCGCCTGTTTAGAAGAAAAAAGAATAAGCAGGAACGGTGCATGCGTGAGGAAGTCGCGATGCTATTCGGCATGAATGAGACTCGAAAATGTTATCAAAAGGTTAGGCAACTAACTGAAGGTTACTCAATGCAAGGACGAACACAGGAATCTGGTTACTTCTCCAATCAGCTGGGAGGCGATGATGAACTCGATGCCGCCTTTAGAGCAGTAGCGATGCCACACTCAAAAAACAACTCGCCCTAAATAGTGCGATTTTTACCCTAATTTTTAGAAAATAGCCCTAAAAAAAGGGCCAAAGGCTACTCGGGACCTCTCACAAACAAATGCTAAACACGCGGACGGACGCCGTAGCCCACACGGCTATTTGCCTTAAGCAAGACGTAGCGTCAAAACCATAGTTAAGAAAGTACGCAGTTGGGCGAGGCCCGGGATCAAGTCACCGCAGCAGCATTTTTACTTTTTTTTTGATATATTCATTTAGAAAAACTTTCTTAAAATTAGGGTTTATTTTCTGAATTTTATGGCAAAATTCGCTTAATTTGTAACAAATATTTTCTAAAATCAAAGGCGAAATTAACCTAAAAATTTTAAAAGGCAATAAAGCAAATTCACCCTAAAATTTAGAAAAAAAAAAATAGATTTTTCTAAATTTTAGAAAGTTTTTTCTAAAAAATTCATTTTTAGGGCAACTTTTCTAAAATGCAGAAGATTTTTTTTAAATAAAGTTGATAGTTAGCGACCTTTCTAAATTGTAGAAATTTGAGTATTGCCGGCTCTAGGTCAAGTGAACTCTCAAATTCTAAATACTCAAATTTCTAAATAATATAAATTTTTTCTTAATTTTTAAGGCGATTTCGATTTTAGGGCGGTTTTCTAGAATTTAAAAAATAATTTTCTGCGTACACCAATCGACAACATAGAGTAAGAGTGGGATCAGTCTCCTTCCGATTGCATTCGTTAAGGTTGCGTAGCGAATTATTTGTGAACGTCTAAAGCCGCAGATTGTACCTTATTAGTCTGGCTTCAGACCTGGTAAATCCACTACAGACCATTAGAACAAATCCTGGAGAATCACTATGAGAAAGGTATCAAAACCTACCATCTTTTTGTCGATTTTAAAGCCGCCTTGGACACACCGATAAGTTCAAGGTACTTTGAAGTCCTGTCTACCTTTGGTATACCAGCAAAGTAGGTTCGACTTTGCATGCAGACGTTGAGAAGCACGCAAAGCTGCGTCAAAATAGGAAAGAACCTCTCCGATCCTTTTGATACCAAGAGGATTGTGTGACTTCTTTAATCTGCTGATAGAGTATATACTGCTCCAGTGGCGAAATGCCAACAGATCGGGCACCATCTTTCGTAAAGATTTAAAGCTACTCGCATATGCCGATGATATTGACTTTATCGGCAAAAACGAACGGTAAGCAGGGCGCTTTCAGAGATTGAGAAGCAGTCTAAACTGTTGGGCTTAGCGGTAAACGAGGAGAAGACGAAGTACCTAGAATTCACGCACAAAAATGTGGAAATGGGAGAGTATAACTTTAAGGTTACAGAGGATTTTGTCTGGCACCAGTCTGGAAATCCGAAGAAAAATTACTCTTGCAAACCGATGGTACTACGGGCTCAGTAGGAAGTTCAAGAGCAGAGCCCTCTCTCGAAAAAGTAAAACAGCGCTATATAAAAGAAAAATTCTTCGGAGGATTTACGGGCGAGGAACTTCGCATCAGAAAGAATGGTGAACTATATGAACTCTATGGGGACACTAGTCTTGTCAAGCGCATTAAACAACAGCGGCTGCGCTGAATAGGACTTGGTTACCCGTATGGATGAACAAGTTCCAGTAAAAGGCCGGAAGGGACGACCACCACTAAGATGGGAAGACCAGTTGCGGGAAGACATTGCCAAGCTTGGTGTGAACAACTGGTGCGAGCTCGCAGGGAGCAGAAATGACTGGCGGACATTAGTAGCAACGGCAGAGACCGTTCAGCGTTTGTGATATAAATATCGGGCCAAAGAAGAAAAAGAAGAAGAGTCCACATATTTTGACCCACCAGAAGTGGTAAATTGCCACTGCACAAATAGTCAAATGTAAACAATAGCAACTCCAACTTTAAAATTTACTTCATTACAACTACCCGTAAACTAAATGTTGTTCATGTACAGTCAAATCCAATTCAAATAAAAATATATATATTTTGTATTTAAATAAATATATTTTATTGCCATATCCTTGTCATAAATTCATATTTCCATCTGCTCACACTTCCTTTTCCACTTTTTCTGCACACGAAGATTAAAATATGTTTACAATTTTATGAGTTTTTCGTGTCGTTTTGCCCAAAACGACAACTGAAAATTGAATATTAAATAACCTCAAGCAATATGCGTGTATGTGTGTGTGTGTGTGTGCAGTTAAACGTGTAAATTGTTTATGATATTAATATCCGTTTGTTTGGGCAATCATTTAAATGGGGATTTACTAAGATTACAATCTTGCTTTTGTAATTGATAAGCGAATTAGGCTTAAAAGTGAAAATTATTATCATATAAATAAGAAATTAGCATGCACAAAACATTCAAAAGTTGGGGTAATCAATTTTAATGTGTTCTTACCCAAAATTCCGTACAATTGAAATGCGGGCATCCTGTCAAAGGTTAAAGCGTTTGCCCCAAAACCACATTGTCAATCAGGGTATGTGGATGCCTGGAACGAAGCCTAACTCTAGGCTATTTGCCAAAGTCAGAAGCGTAAACACTTGACCAGCCTGCACGTGCCATGTTTGGTCATTGGGTTGGGGGCTTACCACCTGGACTAGGTCCCCATCAATACCGAAATTTATGCATTGCAGTTGACTTATTAGGGGCCAAATGGGTGAAGAGATTTGTAAGTATGTGTGTTTGTGTGTGTGTGTGTGTGTGTACTGTACCAGCCTGTTGACTAGCTTTGATTTTCGTATGCCCCAAAGCTGACCAACTGTGTGCTACAGTTACACTTTGCATTTTGGGTTTGTGTTTTGAGTGTGTGGGGGGTGGATGGGGTATGACTTCTCGTTAATAGTTGCTAATTATGTTTAATTAGTCATTTAAAAGGTGGCATCTGTTGTTTATAGTTTGGGATTTTGACTTTGAGGCAGAGGAAAGGCAATTCAATCCATTTCTTATAATGTGCTTGTTTTTTAATGGTATAAGAAAAGTTTTTGTTGACGCTTCAGCAAAATTCTTTTCCAAAAAAGAGTGTGTAAAAAATAAATTTCAAATAATTCATGTCTCATTTAGTATGACAGAATCAAAATCAATATTTGACTTGGCCAGCAAAATTGTTGTGGCGGTTCTGGCCACACTATTTATCGTTGCCACGGGGCAGCGACGTGGTTCAGCTTTGTCCATCCCTAGCGCGCCAGTCACCAGGCCTTCGAACTCCGCCGATTTCCATTCTATTCAATCTACCAAACCGACCACTCGAGACGCTCTTAGTTTGGCAATTAATACCAACCTGAGTCTACCTAAAAGTTCTCGAACTCAACACATAAGTCCTCAAAGAGAGGCAGCACGAAAGTCCTCAACACGAGCCACACAAAAGACTCGACGGGAGGCACACAAAGTCCTCAACAATAGGCACACGAAAGTCCTCAAAGAGAGGCACAGCGAAATTCCTCAATGCGAGGCACACGAAAGTTCTGGACGCGAGGCAAACGAAGGCACACAAAAGTGATCAACATGAGGAACCACGAAAGTTTACAACGAGAGGCACCACGAAAGTCCTCAGCGGGAGGCTCACGAAAGTCATTAACGAGAGGCATCACGAAAGCCCCAACCTCAACCCAGCTCGAACAAACTTGCCGATCGACCCCCAATCGAAGCAGCAACCTCAACGCAAGGTAACCATCGACTCAACGACCCTAACCTGTACTCGGTGCACATGCTCAGTACTACGAGTTCATCAGTTTCTACACTCAACGGAAACAAATGTTCAGTTCGTCGACTCAACTACGTTACCAACAAATACAACATAGCAAGAAGTATAGACAATAATTCCATCATATTGAAACTTTTGCAAACCCTGTAGATGATCGCCCCTGACATACTTACATCCCAGCCATACTCAATATTCTCTGAACAGGCACCGTTTATTAGTCAGCTTCATTCTTAAAATCCAAAATATTAGTAAAAAATCTACAAACAACTGCAGTTGCTTCAAGAGCTTCAATTTCATTCCGAGCTTTCACCTGAAAAATATTCATATAGTTGCCACAACAACTCATTATTTCACCAAGGTCTTTAATCAAATGCACGCACCTCTCAGCTGTGTGTGAGCAGCCTCTTATGTATGCTTGGCTTGCCTAACTAAGGCAATCCTCCCACTCTCTCTCTTTCTCTCTCTACCCCCATTCTTAGCACCAACATACAACACAATCACATGCATTGCAACAATTTCCGTTGCATATTTACAGGCGTTGTCGTCAATGTTGTTGTCTCCTCCTTGATGCATTGTTGTTGTTGATATATAACTGCGATTTGCTAAGCTATAAATTTTGACTTTCAATGCTGTGCAGCAAGAGAATTCGAGATTTCGTAATTGTGAGATTATGCATTGTTGACTCAAGTGGAAAATGCAGTGCAAGGACAGCAGAAGCTGAAGGGTGCCATTAAACCATTAAGACTTGCATGCATGTTGGACACAGTTGAAGTCAGTTATTATTAGAGGGCTTTTATTTGGGTTGTCAGTTGATAGAAAGGTTGGTTTCGCTTGTGGGGAAGGTATAGGTATACCTTTGATTTGACAATTTTTTACGTTTTGACTAGAATCGATAGCACCAGAACGAAACATTGGTGTTTTAACCTTTGCAGAGCGCATTGTAGTTTTGGTCAGATGTTTGTAACGCAGATGATATTTCAGAAAAAGAAACTTGGTGACAAGAACACTCACGTTAACTACGAAAAAATAAAACAAAATTTGAAAAAGTCCATATCATTTTACTTTAAATGTAAAACCGTTCATTTTGTGTTGATTCGTTTTATAACACCGAAATAAAATGAATAAGATTTATCTCAGAAAATAAATCTTACGCACCGAAACTAATTGAAAACCGAATGAGAACCTTTAACCGAAACATTCATTTCGAGACGTACCGGAACCGGTACCGGAACAGGAATTCGTTTTGGGATTAATCCCTGTTTTGAATTCATGCGCCAGAAATTATACCACAAATATGCAATGGTTTTTGTTGAAAATTTTCATTAGAATCAGGGGATCAAACCGAATCGTTTTTCGATTTCAGTTCCAGTACTGGTACGTACCGAAATTTATATTTCGGTAAAAGGTTCAGCTTTGGTTCTAATTTAGACTCTAATGAGACGGTAGTGTAATAGAAAATCAAGTATCTCTAAATATTTATCAAATTTAGCATTCTTTGATGAAATAGAGCAGGTTCTATTTGATAAGAGTTTCTCTTTATGACAAGTGTAAAGGTAGCTTAAGCAACCTAGACACACACAAATACGGATGGATTCGATTTACATCATATTTTAAGTGATAGTCGATTGTTGCAATCCGATATATATAGGGTCAGTGCATGGTGTGCTGTCAACTTACTCCCTCTTAGATATAGAAAATGCATCTACAATATGACGGCCACTTACTCGATTTTTAATCAAACTTTATCGAGCCTGGTTGAGGACATTGATTTGGGAGTGAAATTTGATCAAAAATTTACCTTTAATGAGCACATAAATTTGTTTGGCTTTGTCAAGCGCAATGCCAGCCAATTCAAGGATCCTTATGCTTGGTTGAGCCTTTACTCTGCATTTGTGCTTTCCAAGTTGAAGTATGCTTCATTTATTTAGAATCCTTCTAGTGCAGTTCATACAAAGCGGCTTGAAAGGGTGCAAAAAAAATTTCTAAAATTCGCGCTTCTTCCGCTCAATTTTTCTGATCTTTTGCCGCCTTATTTTAGTAGATGTGCCTTGGTGCATCTCTTTATTGTTTTTGAACGACCTTGTTTTTGGCTGCATTGATTGATACCTTGTTAGGGAAGATAAATTTAAATGTACCAGGCACAAATATTAGAGCCTTCCAACCCTTTTCCAACCAATTTTCCCGAACTAATTACACTAGTTTACAAAAAAAAAAAATTAAATGACCCATTTCTAATGATACTATTCTTAAGAGTAGTTTGGATTGGTGATCTCAAAAATAATTTTCAAAAATGTTTTCAAGGCACCATTTGTTAAATATGAATGTTTTCCATTTTTTCGATATGTGCACTTACATTTTATGCCATATCTCAATTCATAATCGTCAGATGGTGTCAAGTAAGATATGAATTGAAAGGCCATTAAATTTTCAATAATAACGTAGAACATTGTTTTCAAATCGGTTTAGAAATTTGAATACAATTACCAAAAATATTTCAAAACAAATCGATTTTTTGCTCGAAAATTCAAGAAATAGGAAAAATATAAAAAAAATCAAAAAAAAATTATGTTTATTTTCGCGTTTTTACAAAGATAATAAGGTATTGATGAAGAAAATCTATGAATAAATATTGTAGCTCGATCAATTTAAGTGAAGGAACTCATAGTCAAATTTGAGTATTTTAAGTGTTTAGAAAATTTTTTTTTCTTTGTTTTTTGGTCAATATTAGAAGTGGGCGAGTGGGCCACATCAGAAAAAAAATTCCAGAACAGAACAAAAGTCGAAGCAAACGAAAATTTATTTTTAAGAAATCTCAAAAACACCACTTTTTTCAGCACTCAATTGCTCACAGCTCCTGTATTTATTTTCAGATTTTGATCTTCAATATCTTATTTTCTTCGAAGAAGTGCGGTTCTTATGTAAAAAAAATAAAAATAGTTTTTTGGGATTTTTAAATATTTTTCCTAGGCGATTGGAAACAAAATTTATTGCGTTTTCGAGCAAAAAATCGATTATTTTCAAATATTTTTTATTATTGTATAGAAACTACTCAACCGATTTGAAAATAATATTCTGTGCGATTATTGACCATTCAACTAAATTTCGATTCATATCTTGCTTGGCTCTATCTGACTATTATAAAGTGAGATATGACTTAAAATGAAAGTGCACCTACCGAAAAAATGAAAAAAGTTCATATTTAAAAAACGGAGCCATGAAAAAATTTTTGAAATCGATTTTTGAGATCTCCAATCCAAACTACACTTAAAAATAGTTTCAGTAGAAATGGGTCTTTTTGGCTGTAAACTAGTGTTATTCCCTTAATGAACCCATATTTAGGGCTCTTAAAAACTTTAACTCCTTACCCGTTAGCATGCGATTTGAATTCGACTCCAATAAATCGGCAATCAAAATTTTGTTAGCTGAATACTTTTCTTTTTTTAGAAACTAATTTAAGTTAAGAAATAGAGTAGCCAGTTAAGACCTTTGTTAAATTTTTTGTCCCATTTTTTTTTCGTTAAAATACATATTGTTCACTTTCTTTAAGTTGATAAGTTATTTATTATATATTATTAAGTTATTATATATTACTTAAGTTGAGTTAATAATGCCGAAATATTCGCTACATGGTGTAAAATTTTCATACTGATATATTTTATACTCTGAGAATATGTCGTTATTACTTTTTCCAGGTTCATTTTCATGATCCAACAAGACCGACATATCTTAGTTGTCGCTTAAAGATCCATCGGCTTTCTGTTAAGACGTTATATTTTCGAATTGGAGTGATTATAAACAAAAAGATGTATTTTCCCTAGAGAACGTTTCGCAGTATACAAAAAATTAAAAATTTGGGTTCCGGTTCTGGTTCTGAGATTTAATCGGTTCTTTTCGGTATACGGTTCCGGTTCTGGTGCCGGTTTGATTCCCTGATTAGAATTCTCTACAAATTTGTGGCCTGCTGTACTGTTTTTTCATTGCATACCTTTGGGCAGAAGACAATTTTGCAAATAAAAATAGTATATGTTCGCTAAAGAAATTCATAGAATGTTTTGGGATAGTTTATTTTTAAGTTAAGAAATCGCATTTTATAGATTCCAAGCGATATGCAATGATTTAAGAATGCGTTGGGCTCGGGAGCTTGGGAGCAGTACAGCATCAACAGAAATGACAACACTTATCAGCGTAAGTCGTTCGCGCACACTGCACTTACTGCGCCGTCTGTAATACGAGTGGATTCTTTTGTTTTAACTCACTTCGAAGTGAGGCTGTTGCACTTGTTGCGCCGTCTGCTTGTGTCTGCACACAAAAAAAAACGTTGGTAAATTTACCAATTTACGTCTCTGATTTTCGCCCAAAACTTATTCCATTTAAAAACAATATGTCTGCACTTTTGATTTTTGTTTATAAAGAAAAAATTCAAATTTTTGAGCATTGCTAGCTGCTAGTTGGCACATTTATTTTGTTACTCCGAAAAACAACGATTTATTCGTCGTTATTAAATTTTTTATATTGAACATTTTTATTTACTCTGCGGAGACTCGACGAGCTCGGGGCCCTTGGACTGATACACGATTGTAACGACTTCATTGCTTTGTTGTTATTCTCAAGTTCGAATTTCATTCTCTGCTAATATAAATAAAGCAAATAAAATTTGCGAAGCAGCAATAAAAAATGTTGGTTGTTTGAAGTCAAAGGGAAACACAGTTGATTTCAAATGACTTTTATCTTCTTTATACCTTTGGATTGGTGCAGTCAACAAAAAAACTGATTTAGCCAGTAATTTTTAACCGAATACGGAAAATATTGGATTTAAATTTTTGTTATTTTTTTTTTCATGTGTGAGTAACGCCAGTTGCCGAAAGACCATTGCTAATTTAATACTCTCGTACTTTGAAAAATCCCCCAAACGATTCTTTCCCAAACTTAAAAGCTTGCCAAATGCAAATCTTTGATTGCCTTAAAATTGCCCAAAAATTTACACAGAGCTCTTCTCCCTTTTGCCTCTATTGCTTTTGGTTAATTGAAACCAATTACTCAGCTGCAAGCCATATGACGAGTGAGTTGTGCAGAGAAAAGACAAAAATCCACAATGGTCCTGGCATTTATTAGATGCTTTCTTGTGGCATCCACTTTTGGGTTGACAACAAAATAGCAAACAAAACTGTTGAGGATAAGTCTCAGATTTTTAAAAGAAATCAGGTAAAATTGCTGTACCAGTGGCTGTTGTTTTGTGTGTATGTGTGTGTGTGTGTGTGTGTACCTAAGTAAACAATGAATATGCATGACTTGTCAACGAGGCATGCCACTAGTGAGCGCCGGCAACAACAAGGCAAGTTTATGTGCATATACAAAAAAGTCAACAAAATCAAAAAAAAATCGAAAACAACTTTAATTTGCGAAAGTGATACGCTTCACTTTCCGAAAGAAAGAAAAGGCCAAGGTGATGGAAAGATACACACGTGTGCAATGTCGTTGATTAATTAATACCAATGCCATTGCAATGGCTCCGATGTTCACAACAACGACTTGACAGTCTTTGCTGTCATTGGCATACAAATTCATTAGAGTTTCAGATAGCGATGGAGAGACTTTCTCTGAGTGAAATTTTAAAGCAAAATAATCAACAATCTAGAGCCAGATCTGTATAGAAATTTAATTTTTTAAAACATGGGAAAAACATCCGAGAGCCCAATCGCTCTCACATAAAATATAAAATATAAGTAAACTTATATCCCAGAACAGTCTTTCTTGCAAAAGACTTGATAGTAATTCCTTTTCAAAAACAACTCAAACTATAGTTTCCTCTTTCGTACTTACTTCATTTCTAATTCCCTTTGTAGGCAAAAACAAATATTTAATAATAAATTGTTGTATTTTTTTTTTTACACAATCATAAATTTAAGTGCCATATTAAACCAATAGCAATCATAATCTTTGAGATATAATTTCTACTTTATGGCTGATTGTGGTTATTATTATTAAATGGGTTGTCTTGCTGCATTAAAATAAAAATTTATACATTGATATGTTTTTATGGGTGCCAAATACAAATAACAAAAAGAAAAATGTAAACAAATAAACAATGAGAAGAGAGCCCTCCAAGAGCAATTTCAATATAAAATACCAAAGACACATTCCAACTCCCCATGTGGAGAATTTATACGCTTGAACACACACGTAGACAAAAGGTTGGTCCAGCAACAACAACCACACGAACAACAACAGCATCAGCAAGCATGTAATTTGACAAAAACCAACAAAATGCCATAAACCATAAATTCTTTTGGCCCCAGTCAACACTAAGGTTTCCCCATTGTCTTTTGCCACTGGATTTTCCTTAGGCAATAAAAACACAGCAAAAAAAAAAGAATTCATAAGACAATCATAAAACATTATCGAAGTAGTTGGCAACCCTAAAGTATAAGACATAAAAAAAAAAAACCATAAGCACATAAATCGTCATCAACTAAGCGACAATCAGAGACTATTTCGGTTAAATCAACCCAGAGGCAAATAAATTTAGTGCCTACTTTTGGGCATTTATCGTAAGGCAAATTATGATTTGATTTAAGTCAAGGCTTAAATGAGTTGAATAAATAAAGACAAATACTACGAAGAATATATTATGCTGAATGCCCTTTAAAGTATGCTACATTTTTGATAATAATAACACAAGGCCACAAAATGAGATTTTTTTCAGTATTTTAAATGATTGGTGGTGATTCTAAATCATTTTCGTGTGCTGAACAGGAATCTGTTTTCGCTAATGATCTATCACGTCTAGATTTTTGGTAATTTGAGCTAAAAGTTGCTTTCAATGGCTATTTTGGATTTCTTTTCGGTGCGTTTTGTGCCTGACCTATACTTTTGTTTTGACTCTCTTTAATAATATTGTATAATACTATCTTTTACCTAAACTGAAATCTAAGGATTCGCTTAAAGAAGCATTTAATCAGAAATTTGACTACAACTTGGAAAGATCAACGCCGCAACAATCTGACATATGCTGATGATATGATATGTGTACATTGCACATTGGGCCAGATTTCAGTTTGGGCGGCATTAATTCAAAATTTTTATGAAAACAAATCGGGATTTTAATCAAATATTCTTAAAGAGCCCACATACACTTTAGATATCTGTGTAGCCCTTGATTTTTAGCAGTGGTGCAAAGTGAAGTGTTGTGGTCAGATGCTTGTTGTGTTCACAGTCACTCAACTTTAAGCTTGTGCCAATTTATCACCTGTGAGTAAAAAATTGAATGTAAAATATGGAAATTAAAGGCAAAGGTATGTAGAATGTGAATACTGAAACAAATTGTGTGTTGTTCTTGTTAAATGTTGTTTCTGTTTACCGTTTTGTTATGTCCTTATATAGAAAAAACCTAACCAACGTGCCCGTGAATTGTGGAGTATAAACTAACTTTTTGACAATTTCTGACAAAAAGTAAATATTAAGAGTTTGACCTTAAAGTATACTTCTCATCGTGGTATTAATGCTGTTTGCGGCTTTTTGCGGCTTTGCGCACATTCTCTTGATATTTGCAGTTAAGTTTGAGTTCAGCCATGCAACGCTGCTTAATGTATGGAATGAAAACAACCGAAATGCCCGTGCAATTTCAAGCTGGATTTTTGAGCAGCTTAAGGAGCATGCAGTGAACACAGAAAAGAGAAATTAAATTGACACAAAAATGAAAAATTTTGAGATTTATTTGAAAAAAAAAGTTGCAAAAAAGCGCTCAATTTTCAAAATAGTTATCGTCAAACATTATATTTTTAGTAATTAGCACATCAACGTCCACGTGTGGCATACAACGATGGTGGATCACGACTGAAATTGGCATCTGATCTGGCAGACAAGCAAGAAAACAACACAAATCTTCTTGTGCATGCGGCAGCACTTTCAGCGGAAAAGTTGAATGAAAAAGATAAGGCACTTGTGTTGGGAACGACTTTGTGTAATTCTTATGAGCCGAAAAAACTTTGTTCATATACCGGTACCTCTAACTCCGGATGAGGCGGTAGCATTTTTGCTCGAAAATTCTTTGACTAAAAGTCAATACAACAACATTCTGGAGTTAAATAAAAGTCGATCTTGTGATTTGTATCCGAGTTATCACTAAAACCGAAACATCAGCTGAGGTCTCTATACAAAACCTGTTGGATCCCATCGCCCTTTTTACAGATTTTATTTTTTTTCTATGATTCTGCTTCATAAAGGCATTCATACCAACCAATTTCCCGCCTTCCATTTTGCTTTCTGATAATAGTGACTCCCGGAACGCTGCGAACCATCCACACACTTTTATTTAGACCTCCCTACTTTGGAGGCCGAGAACTTTAAAAGCAGATTTGTAATTTTGTATTTTTTGTAATGAATAGTACAACCAAATACAAAAAAACAGAATTCTTTAGAAAAACAAAATCTTTTCCCGATTTCTTTCCATAAGTTTTAAAAAACAGCCAGGTAAAATTCAGCCGCCTACACGTCTCTCGGGCGGCAAGGGTGGGCGTGGTCGGAGGTCGAATTGTTGAACAACTTTGCTCAATTATTATACACTTGATGTCTATCAAATGTGCCAAATTGCAAATGTACGCCCAAACTAAAATCTGGCCCATTGTGCACTGTACAAAAAAAGCCTACAAAAACATATGGTCTGATGCGCAATGTATGAGGCAAAGGGACGTCGTATTTGGTAATCTGAAAAAATATAAGAGAACTCAAAATATTACGGATAAAATAAACCATACTAAAAGCAAAGAAAAATATGAAATTATGTGAAATGATAAGCAACTTTAATACTATGAAAAACTAGATATAAAAGTCAACAGTATTCAAGACCAGGAAAAGCTCCAGGGCAAGATAGGAATCAATATGAGTTTTTCAAAATCGCATCTGATAACTATATTCATAATTTGGATTCGTTTTACAATAAAATCCTCGATGAAGGGCACTGATCTTGATTGCTTCAAAACATCTGTGATATTCCCATTATTAAAAAAATAGTAGATCCAAATGCACCAGAGAACTATTGAGGGATATCCTTCATGCATTGCGCTGCAAGTGGGTATTATACATAAATGCACGTCTTGCTTTCTGGATAGAAGAAAATAAAATTTTAAATGAATTTCAAGCTGGGTTTCGAAAGAATTGTTCCACAAACGTATACAACACTGCGACACATTTTTGAACTCAAAAAAGTTGATGGCAATATAAAAACCCTCTCTGGGTTTGATCAGATTAGCTGCCGTTTTCTTTTTATTGCACTTTTACCTTTTCAGCTTCGGAGTAGGATTTACGATTAAATATCCCTTAAACTATTTTGAACTTTGCTTTTATATCTTTAGCAAAGTTGTTGCTCTCGGCTTGGCCTCAAAATTACAAAACTTGCCCAAAAAAACAAAGTTTTGACCACATTTTTCAGATTTTCAACTTTATCTTGAAATCCGTTACAAATTTGGACAAGAAATATACAGTTATAGGCCCAAAAGCAATTGCAAGCAATTGTCACAAAAACTCGAAAAAAGGAATATTTTCGGTAAAAAAAAAAGTAAAAAAAACTAAATTTTTTTCATTATTATTTTTAAGTTAGTTTTTTTTACTATTTTATTGATTTAATACAAACCAATCGAAATATTTGACTGTGTCAGCCAATTGGTACCAAAAATTATCTTTTTTCGAGTTTTGGTTACAATTCTACTTGCTTAAGGGACCGTAACTACATGAAGGACCAATCGAACGAAGTTGGTATGGTTACTTTTTTGCTACTTTTTTGTCCTGTATTGCAAAGTCAAATTCATTACAGTTTTCAAGACAAAGTTGAAAAACAGTACAAAATGAGAGAAAACATGATGTTTTTACGAATTTTTTGCAATTTTGTGTTCAAAGATGTGACTTTTTTGACTTGTTCTTTAAGAGAGTTTTGTAAGCCAAGCCAAGAGCAACAACTTTCTCTCAGACGTCAAAGCGAAATGCCAAGTAGTTTACAAGATCAGAAGCTGAAAACATCAAAGTGCAATTAAAAGAAAACGGCAGCTAACTGGACCAAACCCAGCGAAGGTTCTTGCTCTACCATTATACCCATTAAACGGAAACGAGGCTAACTAAAAAGTCTTCCATTACCACCCAAGTCCTTGGAAGCGATTACTTTACTGCAAAACTTCAGTTTCATCGAAATTTTCCAATATCTTCTACAAAAAATACTTCCAAAATGGTAACAATGCTTTGTTTTCTTTTTGGTCGTAATTTTCCAATATCTTCTACAAAAAATACTTCCAAAATGGCTATAATGCTTTGTTTTTTCTGGTAGAATGGTGTCAACCGAAAATATGTCAATTTGTTGAAGTTAGCTAAGATTGTCAGGTAAACTGAATTGAATTGCTTAATACAATGAATTTTGTGAAAATCCAGTAGATCAGTACCTGAGCTTCAGTTGCTTTATAAGGTCTACTTAGAAATTTTTCAAACGATCTGTAAACTTGGCTGGCATTTTGAAATGACTGTTTCCTGAACGTCAGTGGTGGCTATTAGGGTCGATAAATGACTGACATAGGTGACAGCTATACGCTGATGACATTTTCATTTTATCTGACGATATACATGTTCTGCAGAAAATGATTATACGTTTGGAGAAATATTGTGATTTATGGAGAATGGAAGTAAACATGTCGAAATCCGAAATGGTTTTACAAACCCAAGCTTAAAAAAATCACTTCGGAGTATAAATATCTAGGCGTAATCCTAACACCACGAATGTCATTTGGACCACATAAACCATTTCGGCATGAATTGATCCCGTAAATCCCGGAATGGAATGATTTGTTTTTCAGTGTACTTTTTGATCAATGGAGATACTGGTCGCACTCCAATGATCCCTAAGATATAAGATTCCTTATTTAACATACTTTAAAAGAAATAAGTTAAAATTTTATAAAAATACTACCCGCAAAAGACAACTATTAATATGCTGAAGACTGTATCGTTGATCGAATATCTATCTGTAAACTGTAAAAATGCGTCTTATAGGCTAGTCATTCTGAGCACATCTAACATCCTGAGTTTAAATGCTTAATTACCATTTGCTAAACCAACATTATTATACTTTTGTTTTGTCAAAATGTTAAGAGGGTCGGTGTCTAATAGTAACATGCTACTAAGATAAGAAATTATCGCCATGGTAAATATTTATGACTCAGGATGTTGGATTTTTACATGTTAGATGTGCTCTGTTTGATTAGCCTATTAGTTTCATCATATCTCACTAGTGTGACCAAGCTCACTTTAGTAGTGAGTATAAACCTGCTATAAACATAATCACCTGATAGCGATAGAGAGGAAACTGTTTTGATTATGGTAATAAATAGCAAACGACATAATTTCGAATTATATTATGCAGTTAATTTCAATTTAATGGGTGACGGTTTGCAGAGCTATTTAAGTGTTGACTGTGAAAGCTGACGAATGAAAAAGAACTGCAGCATACTTTCACGTTTGTTTGCCCACCAAAACTTTTTATGCACCAGACAGAGAGAGAGAGAGAGCGAGCGAGAGTACAGGATAAACTGCCAAAAACTATTTTACTGGTATTTGCATCAAACATATGCAGACAGGATAAGCCCAGGATGGCTTTGGTTCGAAGTAAGTGTGCGCGTGTGTGCAACGGTTATTAAATTCAGCTTTTGTGAGGGTTCTCCATTTTGTATGTAGCCTTTAGTAAATTCAGTTTGTGCTCTTGGGGAATAGTTTTTGATGTAAGTTGGCCTAACTAAGTTGTCGATGAAACTTTAGGGGAGCCTAACTAAAATCCGTTTACACGTGGGAAATTAAATTATAGTTCGAATAACTTCTAACACTGTTCAGAAACAATTTATAAGTGTCAATTATGCCATTGGGAATTTTAGTGCCTGGCACCTTTAGTTGTTATATTAATTCACACCAAATTCCAACCCAAAACAAATTCATGGTGTACCAGAAATATTTCTTCTTTTCAAATCTCTCATGTTTTGTTAAGAGATCCAACTTATCACACAACCTCAGCTGGCGCCATCTATGTACCAACAAACGGGCTAAGGGTTGGCAAGTTATACTTCAGGATTGGCGCGAAAATATTTTTAGACCATTATTTCGAACACAAACCTTCAAGCTAGATTTTCGAATAAGAAAATGAAATCTTTTCTGTGACATCGACGGATTTTTCGAGCGTGTTGTTAACCAACCCAGTCCAACATCTCTAGAGATTTCCAGCGCACCCCCCACTTTCTATATTTGAGGAAAAATTTTGTGTTTTTTGCATCAGCTTTCCCACCAAATTTGTCTATAATCTTTATCCAACACTTAGGATACGACATTATTGCATTTGCATTTTCCTCCCTCCACCCTCTATTACCCCAGTTAAATATTGAATTGTTACAACTTTGACAAAGTCATAAACTTTATGGCTATCGTGTTTTGTCTTGCTCACATGTTCCACTTCTCGTTTCACATCTTCCATTCGAACATGCCCATGCAATTCAATTAATGGACATTCAAATGATATAAACCTGCTGAGGCATTTTTAGTGCTTGATGGGAGTGCTTCAATTCATTAGCCATCCCCACAGATGAGATTGAGCAAAAGGCAAATGCCAAGGGATGTTGCATCCCTTGTGAGACACGTGTGCCAAGCAACAACAGGTGCAAAGCAAACCAATAAAAAAATCCTGGCTTAACAACCACCCTTGCAGCTGGTAGTTGTTGTCCTTGGCAACTGACAGACACAACAAATTGTTTGGCAAGTTCAGAAGTAAAAAAAAAACAAAAAGGAAAAGTTTAGTCTTAGTTCTTAGCCATGAGTCAGCGTACGAAATTCATTATAAACACTTCAGGTAAATTAACCCAATTGATTTCCATTTCCACGAATAACTCTCACTTTCTTCAGTGGAATATTTTGCTGCTCGCATTCCGGACACGGATTTGGATGAGCAAACAGCAACTATCTTGGAGTTTCTTGAGCAGGACGAGCACACGGTTATTTCGGCTGTGCATAATAAATCCGATGGCAAAATCAAATTTCAACATCGCATACCCAACGAGGAGGTCTGTTTGCTATTCTACAAGGTGCCGCAAGTTGGCGGCGTCCAAGGAGCAATTCCGGCCCAAGAGCCACTGCTGGGCATACTCACACTGGAGGGTGGCCTGGTTAAATCCATTTACAATTCCGTTTCACGTGTATTCTCACCTCATGCAACGGCTCGAGTATGTATAGATAATTCCTCGACTCTGGTCTTAAATTACTTTTGCTATTTGCTTGCAACATTTTTTAATCCTATTTGCGGATAATTCAATTCCAGTTCCTGCAAATTGCATTTTGTCAATTATATTTTGTCTCTTGCATGTCATGTTATTTTTGCTCTCCCTCTCTGCCAATAGTTTTAATTCTCTTCCTTTCTTTCATAGCGCAATGAATATAGTCCTGAGCTGAGTGGTTTGCTGGAGAACTTGCATGTTTCGTTGGGATCCAGTTTGGGCTTACCCCCAAGTGGTAAGAGATATTAAACATGCAACTGATTCAATGCTTTCAACTCATTTTTATGCGATTTTTCAGGCATTACCAATCTTAAAGATGAAATCAAATATTGGAAACAAAAACTAGGCCAAAAGTCTAGCTCACGTCTGGACCGCGAAATGGCGCAAGTTTTTATTGGTGTGCTGGAAAATGTGGAACAGAAAATTTGGTACGTGATTTACACACACAAAAGAAGCCCAAAATTGCTTACCTTTTGCGTTTTGTTCAATATATATTTAACAAGTAAAAAAAGTCGGTGAAGTGCGATTGTTATATACCCTGTAACTGACAAAGAATATATTAGGCCTTCAATTTCAAACCAAACCTGAACCTGAACCTGATTTTCTGTGATAAAATACACACCCACGCACACCATGGTTGCAGCGTAGCTGCCGCTGCAATTCTTGCATAGCTTCCAGGTTTTCCGACCAATCTTGTTGACATTTTTTGATTAGATACATACATATATACATTAACAGACATAATGAATGGGGATGATGGGGAAGGAAGAAATTTCCAAATACGAAAGTAAGATCTGACAATAGAAAAGCAATGTCCACCAAAGGTTTCCAAAGCTTTTTGTATATACCGAGTTTTTCACCTTTCTGTCGAATGCCTTAACCTCCAGTTTTATGGGAAAGCGATTTATACTGTTCTGAATTTCTAAATTTTTTTTGTTTTCCTCAAAACATTCTTAAGTCCTTAAACCAGGGGTGCCCAAGCCTATTCCGCAAGCCACGCACTCGTTCTTGTTTTGCGCAAGGGAATAGCTCGCGCGTATACAGTCCACGCGCGCAGTAAGCCCACATCAAGGAACAGCAATTTCATATGCGTGCTTTCCTCTCTTTCTTTCCGAGCTATGGTTTTGTTTTTGACGCATGCAGACCAGCAACAACAATATCATATGTGACTTTCTTCTCTCTATACTATGTCTTTGGCAAATTATAATTCAACAACCATGTTTCTTATGCATAGTTAGCGCTCGCAGTGCCCGAACGCGTTATGCAATTCACAAACAAAAATCGGGTTTCTCTTTCTAATGCTTGTTGTTGTTATTGCTTGAGGTATATTTTGTGCATTTGTTTTTGTTTTCACGCGGCGGTAAGCTCATTCTGGGCACCCCTGCCTTAAACCATCGCTAATGTCTATTTATATAAAAGAGATTGTTATGACTGGTTCACAGACTGATTGATTCATTGGAAATCTACTCACAGACCAAACGGTAAGAGAAAGAAGGCTGTCATTTGGACAGGAGTTTCCAGTTGTGGTGAAAGTGAGCCCTAAGACGTGGTTTCGGATAATTCCATCCCCAGTTGTAAATGGGAAAAAAATGTTTCTTTCATCCGATTGACTTGATACTCGGATTGTAAGCATAATATGCGAATCACGCCTTTTATCTATTTTGGAAATCTTCCCACAAGGAATATGGCCGGGAAATTCTGCATCCAAAATAAAATTTTACAAATTTGTACTTTCATGATATGTTAAGAAATCAAGATTATTTGTCGATTCGCCGAAGAAATGATAAAGATCGGATGAACGATACTTAAGTTATGATCAAAATAAAGTTCATTTCCACGTCCTGGCAGTAGTGGCGTCATCTATTGGTCACTTTTGAAAATCCCTCACTGTTCAATGCCAGTAGTATCGGCTTCTATTGTTCAGCAGCGCTGCTACAGTCGGACTTGACCGACTGTTGGGAATGAATTTCCAGCTTATAGCCTTTTACTCAGAACGAGAGAAAATTGATTTCGTCACAGTATTTCATATATTTAGAAACACTTTGGCTTTGCTTTGATGCTTAAGTGCTGTTAGAAAGTGTTTCAATGTATGTGAAATAATGTGACGAAAGGAATTTTGTGTCCTTCTGAGTACGAGGCTTATACTGTTACTCAGACAAGGTGTTTTTTAAGTGTCAAACACACACAAAACCCAGGGCTATACTGTCTTCCATAACATTTTCGAACGTTATCGATTGAAGTTACGCATTGTACCTGGAAATCGAAATCGCTACCTTGTAGTTATTGTCATGCTTCAGAATGTACCAAAAATTGAATGGTTCTCTAGATTAAGCAGATGGCCCAGGGTATTAAACTAAGTATTATAAATTATATGTTACTATTTACTATGTCGATATGGGTATGTTCTGTCCATTATATTTACGACTTCTCGTCTTCGTTCGTATGTCTGTCACTACTCTGTCTAATACTAATGCTTTCTCCTCTGGGTCGCGTCATCCATTTATGTACAGTGTGATCATTGTCTCTGTACATTCGGCGGTTATTGTCAAATAATTAAAAACTCTACATTTGGCCTACTTGACAATTAGATCGCCCTCGATTTCAACAAGAGCAATATATCAACGGTTTGAGCATATCGTTCTCCAACATCCACTCGGGACCAACGCTCTACAGTTCCTTTCAGGTTCAACGGCTCTAAGGTTCTATACTGGTTTAACGGCTCCACGTATCCAATCGGGTTCAAAGGCCATACATATAAATTTGGGTGTAATGGGTATAAGTATTCATTTGGGTGTACACTCAGAGAAAAAGTAGAGAATTTCACTCTTGAATCAAGAGCATTCGTTCGCAAAAGTTCGGTAAGAGTAAAAATTCTTGATCCAAGAGCGAAATTCTTAATCCAAGAGTGAATTTTGGATCCCGACATTCTTGATTCAAGAGTTTCAGTACTTGATCTAAGTACGAAGATTTCCCAAAATAAGACTTAAAAAGAATATTTGGGAGGGTGGGTGACACGATCGATCCGACACCGACGTGGTGTTAGTCCTCCCCCCAAGGACCAAGGTTGGATGAACGATATTCAAGTTATGAGCCACCGCTGTATTCAAACAAACACAATCTTTGGAAGAGAGAGAGAAAATTAGAGATGAGCGTATAACAGCGTATATCGAAAGAACGGGTAAAGCAGCGTATAACGCGTATAACACGTATAACGAGCGAGCAAATGCGAGCGACGTCATTAACTGGTACAGAGTACCTTATAGTCGGGCTTGACCGACTTTCTCACTTGTTTTAAGATAGCCACAAATCCTTTACTGGGACTTGAACTCGTCAGCTCGAAGACTGATGACGGGCAGCTTAGCCCACTCGACTATCATCCATAAGCAAGCTACACGTCGCGTCGAAACCATACTTAAAAATGAACGCAGTTGGTATTTGTACGCATCTGACAACGACAATCTGCGCATGCGCTCTCTCTCTCTCTGTGTAAGAGCAAGTCCAGCGCTATTCTCTCAAAGTTAACTTGCTCTCACTCCCCTTGCCTCTCAAAACCAATTGAGAACGAATTTAGCTTAGTTCTTAGAGCTAAATTCTTCAAAATTCAACGAATATTTTTTTTTTCGAAAGCGTTCGCACTTAAATTATTCGTTCTAGTTTTCTCTTAGTGTAATGCCTATACAAGACACATACGGGTTGGACGGGCTTAATAGGTTTAACGGACTTATCGGCTCTACCGATACCAACTCGCTTTGGGCACTGTCGGTACCGATGTCCTCCTTCAAAGCAATTGAAGCAACGGATCTCGACTTCAGCATCATGGGTCTGCCCAGCAGGTTCAGCGGCAGAATTAATAGAAAGGCTGTCATCTCCCTTGCCTATATTGGTAAATCCGCCTTTGAACATGTATTGATAATCACCGACTTCAACACATCATTTTGCTCCACTTTAGCTTGTTGCATACTCTACTATCCCTCCCCCTCATATAAAGTCAAAAATCAAAGGTAAAACCTTGACTGAATTTAATTTACAATTTTCGAAATCTTTTCAAAGTAGGGCCCAAACACAATTTGATCGGATTAATATTCAAACCACAGCAATATGGTGTTTTACTTCTTTGCGGGTTCCGGTTCCTCCGCTAGTGATATCTTTGACACTACCTCGCGTCCAAAGAGGAATCGCCATAGTACAGAAACCAGAACTGTTGCAAGTAGTTGGCCCACAAAATGTGCCCAGATACCTTCAAATCTTAAAAAACAAATGGAGGGGGCCAGGGTGCGTACAAAGTTAAGTCCACCACCAGTGCGTTTTTCCTGCACAATTAAAATATTAGAAACTCGACCCACAAAATACGATAAAATTAAATACTTACCGAAACATATATCAGACCAGCAATTATAAGACCAATGCGCACAGATACTGAATCGAAGGCAAGATTGCTGCGCCTATCCCACACAGCGCAATAAGCAAACAGCAGGATGCATACCAGGAAAAACTCGATTATTATCCCCTTCCATTCATCTTTAAAGATGAGAGTTAAACAGAAAGCGTTGGAGCCGATTATTTTCCACGGGATCACTACCCAAGCCAAGCCCAAGCCCAGAAGGGAGCCCAGAATTTGCATCAGCCAGTACAAGAGCATAAGTTTCCAGTCCATTAGACCCAGAATGGTGGCACAGGCACTTACAGCCGGATTCAGATGGGCACCGCTCAGGAAGCCAAATGTGTGTATGACGGTCATATAAACCAAACCCCATCCAAGGCAATAAACATCCGAGTTTGCCGTCCTAGCTACTGGCTCTAACTTTTCTGGTGCTTTGTTAGCACCAGCAGCACCAGCAGCACCAGCAGCACCAGCGGCTGCAGCGAAAGCTTCACCAATATCATCACCACCTGCCAAACCACCAAGCACTCCTCCTAGAGTAACACCACCACCCTTATCTGATGAAGTTGCTTTGGTAAGAATGCATCCAAGTAGTAGCAGCATCACAACGCCAGCGAATTCGGTCACACACTTGCGAAACAGTTCTGCATCGAATTTAAAATCACCCATGATTCAGTATTATAGAAATTCTAATTTGAAAATAAAATTTTTAAGACCGTACAGAAAAATTTATGTGTTTACCGATTGAACAGTCGGAAATAACTGAAAAATATAATGCTCGACCAACTGAGCTAAGGGAATTCCAAACTGACATTAATATCAGTGCTAAGTTAAAAATATTTTTCTTCCATCCCTCCAAATAGCACGATTGATGGCAGTAATCCCACAAGCACCATCGAAGAATTCCTGGACCATGCTCACAATAATCTTGATGAACTCTGGCGACTGCCCTATAATTATCCCCAACAGCGTATGGCGGATCTATTGGATATCATTGGCAAACGTCTACTCGAAGCCTGTTTGGCTCAATTGCTTAACGAGGACATTTGGAGTCTCAATTCGTTCCATGTTAACAATTTGATGAGTCAATGCATCGATACTGTCGATGCCTGGATACAATTGTGCGACTCGTTGACGCGTCTCTTTTGGCCCAATTATGTGAAACATCCGTGGGTGGGTGAACCACATGTACCCAAACGTGGTCAACAATTTAAGGAGCGTCTAAGTGAGATTCGGAATATCAAGCAATTGTATAAGCAAATAGCCACACTTTTGGATGATGCCGAATTGCAGGAAATGTTTCAAGAACAGGCACCATTTACCGATTTCAATATCTTCGATACCTCTAGCCTGGGTCTGAGCCGATGGCGGAAAGCCTTGAAGCATTTCGAACAGGTACTGCAGCCGATTGATGAGCGTATAGCGGCGGCTCTTAAGACCCAGTTGCATCATCATCTCAGTAATCCACGACAGGTTATCTACATATTTTCCAAATATGAAACTTTGATACAACGTCCGGCCGTCTTGGAGCTACTTACCATAGAACGTGAGCAATTTCTGCAATCCTTGCACTTATTGCTGCAGGATCTGCGAAAAGCAATGAGCGATACAAATATGGAACCGGATACGGGTCACCTGTCGGTCATATGCAATGAATGTCGTTGGCTTAAAGTGGTGCAATATCAAATACAAGAGATTGAGAAGGTGAGTCATTTGATAAGCGGGCGCGAAGGATTCGATAAGATCAATAAGGCAGTGCAGGAGATTAAAGAGGAAACGGAATCGTTGTTGCGTACCAATTTTGAAATCTGGTCGGGTCAATGCTCAACGGGCGTGAAAAGCGGGGAATTGAGGTGAGTTGAAGTGGTGAGTAGGATGGTTCAGTTGTTCTTTACTCAGTTATTCTCTCACTAATGTTTTTTTTTGTTCAGTTGTTCAGCTATTGTGAAACCACTAAACATTTTCTTCTGAGAATGCAAAAGTTTGAAAATTGAGCAACTGAACAAAAAGCAGCTTAACAAAAGAACGAAACCACTGAGCAATAAAGTGAACAACTGAACACTAAATATTGAGCAATTGACTTTGTTCACTGCAATAAGCCACTGTTGTGCAGAAAAGTAACTCTTCTCCCTCCCTCTTTCTCTCCTTCCACAGACTCTGCGACGATCAGGCTGTCGTCAAATTTGAAAAAGAAGGACGTCAGCTAATGCGTGTCACCTTTAACTCCAAACTGGTCACCTTTTGTCAGGATGTGCGTGAATTTGAGAATCTTGGCTACAATGTACCCTTAGAGTTACGTGCAGCCGCCACTCATGCCTCCAAATATATGTGTTATGCCCGTCGCTTGCAACAGATAGCCACTTTTCATAATACCATTGGTGATCGCATGATACCCTGCCAGCGTCCCATAATGCTAAAAAATGCTTTAGAACTACAGCGTCTAGTCCAAAGCGAAACTGTGGCCTGGCAGGATGAGGCTTCAGTGCAGCGTTACGTAAATACTTTGCAGTCTTCAGTATCAAAACTTTCTTCGGATAATACCCTGCTGGTGGGATATCATGAACAGGCCAAGAGAACGGTAAGTAATTCAGAGAGATCAATTAAAAAAGTTCTTAAATGCTTTATTGCCTTTTGCAATTTTTGCAGAGCTACCTTGAAACAATATGCTTGGCTTTAAGCATATAAAGAAAGTCATTTGTCAAATGAAAAACAAACTATGGCTGATAAATTGATAACACTAGCCTGCAAACATGTAACGTTTTCTAGTTTATAAAAGGTGAAAATGCTCCAGATTAGGTAATCTAAAGAAAAATAATCTGACTATATTGAACATTTATAGTAATTTCTTAAGAGGAACCTACATCGAAATTTTTCTGAAATTATCGTTTAAAAGCCATCTGTTGGACCTCTGGTCTGAGCTCGCCAACGGCTTGAGTGGCCTTCGCAATAATTCTTGCAGGGAAAAATTTGACATGGATGAGCTTTAAACCCTTACCAACATTAGAGTGAAATAAAATAAAAATGAATATCTATGTTTCATTTGTTTTTTTTGTTACCAGCCGTTTTGTAAATTGTAAAGATGCAAATGCAGCACAATGAGGACAGAAAAGTGCATTTTCAGAGATGACGATAACTTTTTTGAAAATGTGCTTCAGTGAGAAAGCCATATAACTTTGCGAGTTTGTGACGTCGTTTGACAAATGAGTCTAGGATTGGGAATTTGAACTTTTTAAATATTATTTTGATTTTAAAGCATGTTGATGGGTGTAAAAGAACTTAATCAATCAGTTGCAATGCGATCTCAGTAAGTAACAAATAACAGTTCGGCATAAAGATCAAAAGTAAATGGTCGACAGAATTTAATAACCATAAAACCACCAAAACTTTGAGAGCTTATTATGATACAAGGCGAACAAAGTTCTTGTGGCTAAAATGATATTGCCCTGTTTAACATACATATAAAACCTAGGCGTATCCAAAATATGCCTAATGAAATGTGCGGTACCAACATTTCTTCCGAAGCAATGGCAAACCAACCGTAGGCTATTCTTGAACTTTTTTGGCAAACACAATCACATTACGTAGCAGAGACGGTTCTTATGGATTTGGATGAAGTGGAATTGCTTACTGGTGAAGTGAGTTGTGTGAATGAAAGTGATTCCATTTTTACTGAAGTAAGATCAGACAATTCCATTTTAGAAATTCATCGCAAAATCTTCTGTTAGAGTAGTACCCTTTTTAAAAAATGTCAAAGTGTACAAAATTGTGAGTTTATGACACAATAGAAATATTTTTTTTACAAGCGACGCTTTGCGCTACCTTCAATTTATTGTATCGTGCTTTAGAACTGTTTTAAAATCTGAATATTTTTGCACAGCTGACTTTTTGAATGAAGTATTGTGCCAAACTAAATTTTTATCTCATCTAAAATCGATCGTCGATTCAAGTCTAACTTAAGCAGGCCTTTTTAAATTTGAAGAATTTCGAAATATTATTTTGTATATTTGAGAAATTAATTGATTTCCTATTCAAATTGGGTAATTGGAAAGCCGAACCAAGGTTGGAACCAAAACCTTTTTCCAAAAACCTTGAACATTAACCATTGCACAGTGTTTTTTTTTACCTTTTTTTGGCATAAACCCTAAAAAAAATTTCAGATTTCAAATATTAACTAGTTTTTTAATATTTACATACTCCTATTAGATAAAAAACAAAACATATTCAAACTTTGTGGCAACACTGTTTTGTTGACGGGCCGTTGAAGTTAGCTGTTTGTGTGCCACGTGTTTTTTGTGAAATTGGCAGCAAATATTTTCCAACTTTTGGTGCGTCTGCTGAAAAAGTTAGAAGCAAAATAAAAATTGTACAAATGCAAATTTTTAGTCCAGATATTTAAGATTATAAGTTGATTACGCGTTTGTCATTTTTGTTTTCAGTTGCCCAATTGTGTGTTTTGTTTTAAGCAAGGCACAACGCTGCACAGGGTTTTAAATGCAAAGTTATTAACGAAAGTGTGCAGAGTTATGAGCAACTAACACTTCTTGCTACAACGTGGGACTTTTCGAGAAAATCGGCTTTATTGCAGTCGAACTCGTGCTTTAGTTGAATAGATTACATGAGAAAGAGATAAAAAAAAAGTTTTTTAAGTCGTATTTAGAGCTAAAAATAAAAATACAAACCGAATTTCTGCTCAATAGCTCAAAATACCACAAAGTTGGAGCAAATCGAGCAGATCAGTTATATGGCAGCTATATGAAATAGTATGCCGAATCGAACCATTTTCGATAAGTCGCTCAAAACAGCTTACAATACGTGTTCAAACCGAATTTCAGTTCAATATCTTTAAAACCAACTAAGTTGGTGCAAATCGGCCAGATCAGTTATATGGCAGCTATATGACATTGTGTGCCGAATTGAACATAGTTCAATAAGTCGCTTAAGGAGCTTAAAATACATGTTCAAACTAAAATTCAGTTCAATAGCATAAAAACCAACAAAGTGAGCTAAAATCGGCCAGATCGGCTATATGGGAGCTATATGAAGTAATGGTCCAAGTCAAACCCGATTTTGAAAGTCGTATTAGAAGCTAAAAATACGAGTACAAACCAAATTTCTGTTCAGTAGCATAAGAAACAACAAGGTTGGAGCAAATCTGCCACATCGGCTATATGGCAGCTATATAAAATGTTTGTCTAAATTGAGTGAATCTTTGCAAGTCGTCTTTGGGGTCCAAAACTAGAGTTTATGCCAAAAAAAGGAAAAAACGAGAAGCAAGCTAACTTCGTCTGTGCCGAAGTTTTTATACCCTTGCAAATGCTGTTTTTGAAATGTCAGAGTTTAAGAACGCTTACATAAAAATCAACAATTTTTTTAGGGCAACCATAAGATATAGTCACCCGATGTCGATCAACTTTTTCAAATTAGTTTGAAAGCGTGTAATATTAAGAATCACCGACCTTAAGAACGATTTACTTGAAAACAAAAAAGTTATTTTCCCTAAGACCCATTTTTCGACCGATGGTTCCTATGACAGCTATAAGATATAGTCATCCGATCTTGATAAAAATTTGCAAATCTGTCTGAAAGCCTATAATATTAATAATGGCCGAGATTAAGAACGCTAACATTGAAAACAAAAAAGTTTTTCTCACTAAGACCCATTTTTTGACCGAAGGTTCCTATGGCAGCTATAAGATATAGTCATCCGATCTTGACCAAAATTTGCAAATCTGTTTAAAAGCCTATAATATTAATAATGGCCGAGTTTAAGAACGCTAACATTGAAAACAAAAAAGTTTTTCTCACTAAGACGCATTTTTTGACCGATGGTTCCTATGGCAGCTATAAGATATAGTCGTCCAATCCGGTCGGTTCCGACAGCAGCGTGCAGTAAAAGAAGATTTTGTGCAAAATTTCAGCTCGATAGCTTTAAAACTGAGAAACTAGTTTGCGTAGAAACAGACGGACAGACAGACAGACGGACGGACAAAGCTCAATCAACTCAGCTCGTCGCCCTGATCAAGAATATATATAGTTTATGGGGTCGGAAATGAATATTTCTATGCGTTGCAAACTTCTGGCCAAAATTATAATACCCTTTGCAAGGGTATAAAAACCCAGTGTGCATTGGTAAATTTTGGTACGAACCTGCTTATCGGAGCTCCGAAAAAAATGATGGTGTTTGCAACCCTGTTCAAAAACCATGTTATTAACCGAACCGGTGAATTACAAACTGCATGAACCACTGTCCTAATATTTCCATTTCTGGATATAAAATTCCACTAAGAAAATCATTGAAAATTATCGCACTAAAAACGAAATTTTTTAAGTCAATGAAAACAATTAACTTAATGATCGTGATCGTGATTCTTAGTTCTTAGTAAAAGAGGGAAAGCAAATTTGTATGAAATATTAATTGAAGAGTGGCTGCCATGAGGTCAAGCTGTGCGATTCAGTGCGATAAATTATAATGTTTAATTCATTTCCATTATCCGTTTTTGACTTAAATATCGAATCTGCTCGCGTTGTTAAATAAGGAATTCAGAAGCAAAACCTAGATTTCACGCCCATAGATGTTGGAACTAACCTACCAGAAACGCAAATTGATTGCATTTCAGTTCCTGAACTTAATTTCAAATCTACTTGAGTTCTTAAAGAAAATTATTTTCTTTTAAAACCACAAATCTTCCCAGTCTATAACAAAAGATGGTCTAACAACTAATGTCGTTTTTCAAGATATATTTATTTATACAGTCAGAAAAATATTTATTATATTTCAGAAAGCATAGTCCCTAATTTGTTTAAATCGAATTCTAATTTTTGCTATTTCCGGCTTGAGTTTATCCCAACGAACTCCAAAAAACAATTTTTTCCTCCAGTATATTAATTTACAATCAGAGTCGTAAAGAGCTTTGCTTGTACCGGGTGTTTCAAGACGCCCACTGTCTGTTTTTTAGTTTAAGAGTATTCTCTCAAGATTTGTGTGCTCAATTAAAAGGATACTTCCAAAGACTTAAAGTAAGGATTATTTTTTTTGCTCATAACTTGTGTATCGTTCATCCGATCTTTATCATTCCTTCAGCAAATCGATAAATAATTTTGATTACTAGATATCTCTAGAAGGTACGAAGGGGCGTGGCAAAAATTAAAAATAAACTTGATCTGCCTGCAAGTATAATATAAGAAATATATGTCTCATACATGTGAAACCTCTATCTCTTACCATCTCTGAGATCTCTTGGTTCATACGGACGGACGGACAGACATGGCTATATCGACTCGGCTGTTGATGCTGATCAAGAATATATATACTTTATAGGGTCGGAGATGATTCCTTCTGGCTGTTACATACTTTTACACAATCTTAATGTCTCTAATGTCCCGAATTCACCCAGAAAATTAGAAATACGGCTATCATTTGCAGCTTAAATGTGTTATTCACTAAATTTTAGAATAAATAGTTTTAAATAAAACATAAAGCCAGTTTTTCTTAGCCAGAATAAAAACAAATAATTAATATTACAAAATGATTTGGAAAATATAGAATTTTTTTTTTAATTATTAGAAATGATTTCGTTATATTACATTTTCAAATCAGTGTGGGATTAAGTTACTATATGTCGAAATATGTGAAAACTTTGCCAAATTAATGGCCAAACTTAAGAAATTTAAAATTCAAAAAAATTGTTGCCTAGTGTTATCGTCTGACCGTAGCTTAAACCACAAAACCCCCAAACATGTCTGCTCGATCTTAGTTATCTAAGTTTTAACCGGACTCATAGAACACCAGATCTTGAACCACTAAATTAAATTCCTTCATTTCAGGTGATGAAACTTATGGGCACCGATTTACTTACACAAAATCAAATCTGGAAAGATGAGCTACGTCATTTGCGGGATCTGCTGGCCACTCTTGAACGTCAGGGTTATACCCATTTGGATGCCTTCAAACTACACTGGGATCATCAGCTGTATAAAGTTTTAGAATATCAATATATTTTGGGTTTACTAGACATGAATAACAAATTACCCGATATACATATCAAATTGGTATTTCGACAACGTGAACTCTGCTACAGTCCACCCGAAGAGGAGATACGTGAACAATACTTCAGTCAGTTGAGACGGTTTATAGAGAGACCCGCCAATTTCCATGGTCTATCGGAACAGAGTAGTGGTCTCTTTAAATCAATGGTAACCCTAAATTGTCAACACTTTGGTCCTTTGTATAAAAGAGCCAATGAATTGTTTAAAAAATTGAAGGATTTTAAACAGATTTGGTTACCTTGGATAGCATTGGGTTGTGTGGATGTGGAGCAGCTGTGTGGCATACATTTGAATCAGGCCGAGGATTGGGATCGAAATTTTCGTAACTGTAAACAGTTTAGCCAACATTTGGCTAAGCTACAACATTCCGAGGAATCCATTGACTGTATAGTGATCAATGTAATGCCCTTACGCAGTGATATAGAGTACATAAGTCGTCGCTATTGGGAGGCTTTGGCCAATAGCTTACGTACCTCCATTCTCAGTGATGTGACCAACATACAGGAATTTCTACAAAATGCTTTGCAATTTCTACAAAATGTGCCCATGGATGAGGGCAGCATAAGTAAATCGGGTATGAAGTATGAGAAGATCATGAGTGAATTGCCGGAAATAGCAGAGACCCTGGAATTGGTTAGAGCCAAAGATACCTGCCTGGCGGGTTGGTGTAAGGAACGGGTGACTGCCCTAAGCGGTATACTGCAACAATGGGAGCAGTTACAGCCTTTGCTGGAGAATCATGCGGTGATACTGCAACGTCAAGTGGATATGATCAAGAACCAGGCCCAAACCCAATTGCAGAATTTAAAAAATGAAGCTGAAAAGTTTATCTTACGCTGGGAATCTACCATAGCCGAGCTGGAAGCCAATGAGCTAGCCACTCTGGAGGTATACAAGGAACGTCGTCTACACTGGCAACAGTTGCAGCAGAAGAAACATCTACTTTTGGAGGAATGCTCCAAGTTCAATATGGAATTTCCCAAGGAAATGTTACTACCCTTCGAGGAGTTGGATTTACAAATAACGCAACAAGCCCAGCAATGGCAGGTCTATGACAGTTTTCTAAGTGAACTTCATCCCATATTGCAGGAAGAATGGACCATTTATCGTAGACGTCCCTATATGCTCAATGAATTCATAGCCAAATGGGAGGGTTCTGTACATGCCTCCATAGATTTGCCCTCGAAGCGTATTCGTCTTCAAGTGGAACGTTTGCAATTGGCCTTGCCTCTACTTCAATTATTACAATCGGATGCTTTGAGTGAACGCCATTGGGCTAGAATATTCCAGCTACTGCATCGTTCACAAACCAAACCGTTGCACTCCATACTCCTACAGGATATACTCGAAGATATGGATGCTTTGCAGCAGGCTGGTCCCGAAATTGGCAATATTGTGAGACAAGCCTCGTCGGAACAAATTGTACGTCAGGCACTCATTGAGCTGGATCAATGGTCGGTGACAGCGCAATTCAAATTGATCAATCGCACAGATGTTTCTCTAATCAAGGATTATCAAGAGATACTGAACAAAATTGGCGATAATCAATCATTACTTCAATCGGCCAAAAACTCAGCGGCTTTTGACAGTTTCTCGGATCAGGCAGAGCTGTGGGAGAGTCGTTTGAATACATTGGATGCGCTGCTCACTAGCCTGAGTCACTCACAGAGGCGGTAAGAGCACTTAATTTGCATTATGTTCTTCTTTTATTTTTAAAAAAACTCACAAATATTTTGCATGCTTTAAAACTGTTTATAGAAATTTTCATAAATTATCTTGAAAAGAAAATTTCTAATAATTTCTAAAAAAAAAAAAAAAATAGAGGAAAGCTAACTTCGGCTCGACCGATGTTAATATACCCTTGTAGCTTGTACAATTTATTAAATTAAGGTTTTAAATAATTTTCGTTGAACATTCTTAACTGAGTTAGACCATTTGCTTGCCAGCTTGTTATATGGCAGCTATACGTAATATTATTCTTCAGATTTTGACCAAACTTCACAAAATTGTGTGGATACTGATAATATTCATAACTGGAAAGTAACAAGACGCTACCTTTGAAAACAAAAAAGTTTTGCTTACTAGAACTACTTTTTCGACCGATCGTTCCTATGGCAGCTATATGCTATAGTTTTCCGATTTGGATTAAACTAGGCAGAATTGTGTGGTAGCATATAATATTGATCAGTAACAAGTTGGGAGCGATAGCATTGAAAACCAAAAAGTTTTTCCCACTAAGACTTTTACTAGAACTATATTTTGTATGGCAACTATACTATATAGATGACCGATTTTCATCAAACTTGGTAGAATTATGTAAAAGCATAGAAAACCTATAAATACGAGGTTTGAGCATGCTCGCGTTAAGGACAAAAAAGTTTTTCTAACTAAAACTACTTTTTCGATCGAGAGTTCCTATGACAGCTATATGATAACAAATGGGCAGCGTCTTTGTACCAAAAGAGTTCGTGCAAAGTTTGGTTAAGATAGCTTTAAAACTGACGGAGGAGATAGCATAGAAACAGACGGACAGACAGACGGACAGACGGACGGACAGACGGACAAGGCTCTATGAACTCAGCTCGTCAAACATTTGGACAATTTTAATGTACCCTCTACAAGAGTATAAAAAATTATTTGTCAAACAACAACAAAGTCACGAAAGAGATGAGTGCTGTGTGTGTATACTCGTATTGTCATCCTATGTCTCGTTGCTGCTAGGGCTTAGATTCTGAGCACCTCGGTTATAAAACGATTAAAGCGATTACCAATTTTTTGAATTTTCTGTAGCATTCTATACTTTTTTATAAATTTTTACTTTCTTACTTTCTTCAACTATCCTAAAAATGTTGTACCCTAATTTTCCGTAAATTCTATAACACTTCAGACTTCTCTACGTATATTTGCAGTTAAGCTCTCGAATAGCTTTTATAACTCTATATCTTTTCTCAAATTTCTGCATATGTCTTTCACATTCTAGAGTTTATTGAAAAATGTCCAGTTTATTCACATTCCTTCAATTTTAAAAAGAAAATACTGCAATTTCTAGTTCGGGGGTCGGCAATGGTAGCAGAGACGACGGCAGAATTCAAAGTATTTGTGAGTCAGCTGAGAATAGTGGTCTGTCGATCAAGATCGGCCACATAGCCACCGTTGACCGAAGTCAATCATGCTTTTTACACAGATGCGAGCCGAACTTATGAGTGTGTGAATCAGTGAGCACAAAAAGGAAAGTAAGGGCCGATTTTTTGTCACATTAACTTACAAATAGTAGAGAAAATTGTGAGCTTATCTGACAAATAGCAGCTATCTGGAAGAAGAGAAATCGGCTCTAAATCGGCTGTGGTCTTTCGTGTTCACCAACACAAGTTCGTTTTTCTGTCCTCGCCAACAGGCTTAAAAACTTGTGCCCTTATTCTGTGTATGTAAACCAGGGTTCCCCAAGAAGAGAGGGCTGAAAATGTGTCTGTCTCTCTCCGACATTCAGTGATGCATGATTTTGGCAAGCATTTGGTGTAAATTGCCGAGTGTGTTCGGCCCCCAGCGGGTATATGTGGTTAACTCTGATGTAAGCGAATATTTTTTCAGATGCCAGTAGCAACTTCTCTGTTCCCATTGCCGACCCCTGTTCTTTAAATTTATATTACTAGCCCCAATCTTTTGGAAATTTCTTTAAACATATTATGTAGCTTCTAGAAAATTCTACCATTTATAACCAAGGCTGCAAACCGTTCCTGAATCAAACCTTTCAAATTTACAACCAGTATCCACCTGAATCGTAGGTCGGGTGTGGCGTGCCAGTTGTATGTGTGGCTGCTGGTGCGGGAGGTTGTGGGTTCGATCCCGCCTCTGACCATCTAATAAAAAAAAGTTTTTTCTTTCTTTAGAAAAAAGCATTTACACACCCGATCACCTTCACCAGCTACTGGCGCCAGCTGTGAAGTTAACTAGCCATGAAAAAGCTAAATTCTCTAACTATTGCCGTTCGGATTCGGCGTTAAACTGTAGGTCCCTTCTCTTGTGCGAAAAATTATAAGCGCACACACGCCAAGAGATTGAGAGAAGCTTATCCCTGGCCCTCCTGGAGGTGCTGTTTGAGCCAATTTTACTTTTACTTTATCCACCTGAATCAGTTAACTCAGTTTTTTTGAAAACTCATTTAACTCATAGCCGGAAAAAGTCATATTAAGGTTTAGAATCGGTTCATTATCAATAGAAAATGTGTTTATGAAAATGTACAACTTCGAGAACAAAGAAAAGTATAAGTCAAGCTGTAAAATGGCAAAATGAACCTCATAGAAGGTGAGGCTACCTTTCAATTTTGAAGATCAGGCAATTAGGGAATCCGTGTATGAATGGGCCAATTCGACAATTGACAGTTTAGTTAATTAACCGTTTACTTCTCAACATAATAATGTAATACATTTTCCGAACGTTTCTCAGAATTTAAGCAGTGTTTTAAAAACTGCAATAAATTTCATTTCGTCTGCTTTTAATTCTGCTTTTGATAAAAACAGAAGCCGTAGTGCAGCAGCACAAAACAATTATTGAGAAAAAGCGAACAGCAGCAGCAGTCGCTTAATCATTTTTGATTTGGATTTCGATTCCGCGTTTGTTAAGTCGCTTAAATCAAAGCAGCAGCGCGTGTTCGCATTTAGAAGTCGACGGCAGCGGAAGCTTGACAGAAGTCTCTCACATCTCTTTCTGCTTTTGCATTTTGCTTTTTCTCCGGAGCGTTATTTCTCTCACACAACAAAACTTTTACCGTAACTCGTCTCGGCTAGGTTAAAGGTGAGAACAGCAGCGCGCTGAAAAAAAAGCAAATATTGTTGTTGCGTTGCTTTAAATTTTGGTGGTATTAATAATTCCGAGAATATATCCTGGTGACAGCGCTGCCGACGACTTGCAGAAGCGAACACATGCTGCTGTTTCGACTTACGCCACTGATTAAAGGTAGAATCAAAATCAAAATCAAAAATGATGAAGCGACGACTGCTGCTGCTGCTGTTTGCTTTTTCTTAATAATCCTTTAGTGCTGCTGTCTTCCACTGCGGCTTATGTTTTTCGCAAAAGCAGAAACAAGAGTTCAGATTGATCAGTTGTAAATAGTCGCAGCTGAGAAAAGTACAAATTTTGGGACTTTTGCTACTTGGATACAGAATTTTAGATGTTTGCAGCCTTGTTGTTGCCACTTTTGACGTTTTAGGAACCGTTATAAGAATGTTTAACTCACAATTTTATAAAAATATTAACATAAGTTTCTTTTATTTTAGTTGGGTTTATTTGGAACCCGTTTTTGGTGCTGGAACTTTGCAACAGGAACAGGCTCTGTTCAAACGCATCGACAAGGACTTTCGTTTTGTGATGCGTGAAATTCAAACTGATTCACGTGTTACTTCGTTGCTGAAGATTAACAATATTAGCACCATTGTCAATTCACTGGAAACTCAGCTGGCACGATGTCAACAGAATTTAATGAGTTATATAACGGTAAGTTGAGACAAATCACCGATATATACAGAATATTGGCATGTCCCGAAATGAGTGTTTCTTTTATAAGTTGTATTTGGTTTTTGAGAATTTTTTGAATAAAGTTAAGCCTATCATCATTATCATTTCTATCAATACTGAGCGTTTCAATATACCAAGGACCAAAAAAAACATATGATATTCCAAAAATTCAAATCTTTGATTTTCGCGTGAGTGTCACATGAAGCCCAAAATGGTACCAATACCACAGTTTGAATATGGTCCTAGTTTTTACGATACCAATTATCGCAGCAAACGCTTTTCGAAATTTTTATTTAAATCCTATATCCGGGAATGACACAGAAATCTCTATATATTTCACCGTCTTTTTCTTCAAAATTGTTTAAGTGGTGAATTCTGCTAACTTTTTTAGAAAACTTAAAATTTTTTACTTGTAGAAATTTGTAACCTCTTTTCCCTAGTGAAATCGTTAGATACCGTTATCCTGTTAACAGATTTTATCTCATTTTACTTAGGACAAACGCAACTCCTTTCCTCGCTTCTATTTTCTGGGCGATGATGATCTACTGGAGTTGCTGGGTCAGGCTAGCAAAGATGCGGATATCATACAGCGACACATACGCAAACTCTTTCCCGGCTGTCATAGTTTGGGCATCAAGCAATCTCCCAATGGCAGTCATTACACCATCCAAACGGTTAACAGTGCCGAAGGAGATAAGCTTCAACTAAGCCAAGCTGTTGACATGACCGGTGACATTGAGGTGAGAAGGAAGAAAATATCAATTCAAAAAAATCATGCAATTTTTTCTCTCCAGCGCTGGCTAAATGCATTGGTTACCAGCGTGCAGGAGACGTTGCGTGCCCAGATCTATGAGTGCTATACCAACAGCAATGCTGCCAGTGATAATCTTAACGAGAAGGTGCTACATCAATATGCCAGTCAAGTGTTGGCAACATCGCGAGCTTTGCATTTCACACGACAAGTGGAACAGGCCATTGCCGCGATGTCGCTGGCCAAGCTCCAGCAACAGCTCAAGGCGGAAATTGCTCATCTGGCGGCCATGAAGCAACGTTCACCTGGCGGAAGCTTGATAAGCCTTAAGCTGCGCGCCCTTCTGCTGGATCTGGTGCACTATGCGGGTGTGGTGGAGCAACTGCAGCAGCAAAATGTGATGCATGTCAGCGACTGGCATTGGCTGTGTCAACTAAGATATTACCTGGGAACGGGTGCGACGTCCAGGCAGGTGTATATTCGTATGGTTTATGCTGAATTTGAATACGCCTATGAGTTTCTGGGCCATGCCAATAAACTCGTCCACACTCGACTCACGCACAAGTGTTATCTGGTGATATGCCAGGCCATGCACATGGGTCTTGGCGGTAATCCCTTTGGGCCGGCTGGTACGGGCAAAACGGAATGCGTCAAGGCGCTGGGTGCGATGTTGGGGCGCCTTGTGTTGGTTTTCAATTGCGATGAGGTGAGTTTGAGCCACCACCCCAAATGCGATTTGTCATTATGTCATGAATTGTTTGCAGAATGTCGACACCGAATCGATGAGTCTAATCCTAACCGGACTGGCACGCTGCGGTGCCTGGGGCTGTTTCGATGAGTTCAATAGGTTGCAGGAGGCGACACTTTCATCCATCTCCATGCTCATACAGCCCATACAAAGTGCGTTGAAGGATAAGGCGGAGAGTGTGCAAATTGGCGAACGTAAGGTAAGGCCACGACGTCAGATGCTGATGAAAAATGACTTGGCGGGGGATGGTGGTGGGAATGGCCATGGGTTTGCTGAGGTAAGGTTAGGTAAGGGACATTGGGTTCGCATGTAAGCTTAAGTTTAGGTTAGATTTGATGTTAAGTTAATTGGAAAGGGGATTCATTGAAAGCACTGAGAAATAGAAGAAGTTAAATTATAAATCTTATTATAAATACTTGATCTAAAACGATGTCGATTCAAGCAAAGGAATAACCTAAAGACATACAAACACACAAAAAACTTTAAAAAAAAAGTCAGCGACAAGTAGAAGCTGAAAAGCAGACACTCGAAAGCTTTATGATCGCTCATGAAATGATGCAGTCGAATGCATTGTGATGAACGACGAATCACATGTGAAATTGGATTCAACAATTTTACCCGGCCCACAATGTTGCACTAAAGAAATTTGGCAGGCCATTTGCACCTGTGGCCATACAACAACAATTGGAAACCCAACCTGAATTGTACAATTTTTTTTGCAGGTGCAACTCAATCAACATTGTGGCATATTTGTGACTTTAAATCCCGCTGGAGCTGAATATGGTGGTCGACAGAAACTACCCGGCAACATACAAGCACTTTTCCGACCCATTGTCATGCAACAGCCCGAGCCCGGGGAAATAGCGCGTGTCATGTTATTTGTCGAAGGATTCACGGCAGCCAATGACATTGCCTCGAGAATTGTGGAGCTTTTTGATTTGTGTGGCAAAATGTTATCGGCCCAGCGGCATTACGATTGGGGTCTACGCGAACTGAAGACCGTTCTGTTAGTCTGCGGCGAAGGTTTGAGGGGACAATTGGCGCAGTCAGCAACTCAGGATGAAATGTCCATAGTGGTGCAATGTTTGCGTTCGTCAACCATGTCCAAATTGGCTCAACATGATGTTGTACGTTTCGAAATGTTGCTGGGCAATGTCTTTCCTGAAATTGTCAGCAATGAGAGGCCAGTTACTCCACTGCAACAGGCACTGGTCAATGCCTTTGGATCGCTGGGACTTTGCGAGAGTGAAAAGCAAATTGAGAAGGCCTTGCAATTGCATGAACAGCTGCAGAAGCGTATGGGTGTTGTGGTGGTGGGACCACCTGGTTGCGGCAAATCCACCATAATGACCCTGCTAAGACAGGCTCTAACGTATACCAAGACAGGACTACAATTGCGCGTGCATACCATCAGTCCGAAGTCCATGAGTCGGGTTCAGCTTTTGGGTCGCCTCGATGCAGATACGCGGCAATGGTTGGACGGTGTACTAACCCATATTGCAGTGCAGGTCAATCAGGAGCCAGCTCATGTACACTCTTGGATCGTTTGTGATGGTAGCATTGATCCGGAATGGATAGAGGCGTTGAATTCGGTATTGGATGATAACAAGTAAGTTGAAATTTTTCAACAGCTTTTCGGCTGATTTATTTTTTGTTTGCTTTTCGCTTGCTCGCAGTTTTCTTTTCGCATAAATTCGTAATATTTAAATATTTTGTTTTTGCGTCTAATTGGTATACAGTTTTAAACATATTACATATATCTCATACAAATATCGTATCGTATCTTACGGTTTGCAAATATTGTAAGGACGCGCGCTTATGGCATCCGTCTATCACTTAGCGACTAAACAAAAAGTACATACCTAAAACAGAGAAATGCAGAAACGATGATGAAAACAAAGAGTAATAAGTAATAATTATGATAATGAGGGAAGCCCACTTAAAATAACGTTACATAATTCACAATCTATCGACATTTTACAAATGGCGTTGAGTTTTTTGTTTTTAGTTTTCAACATAAACAGGATGAGAGTTGTGTGCGTGTATTAAGTATGGTTTTACATATTTTTATTTAGAGCTGTGAGTTTGGGTACAATTGAGCGATTTTTTTAGAAAACTATCTAATGATTTCGAGTTGAGATCATTTCGCTCTGAAAATACTGTTTTTTTTTTGTAATTTCGACCAACCTTTTCTTATATGGAAACAGATTTAAATACAACCAGTTAATCAATTTTATAATAAAATGTTTCTACACAAAACAAATATATGAAAAAGTGACTAAGTCACATTAAGGAAAGAGAATTTTAATGTGACCTAAATAAGAGATGTCACATTAACATTTTTCCCATCCTTGGTCCAGGGTTTAAAACTTTTTTAATAAAATTTTTGTATTATATACAAAGAAGCTGCCCTTAACTAAATTAAAACTTAAATCTATTAAATTTACCCTAAAAAAAGATAAAGGCCAAAAGAGCGCCTTTATTGTAAACATAAAAAATAATATCTAATAATTTGATAGAACAGTGTAAAGCTTTCGTAATATAGCCAAACAAATTTTTTAAAAACCCGCCAGCTTTAGGTGAAATAAAGTTAAAATATTAACATTAACTTTAGATATAATTAAACAACCGAATCGTTAAGCCGGAAAGAAGCATACTGTTTTCTAAGAAATACTAAATTTGATCTCAGGAAGCATTGATTTTAGGCATCGAAAATTTAGTAATACAGCCACATGATGTAAATATACAAGGTGACGCACTGAGCAGCTTCGATATTCTCAGTCGACCTTAAGCAGGCCATCCACACAAGAATTTGTTCGACGATTTTGTTGTGCTCGCCGAAATGTTCGTCGTTATTGGAGGTGTTCGTGACAGATTTTTGTGTTCGACTTTTTCGCAGAGAATAGAAACGTTTCTATCTTGCGTGTGTTCGTGCGATCATGTTCGTCAATGGATGGGAACAAGTGCACGAACTTCATTTGTCAAAAATATTTGTAGAGTGAACACGTGCCCAAATGAACAACGAATTGTGGATGGAATTTATTGAATGCCCCCAAAATGATGAAATAATGCTTTAAGCTAATTTGTATCGCCATCTAGGCCTCATGGCCTAGTGCTAGTTTTCGCTGCCATATGATGTTCGTGAGAAATGTTCGCCTGGTTAGTGGACAAATGAATTCTTGTTTGACAAATTTGTTCGACGAACAAATTCGTGTGTGGATGCCCTGCTTTAGTAAGATGATTCAAAGTTGAAATCTGGTGTATCGAACCGAAATGGTCGCCTTCGATTTTCTGTTGAAGATCGAAACTTCTATCGAAAGCTGTCAAAAAATGTAAATAACAACTGAGTGGCCTAGGATTCTGTGTCTGTTTTAGCCCTGTGGTTCATTATATTGTCGCGCATGCGAAAAGACACTTCCGGTTGCGCTACCTTGTATAATTATTTTATCACGATGCAGTCACGCATAGATTTTTAATTTTCCAAACATTTTTTAAATTTAAAGATTTTTCGGCTAAAATTTCGAAAATGAAAATGGAAACATGGCTGATCTAAACGATCAGTAAATCAGATTTTCACACAATTTTCCGTAAATTTGATCCAAAAAGATAACACTGTTTATATACAAAAAATAAAACATGATAAATGCCCTTCAAAGTATGCTATCTTTATGAATATTAATAATTCGGAAAAATATTAAAAATTTGTCTTAGCACTAATATAGTTTGAAACAGGGCTGCAAACGCCTCTAAAATCGGGAGAGGTTCACTTCGGGGTTTGAATCCGCGAAACTTTTTGGGTTCGGGTTCACGTAGTGGGTTTAGAAGATCGGTGAACCTAGGTTCGGGTTCGAACCGGAGTTCAGAATAATTTAAATGTGAATCGGAACAACCTTATTCAATTATTAATATTTTCAATACAATATTCGAGCTTTGTTTAAGTAATTTATAGTTAAAAAAAATTTAACTGAAAATTCGACTGACTTGTGTTGCAGAATAAGCCAATGCAACATATGGGCATTTCCACAGGAAGGTCAACCAAAAATCGGAAACATCTATTCATTAAATGCAGCTAACTTATTTTATGTATATCAATATAAGTTTCTGAGTCAACATTTGTGTGTTATTTATGATGACGCAAAAGGAGACATATATAAATTTAAGAAAAGCATCAGAAGTACGGCGTTAGAGAAAGGCTTGTCACGTAACGTATGTCACGTTGCGTATCATAATGAGTAAATATAACAAAAAAACCAACATTTATTTTTGAGCGAATCAGCTATAAATATATAGCTACATCATTGCAGATCATATTAAAGTTAGTTGCATTAAATAACTTGAACGCACTCCACAGAGTTTTGCTCTTTTGTGAAAGCAGACAAAACGCACTTGCGTATTATGTCACGTTGCGTATGCCTTTTTGTCTGCCTGTATCTTGAGACCTTACTGTCTAGAACTCTCAGCTTTTACATTAAATATAGCGCTACCAAAGTGCTATCCAAACACCAATATGCGGAAATTTATCGTACAATTTTTCTTTGATTTTCTTCATATCAAAGGCTTTTTAGCTAATCATACGATTGTCACGTTCATGGCTGTGGAAATGCCTATATGCAACTTTCTTAGTTCTTTACAATGATAGTTTACCCAAAACTTTAAGCCATTATAATTGTTAGACAATCTTTGAATTCCTCCAAAAGAAGCAAAGAAGTCGTTCATAATGTATTTTCTAACTCCTCAGCTAAAGATTCCATTTCATGTTTATAAGAGTCTGAACTTGGTAAAGAATCATTGATGATTTTATTAATTAGTTTCCTTTGACGATTATACAATTCAGCAATTTGTCTCTTTGCCAGCTGTTTTTGTTCTATGGACAACAAATTAGCTTTCTTGAATCGAAAAAGTAGATGTAAGAATTGGGATTGAATGTAAAGTGTGGGAACTTTTTCTAAGAACTTTTTGAATATGTACAAACATTCAAACCTAAAAACACCAATGCAATAACTTTTATTTATATCGAAAAACAGCAAACTGAACATTTATAGCAGCTAGAAAAAAGGTAATGAGCCTTGTTCTCAATTCCACTTCCACAAAAGTTTTTCGAAAGTGCAATTGATTCGTGTTTTGTTAAAAGTAAAACCAAAGACTTTTGCGGATTCAAACGTTAAGCCTTTTAGTTAGTGAATTAAAAAGTAAATTGCAAATTTGGCATTGAAAAATAAAAGCTACCCACAAAATGAATATAAATCATAGTTCTTTGGTCAATTTAAGATGTTTTGGTATCCTAAAATATTACAGGCGGACTTTAATTTATTTTTAAATAATAAATTTTACGAACATTTTCGATTTCTTAAAGGCTAGCAAAAGCGAAAAGTAAAACGTGAAAAATTCATGTTTTGAATTTCACATTGCGAAAGCTCCGACCAGTTCGATAGGCATTTTTACATCGATAGTCCATTAAAAACTGATAATTTCATACAAAATCGAATCATGCGACCAAGAATTTTAATGCGACAGTAACTTGGCAGTGGAACCTCTGGTAATAAAAGTAGCTCCGCAGCAAGTTCGCGTGGAATTCAGAACACGAAAACGAAAATATTTCGTAATTGTTGTGGAATTACTTTTGATAAGTAAGTGGAATTGAAAACAGGGCTAAATATGATTTTTTTTTCTGAACCGAACCCTTTACATCCTTTTTTTTTTTGCTCGGATTCTAGTTCAGGTTCGGGCGTAAAATATTGTCCTGCTCCGGTTTAGGTTCGGTTCGGAATTACCAAAAATCGCGGAGCCTCCGAAGCGGTTCGATTCCGAACCAGTTTGCAGCCCTGGTTTAAATTTCTTCAACCGCTACGACAATCTGAGAAAATCAACAGACTAAGAATTATCTCTTAAAAGAAATGTATTAAAGGAATTAAAGTTTGCATACTTTAAAGGGCTTTTATCATGATATTTTATTTTGTGTGTAAAAAACGGGGTAATAAAGACTCAATTTAGAATGTGACTCTATTTTTTCAATTACCGTATGTAAATACTGTGGCTTGTAGTTACGTTAAGTAAAAACTACGTTAAACAAAACTATTGTCGACAAAGGAAACTACAGTGGTTAGAGGGAGACGGGTATGGTCAAAAAGAAACTTAGAGAGCGAAAATTATGACTGACTAATTTCGGAGTAAAAAGTTGACGACGTCGCAGTCTGTTTCTGTATATGACTTTAGGAAATCTGTTAAAATTTGGATAAGCTCGTTTGATGTATCTTGCCATAAGCACATAGATGCAGTGTTTAAATTGCTCAATATGAACAATTGCTTCTGCTTCATGATTTTTGATTTTCATTATGCTGCTGCTTTTGTTTAGCATTTGTGTGCTTCTGCAGTTTAAAATACAAGATCTATATAATAATTTTGGGATTTACTTTCGTTTCTCTTTTGTACACTTCCACCTTGTGCTGACTTCTGTTCTTTTGAATAACACCTGGGCGAGCTGCATACTCGTTTTTCTCTAAGTTACTGGGATCCATTGATTTGGTTACTAAAGTAACGTGCAATCTCATTACAAGGATTTGCCATATTCAGTAAAAGTTTATGAAGAAAATGTTTAGGTAATTAGTGACTTCCTGGTTAACAAGAAATAGGGAGCTAAAGGGATATGTACAAGCCTAAATCCACTTGAATCTCGGCTTATAACGAAATACTGCTTAGAGATTTCCGAATTCACTGAAATTTTTTATGAATGCGGCACTCATTAGTTGTGTGGTAAGGGGTGATTTTTGCACAATGGCAGCTTAAGATAAATACTTGGCTTGACAGCCCGAAAGGAAGGGTCAAGCCGAGCTTCTCTCAATGGCTTCTCCAAATGGCAGCTTGCCCCTTCACTTGCAAAGCTGCCTACAATACATTTCACTTCTATTTTGCAAAAGAGAACGCATTTGCGTTAATTACAATCGTTTTTGGACCCTTTTAAGCCCATAATTGTACATTTTCGCAACATTTTTAGTCAAAGTAAAGGACTTAAATAAAGATCAGTATTTCCGACTATTTTTCTGATTTTTCTGTGTAACCCAATAGAAAATAATTCCTAATGTATTTCTATTTCGATCTCAGTATATACAATACCTAAAATTTGAAAACAAATTTTCTAAAAAAAATCGCTTAATCACACTAATTCACTCACAACTCTAAGCTGTAGCACTGAATATACATAAAAACATTTCAAAAAGTGTGTGCGTGTGTTTATATAGCTGGCTAGTTGAGCTTAAGGACTAAAGGCCGAGAATCGTTTTTTCATTGCTGTGCATGCTGCAATTGTTGCGGCGGTGGTGGCGGCTGCTGTTGATGCGTAGCCACCGTTGGCGGCGGTGGTGCCAAAGCCACCGATGGCGGCGGTGGCAATGGAGCTGGTCGCATATGTTGCATATGTGCCTGTGGGGCCATATGTTGAAACATATTGCAATGCTGGTGCTGCTGCTGTTGCTGCAGATGAAGTTGTTGCTGCTGCTGCTGTTGCTGCTGCTGCTGTTGTTGAGCATAATGATGCTGCTGCTGTTGGGCGGGATTCACATCTGGCGGTGTTTGCAATATAATCTCTGGCTCTAGATTTAAGGCCATTTCAGACTCATCTTGTTGCTGAGGCGGACACACACGCAGGGAGGCCAATGCCGCGGCCTGGGCTGCTGCCACAGCAGCCGAGGCTGACACATCCTGACCATATTCCTGCTTAATACCATTCGGTGGTGCTCCATATAAAGTGGCACTTAAATTCTGATGAAGTATGGGGTGACACAGCTGAGGCATTAGTGTGACACTGGCTATGGGCAGGGCGGGATGGGCAAAACTTCGAGGCGGATACAATTGTTGAAGCTTATTGAGTTGCTGCAAATGCGTGGGCGGTGGCGTGTGCATGGCTGCTTGGCCAGCTGCTTGAGCAGCGGCCGTTAGCTGAGTGAGAGCGCTAGGATTAAGTCCACCGCTGGCATTCAGCGAATGTGTAATGTTGCGATGACGCTGCTGCTGATGGTGATGCGAAGGATGAAGTTGAAGTGCGGCCAGGTGTTGCTGTTGCGGATCCTGGTGAAGCGTGGGTGGTGGCTGTTGCTGCTGCTGTGAGTGTTGTCGTTGCAGCTGTTGCAAATGTGGATCTTGTTGTTGTTGTTGCTGTCCCTGAGGCGCTGTTAAAACCTGCCGGAAAAGAAGAGGAATTTTTCAACTCCGGGGTTCCAAAAGAGCAGAAATTTGAACTTACCTCAGGCTTTACAGCAGGCACTGGCGGTATCATGGCCGCAAATTCGGGCGGCAGTTGAGTTGGATCCGTCACCAGGAGTCCCTTTTTACGCTCTTTGCGTATTTTATCACGTAGCTTTTCCAGCTGGCGGAAGGCTTCATTGGCTCTTCTCGCTTTCTTGCGATCTCGATCACGTTCTTGTTCTAATCTCCGATATTCGGGATTCATTCGTTTTATACGTTTTCTTTCGCGATCTCTTTCACGTTGTATCATCTTGAGACGCAATTCCTCCTCGGGCGTTAACTGCAAAGAATTGGAAAACTTATTAAAGCAAATTGTAGCCAAACTTAAGAATTGTGGGCGTTTGTATTTCTTTTCTTTCTTCAACAAAATCAGTCTATTTGTACCCGCCCGTAGTCCCATGTCCATGTCCTAGCTACTTAAGCCTAACCTAAGTCTGTGTATGTGTAGGTGTAAGTGTGGATGAGGTTAGAAATATAAAGAATATTGGAAAAATGCTACGTTAGCACGTCGTGCCTTCTTGCGAAATCTATCGCGCTCGCGCTCCATTCTTCGATATTCGGGATTCAGACGCTTGATACGCTTTCGTTCGCGATCTCGCTCACGCATGATGAATTTGTGACGCGCCTCCTCCTCGGGTGTCATCAGCTGCAATTAGAGATGAGAAGCGTTTGGTTTGGTATAGCAAAGGCAAGCACATAATGGGGAATGTTTGGATGTTCTTGTTTGTGTGTGTGTGTGTGTGTGTTTGTGATATTTCTATTCCCCTTTCTTTTTGCAGACTGCTAACCCTACCCTCTGGCTGGCGCATACAATTTGGGAACAATGTGAATTTTATATTTGAAACGGACGATGTGCGTCATGCCTCGCCGGCTACTATTTCACGCATGGGCATCATTAATATGAGGTAAGAAAATTGGAATTGAAAATTGAGAAGATTTCTAATGTAATAAACTTTGATCCAGCTATGACTATTATCCTCTAAAGGAAATACTTAAACATGAGCTTACAAAGGAACCCTATGGAGATCTATTGCAAAGTTATATTGATGGAAATTTTAAGATTGCTGCAGATTGGCTGGAGAGTCAGCATTTGTTGAGGTAAGTTATGACCCATAACTTATGGGTTTAACGAATTTATCTTAAGGTGGTGATTGAAAGGCGTAAGAAGTAAGACTATTTGGCTGTTTTGGGACATGTTTTGCAAATTCTAGCGCTCCAGTATCTTTCTTGCTAAATGAATCAGCATTAGATCTTTGGCATTTTGGTATATGGGCATTGGGATTTCTGAATTAATGTCAATTGGGTCCTCTGCGTAGAAGGTGAAAAGATCTGCATCATGTCCGTAATCAGTCGAACAGCTGTTTAATCACAATCATGATTTTGTCGCATATCATCATTTTGGTCGTCATGCCAGCTTTCACGCAAGGCGTTTTAAGAGTGTTTCTTACCGAATTGATATATAAAATAAATATATATAATAATAAATGACAAGTTTCTCTGCCATTACTTTATTTCATGAGGAACATGTGGAATAGAAACATTTTACTTCAAGATGTTAGATCTTGCTCAGTGAAAATAGCCAATAAACGATAAGAGCTTAAACTTTGTGGTGAAAGTGAACACTGAGAAAGGATTTTAACAAATGTCCGCACAATCAAAATTATCTTACCGGTAAAATTGGTATGGGAATAATTTTACAATTTAAGGCTGGATTTCAGATAACACAAATTAATTTCGTCACAATACTTCATACAAATAAGACTGCTGTGTAAAAGCATTCAGATTTCAAAACATTTCAAAAGTGTTTCTATTCATGTGAAGTTTGAAATAAAAATTTATTTTCGTCCCTTCTGGAAATAGGCCTTTGCCAAGGGAACGAAAAATAATAACCAGCCATGTTCTCAATTTCACTTCCACAAAAATTTTGTGATTTAAGAACGGTTTTAGTACTATATTTGGACAAAACTTTTGCGGCTGAATATAACATCGTATCGTATCGTATCCCTGAGGACGAAATAAATTAAAAATCTCTAGAGATTTTCGTATAAAATCTTTACTTTCGTATTAAAACTGTTTGCCTTTATATGACCAAGTTACACAATTTGCTTGGCTACTAGACTAGACGACGAAAGTTAAGCGATTTAAAACAGACTCACACTGCGACAGAATCGAAAACTGGAAACTTGTCAGAGATCTGCAAGAGTGCCTATTTTCTTCATCAATACTCGCTTTAAAAGCGTAAGCGGTCTAGTCAAATACACACTCGTTGTCTTATTGGTATTTTTGCGAATAAGTATCTTGGTTGATCGTCTGTCAAAATGGTTGTTTTTGCTTTGAGAGGGACTGCTCGTTGATTTCGTCTGTGATTGCCTGTCGTACACATACAGCTCACATACAAGTAATACATGGATATGCATAGCTTTCATTGTTCTCGCTCTCTTCTCTCTTCTTCGAAAAAGCAACGGCAAACGCCGTTAGGTTGTTGTGGTTATCTCAAGAGAGAAAGACAAACGAGAGATAGAGAAATACATGGAGCGTTTACCATACGAAATGCGTCGGGTATCATTCGCACTTCAAGCACAATTATGCCATGACTGTTGTAAACACCTCATTCATTTTTTTTCAGTGGTTGGAGACACTTGAGTATTAAAAATATCAAGTACGAATGCAGTACACTTGTAGTTGCGGTGCACTCGAGCAGATCTCTGGACGTTTTCTTTGGTTTTAGACGTGTCAAAATCAGTACTCGGGTGTTTTTGGGTGCTCTGATTAAATTTCTGGCCTTATTTTTTCGATCAACGCGGAGGGGGCTGACTGATAGGGGGGAAGGAGCTTAAAACTTAAAACTTTCGGGTGCTCTGATTCCATTTCTGTCATTATTTTACCGATCGGTGGGGGGGGGGGAAGGGGGTAAAATCGAATGAAAAAACTAATGGGGCATCGTTTCATAGGTTTTTGGGTGCTCTGATTCCATTTCTGTCATTATTTTTCGTACCTCAGCTGTATCTGCTGAAACTGATCCAAAATTAGTCTCGACAATTTTCGAGTTCCTCGACTGCGGAACATAAAGCCTTCAAAACTGTCCATTACCGAACTCAGGGGTTAATTGGCTACTGTTTAAGCCACTTAATGCACCTGGATTACAACCTCGATTTTTGGAAATTCTACCGGTTAGCTTTTTTTTCGTTCTATCCCAGTGTCTCCCAATTAACAAAGCCAAGTAGTAGTCGAACCTGTTCTTGTCTCTTCACAAGTAAAGTCATTCAAGTTTATACGCTTATACGAAAGTCTCTAGAGATATCTATAATTTTCAATTAAAGAGGTTCTTTAGCCGGCTCAAGCTCAACGGTTGATTATAATTCAATAATCAAAAGTGTTGATTCAAAACCAGTCAACAAAGATTTTTTAACATTACATTTAAATAGCATGAATTATTTTTCAGTACTATTTCAATAAGACCTCCCGGTCATATCATCAGTAGACTTTTTGCTGTCACACTCCAAGTCGTTTTGCATGTTCCTTTTATATCGACAGCCCACGGAATAAACATTTGGGAGCTTACGACGAACGCTTATGTGTCCGAAAAGTATGACACGTGTTTGAAGGTGTTCCCATCTAGTTATAAACCTTTGTTGTTACATACTTTTCAGACAATCTAGCTGTTACTCGGAATGTAAGCTCTATGGCAATGAATTGGTTAACAATTTTTAAATTCGGAAAATCCAATAATTAAACCAAAAAAAAACTAGTCTCGGAAAACCCGCTCGTCATTAAATCGAGCAAAAAACGATTAAAGAGAATAACAACAGTATTAATGCGAACAAACTTTGCCAATCAAGTGGGAAATCATGTTTTTTCATGGGTATAAAAACGTTAATCTATTTAACTGAGAATAGGAGCCTTCCAAATGCATTGCATTAATGCAGGGTTCCCCACAAAGAGTGGGCAGAAAATTTGTAAACGCTTTTTAGCAGCGTTGCTCGGTAGAATTCTGACGAGGAAGGGATTGTCTCGTAACGCTGCGACTGTCTTTCAGACATTCATTATAAAATGACTTCGGCAAGCATTCGGCTCTTATATGAGTGAATTACCGATTGCGTTCGGACTCCAGGGGCTATGACTGGGAAACTCTGCATTAGTGTAATTCCACATTATTTTAACAAAAGGGTTCGTAACTAAGCTATGCAAACCCTGATCTATTTGACAATGAAGAAACTCAGTCGAAAGTTTCAGAGTTCGAAATCGGTAGTTAAAGCGAACCTCATAAACTGCTAAGCTTTACCCTAAGTTATTAAATATAGAAGATTAGCTGGATTTGATAAAAAAAGACGGTTATAATACCAAATTATACATCTGTTATAAATATCAACCAAACTTCCAGTCCAGATTAAAGGACATATATCTTCTCCCATGGTCTGCTTTTTCTGTAATCAGAGGGCGTTCATTCACTTCATTCACAACTCAAACCAACAACTGGCTCGAGTATAAATCGTTCAAGTTTTTCAGAGCGGACCTGACTCTCTTTCTCTCGTGCTCTCAGCATAAACTCTGCAGACTCAAGTCCAAGGAAAATATTTTTGTTCTTTGCTCTGCTCGAGACGATTGTATTACATAGCTGCCGTTGAGCTTATTTCAAACAAATTTTTTTGCAATCTCAAGACCACGCCACCCTTATCTCTAAGCACTCCAAATTTTTTGAATTCATTCATATTACGAACATTTTCATTTCCATAACTTATTCGCAGCCAATTACCTGGAATAAGTCGTGCCAGTCTCCTACGTTCACTGCTCCTTCAATTGCATAACAGCCAAAGCATAGAGGAATATGGTGCAGCCACTTTACGTGCTCTTTTCGGTTATGTGCCCAGTGAACGACAACGTGATTTTGCTCAATTGGTGCTGAAGCAAGCGAATCTCTATATACCTCAACCCAATCAAGCTGAACTAACCTATTACGATGTCCAACGCATTGCTCTAGAACAATATCCCTTGGATGTGATTGATACACCTGAGAAGGGAAGTCATTTAATATCCACGGCTTATGTGAAATCATGTTTGGGTATATTGGAAACATTACTCAAAGCTACAGGAAATAGAATTTCGCCATTTATTTTAATGGGACCAAGTGGATCGGGCAAGACTTTGCTAATGCAACAGGCGGTACTGGAGCATTCAGGCTATCAGCTGGCCACAATTAATTGCTCTACTCAGTTGACGCCTGGTTATGTGTTGCATACTTTAAGAACACACTGTGTCACAGTGAGTGGCGTACGGGGCAGAGAGTATAAACCCAAACAGGCACGTTTGGTCCTTTTTATGAAGAATTTGGATCTCTGCCAGTTGGATGCTTGGGGTGCTTGTGAAATTGTCGAATTGCTACTCCAATTGGCCCAACGTGGCGGCTTCTATGCTGAGAATTTGGAGTGGATTAGCGTAAGCGGTTTGCAAATTTGTGCTTCCATTAGTGGAAATTTGCTGAAAATTGCTCCACGCTATTTGGCCATAAATCAATATGTGCGAGTGAGTCGTCCCACTGCCACGGATATGCTGGCCATCGTTCAGTGCCGCCTGGAGCCGTTACTAAGTGAGCATTTTAGGGGAAGCGGCAATGTCAATTTGCAGCATGTTAGCGAGTGTCTAATGGAGTGCTTTGAGAAGGTAAATCACTTGGCTGGCATCAATGGCACTCACTCCAAGACTAATTGGCTTTACTCCTTTTTTAACAGTTGCAGGCAACATTCACATCATCAAATGGTGGCAAACAGACGCACTATCAATTTAGTCCCAAATGCGTTATGAAGCTGGTGGATGCTCTGGTCTTTTATCCCTCGAGTGATTTCAATGAGGTGAGTGTAGGGTAGTGGAGAGAGTTGAGATGTTTTATATTGTATTCACTTGCAGGCCTTGAATTGTGAACTTTTGGGCATGTTTCGTGATCGTTTGGTTAGCGAAGAGCATGTGCAGCAATTTGAAGGAATACTTAAGCAAACTATGCGAAAATATTTGGGCAAAGAGGTGAGTTTGACTTGGCGAGAGTGTGATAAAGAATTTGGTAATGTTTTAGTATTATTTTTGCAGAAAGTTTATTTTGTAACCAAGTCACCCAAATCAAAGGGACAATTGAAAGGTTTACCCCATGATGAATGGTTGGAGGAGGTGCAGAGACAAATTACCATTTGTAGTAAGTATGACAAAAGTGAAAGTAAATTAAGTACTTTAAGTAAGATGATGATTTCAATTGCAAGAATAATATTTTAACAATTTTGGAATTTGGTTAACTGGAAAAGCGCGATTCTTTTTATCTTTCTGTTTATCAAACGAATTTCGTGTAACTGGGTCAAAGCCATGTGACAAACAGGCAGATCCTTAAGCTAAGTTCACACTGGCTAATAAATTGACAAATTTGTATGAAATTTTGATTTTGATTTGATTGCATAAATTGGCCAAATTGGCAAACTAGAAGTTTGACCGAGAAGACCATATTTGATCAAAAATAATAGTGAATGGAATTATAGTTTATGTTTTATGTCCAGCAACATCTGCAGTCATGGCTATTTAGACAAATTTTCATCCCAATTTTCTAAAAAATTTTAAAATTATTTGTTTTTATGAACAAATGAGCTTTAGAAATGAGTGGCTAAAGATGGTTAACAAATTGGTAAACATTATTTTAACAATAACATTCGACAACGGTCCTAGCTAATGCAGAATATACATATATTATGACCAGTAAACCCTTAAAAAAAACCATACAAATTATAAGGTCACACTGCTTTTTCAGCTGTTTTTACAAATTATTCAGCTTAAGTCAAGCAAACTTAAAATGACCTCGGTACCAGCTAAAACTTGATAGTTTGATTATCATAAAGGCCGTTTTAAACAGTTAAATGATTCTTAACTGACTTGACTCCGCAAATTCGTGCAGAACACTGAATCACAAACCGAGCCTGTGTCATCTCGTAAATACTGAACCGAACCGATAAGCCTCAAAAAGCAGAGCTCGCAAATAACCCTCAACACTTTTTTCAGTTCGATCAGCCCACTGACAAAACAGAAAAAAACTAAAGCGCACTCGGTCTCTCACTGAGCAAAACACTTTTTTCCCCTCCTCATGTGTTTTCTGTTGAGCATTAACGGTTGATCAAAACAAACGACACGGTCTGCCAATAACTACTGAGAGGGACACTTGTGAGCGAGCGCTCACGCAAAAACTGTCTTCAAATGAGCAAAACACAAAAAGTGTCAGCAAAAAGTGTTATTTGTTTTGTTAGTGTGGTAGGCGGTGGGCTTATGTACAATATGTACAATGAACATAATTAAAAAAATTTGGTTTTTAGGCGTTAAGCAATTACCAAAAACTAATATTTTCTGCATTTCATTTGATGGGTTAATAATAAAACATTTTTCCATACTCCACATATGTACAAATATCGTTGACTGAGACAAACACACGCACTCACACACACACACAGACAGGCATCCCAGTCCCAAACACGCTTACATTCTTAGAAGACACTTTGGAAGTCGACTCTCGGCAGAACGGTCAGTGAGGACATGAGCAAAACAGAAACGAAAAAAGCGATCTTTGGTTGAGCGAAAACAGCTATTGAGCAAAACAGAATTGAAAGTGTCTCTTTGCAACCTCTTTTCGGTGTGTCTGTAACAGAACAGTTTTTCACAGACTCGCTGATAGTGTTAACAGTTTTTTGCGAGCTCTGTCAAATAGAAAATGGCTCGGTTCATTTCAGCAACGAGTTTTCTGATATGAGGATTTATAAAAGGAAAATCGTTTTTCGTTTTTTTTTCCTTTAAATTTCAATAATATTTTCTACTTTAGGTTGGATTTTGAGATTTTTGAATATTCGATTTCGAAATTTAATGTGAAAAGTCGAAATTAGTACGTTCCGGTTGCAATTTCCGAGTACTTTAAGCCAGAGAGTTCATAAATTTTCAACACAGCCGTCCGGGTCGGTGCACTTTCGATTCAGTTCAGTGGTTAGGAGAATTGGCTTATTATGACCGTCTCCCGAACTACTTTAACATATGATTATTGATAAAGAAAACAAACAATTATGATAGGTAGCACCGGCCGAAACGGCGATGGGCAGCACTTCACACACTTTATGGCTGTCTGGGCACTTTATGTGGCTTCTAACTAAAATTGATCAGATATATACAAACTTTGGGGGGTACAGATTATGTTATAGTCGGGCTTGAGCGACTTTTTTTCTTGTTTTACTGAAGAAAGCTGAGAGAAATCATGTTTTCACTGTGGCGCTCAACCTAATGTCTGTTTTGCACTGTTTGAAACAATTAGATTAAGAAGCTAACAATTAAAATTAGAGGAAAGCTTACTTCGGCTTGACCGAAGTTTACATACCCTTGCAGATTGCAAGAATCGCTTTGTGAATTTAAACATTATGAGCAAAAAGCACTAAAAATGCAGAGCTTGCTTTTTTGTCGATTTGCATAGTCCTCGCTTTGGGATTCCCAACAATCTGTGTCAATTCTGACATGGAAAGTCTTATGCTAAATTATAGTCGATTGCAAAGTATACTGATATTAGAACCTGGAGTTCTTGAAGCTGCTGTATCCATATAAAGTCTGTTGATGCCTCAAAAGCTCAAGCTAGAACTCACTGATTTATGCTTAAAAAATTTGTTTGTGTAAGGCTGTGTAAGGGTGTGTTTAGATCAGTTGTTCAGACTAATAGGCTAATCACACTGAGCACATCTCAGCGGAACGCAAGGAATTTTTTGAAGATGTGAAATTGCGATTCACACTGACAACATCTAACATCTTCAGTCGCCCAAGTTATTTACAAACTGCTAAAAAAAATTCATTAACTGAATTTAAAAGAACAATTGGTGGTTGTTGTACCTGTTGTTACAAAACAGCAACTTTTAATTCGGCAACTCATAGCAGATTTAGTCAATAATGCGATTGTGGCAGAGATTGAAGATGAAGAGGAGCTGCTGCCCATGAGAGGATGTTTGTAAGTGGTGCAATTTGCTTACAAGTTATTTTATATTTAAGAAGCGGCTTAACATGTTTAAAAAGAACATTAGGATAGCGCAATCAAGCTTCTTAATGCTTGTAAGCAGGCTTGAAGTGTTGAGATTAAGAGGCACAAATTGACGCAACGCCATTCCACTGCTATAAATTGCACAATATCTTAAATGTCCACAACAGTGCCTACAATGGAAATTGGAAACTTGCCTCAAATGAACCCCCTTAAGAAGCCAAACCAATCTAATACTTCTGCTGACTACTCTTCTGGTGCTGAAGAGATAAGATCTGCTATATTTAGGTTTATTTCGAATGAAGAATAAAAGCGTATTGCAAGGCACAAATGGTTCGGACTGGAAGGTAGCTTGACTCGCTGCCATCTCACGAAGCATACTACGAAGATCCCTTTGATGCTTCCGCTTGGTGGTCATTAATTTCAGAAATGGTGCCACAATCCGACACCTTTGGGACGAACTCTATAATATCATTCGATACGAATTCCTCAACATATGCAATAAGGTCAAAACATGTACATCATTAAATGTATATACATATAATTCAGTTAATAATACTTACTATGATAATCTACGTCTGTTTCTCGTAATTGTTGGTTCGAAATTTTTGATATTTTTGAATTAATTAAGCATATTTTGCCATTCCCGTTCGTTGACATTGTTCATGTTTCGCAGTGAATGAGAAATTTTTAGTGGTGGACAAAAACAATCGTGAAAATACTGATTGGAACGAAGTAAAATAGGAACATCCCCAGAAGATGTTGGAATGATGTTACAATTTTGGCACGTCAAATGCTTATGGAACATCTTTGATAATGATGTTAGATGTGCCTCAGTGTGAATAGCCTATAAGGGCCAATTTCACATCTTCTAAATACCCCTATCAGTCAGATAAATTTACAAATAACAGAGTAAGTTTATCTAACACAAAGCAGTTATCTAGTAGATGTGAAATCGGCCCTAAGTAGAATACATAGGAATTATGACTGATTTGTAAAATGATTCTCTGAACATATATGGCAACAGTCTACTGGAACGGCCTCTGTCAGATGTTCACACATGTATGGAAGCAACTGGCAATGAACGCTTCCTTAGCAATATTTAAACAAGAAAATAAACTATTTAGTAAAAATTATCTAAAAGAAATATCTAATCTATAGGCTGGTCACAAAATATTAAAATAATATAAAACCGCTTTTTGGCTTAATAGGCAGCTATTTTTTTTAGCTCAGAACTCTAATGCATCTCCTATGAAGTTCCTCGTTTCCTTTTTCCACTAACTTAAAGTAAATTTAATAAAAGAATAATATGATAATAAAATTGGGGGAATAACTACACTGGGCCTGGGCGTCTGTTTGCGAAATCGATCCCGTTCACGTTCCATTTGCCGATACTCGGGATTCATGCGTTTGATACGTTTACGTTCACGATCCCGTTCCCGCATGATGAACTTTTGGCGTGCCTCCTCTTCGGGGGTCATCCACTGCAAGTACATAGAGAACGGGTAGAAAAAAACTAGAAAACAAATTCGGCTCAGTAGAAAAAGTAGTGTGAGAGAGAAATGCGTGTGTGTTTTACTATGAATAAACTCAATCAGGGTTCCCCAAGAAGAGAGCGCGAAAATTTGAGTGTGTCTCTCTCTAACACACAATGATGCATTCGGTTTGAATTGGCATGTTCGGCCCCCAGGGGCTAGGGCTGGCGAACTCTGAACTAAATAGATAAAGAGGACCAGAGGAGTCAACTTCAAATGAGAGCTGTACATTCTAGGCTGCTTGAAATTACTTAAGATGAGTTTTCATAATTATAAACAAAAATCTGTGACTAACTGATTTTTGCTGATGCTAAAACCGGAAGGCCTTTAAAATAGCTATACAGACAACCATTTTACTTTTTGTTTTTAAATAATCAACAAACAACGAGGTAAAATAACGCTTAAAGTTGAAATTCTCAATGAGTTTTAGTAAAATTTAAATTATATTTCATCTAAAAATGTTTTAAACTTTCTTCCTCCATCAGATACTGAAAGCTACAACATAACAGCACCTATTACAGAAGAACTTCTTCAACATACGGCCAAAATGGCACGAATTTTATCCAGAACTGATTCTCATATGTTAATTTTGGGTCAAGCTGGTGGACGGCATATGGATGCCATTTATGCAGCTGCCACCTTACAACAGGCTAAAGTTTTAACCCTCCAGGGTGGTTTTAACTATGATCTAACCGATTTCTACAATGATCTGAAGTTGGTCATGCAAACCGCAGCTTTGGAGCAACAGATGAGCTATTTGCTTATAGAACATTGTTGGTTAAGCCATGTGCCAGATATACTAAAACCACTAGAAGCCTTGCTGGAGGGAAGTGAAATATTGGAATTATTTGGTGAGGATCTAGAGACCGTGGCTAGCACACTAAAGCAAGCAGCGCAATTGGAGGGCTATCAGGAATCATTGGGAACCTATTTTATGAAGCGTAAGTGTAACGGAGAATATATCCTTAAGTCTTTAATCAAGTATGGTAAGTACGAAAATACTAGATCCAAGCAGAACCTTTTGTACCTTATTTGTAGCTAAATTAGGGGTCGGCAGTGGGGGCAGAGACGGTGACAGAGATCTCTAGAGATTTCCAGGTCACCCCTGATACAGAGAAATTCGCCTATATTTAGAAATTTAAGAATTTAAGAATGATTCATACTTTATATAAGAACAGAATTTGAGTATTGCCGGCTCTAGGTCAAGTAAAACACACAAATCTGTATGATGTTTTCATACATAGCCGGCAATACTCAAATTCTACAATTTAGAAAAGTCGCTAACTATCAACTTTAAGAACATTTAAGAACGAAACGAAAATGTCTATTTGAAAGAATGAAAATTATAATTATACCATTTCATTTTTTCCCCCCATCTTTCAATTTAAGGTGCTCGCGAGAATCTCCACATCATCCTAGTACTAGATGCCAGTAGTCCTAAAGTTCAGGATTATTTTACCACTTGCCCAGCTTTACATCGTCAAATGGATTTGCTGTATATGCGTGCCGAGTCCAGAGATACCTTGGCCATGTTACCCAAGCAATATATAGAACTTCTAAATGAAGCTTCAGTGGGCAGTGGTCGTGGTAAGGTACCCGTTTGCAGTCATTTTGCAGATCTAGCTGAAGAATTGCCTGAAGATCAACCACCGCAAAGATATTATCAACTAATCTCCAGCTATTATCATATGTATAGCAATGCAGCCGCTGAGATTGATCAACGTTTGGGTAAACTTCAATTGGGTGTAGATAAACTAGCCACAGCTCATGCCCTGGTCGATACTCTCAAGTCGAATGCCGCCGCCCAAGAGCTGGCTTTGGGTGAGAAGCGACAATTGGCCAATGATGCCTTGGAAATGATTTCGACCACCATGCGAAATGCCAATGCACAAAAGTCCAGCATGTTGGAGTTGAAACAGCAGACTCAAGCAAGCAGCGAACAATTGAAGCTAAGACAGCGCGAGATAAAGCAGGAACTGGCCGAAGTGGAACCCATTCTAAATGAGGCCAGCAATGCAGTGGGTCAAATCAAATCTGAAGCTTTATCTGAAATTCGTTCATTGCGAGCCCCACCTGAGGCAGTGCGAGATATACTCGAAGGGGTTTTACGTCTCATGGGCATACGTGATACCTCTTGGAACAGCATGAAAACGTTTCTGGCCAAACGTGGCGTCAAGGAAGACATACGCTCTTTGGATCCGGCACGCATTAGTCCCGAGAATTGTGAGGCTGTGGAACGTCTACTGGCTGCCAAGGGTGATTCGTATGATGCCAAGAATGCTAAACGTGCCTCAGCTGCTGCAGCTCCTCTGGCGGCCTGGGTTCAGGCCAGTGTACGCTATGCTCGTGTTATACAGAGTATTAAACCCTTGGAGCGGGAACAAAGTGAACTACAGCGTAATCTTAATGTGGCCGAGGATGAGATGCAGCAATTGGCCAATGGACTGGATGATGTGGATAAACGGGTGAAACAATTATCCGCTAAATTGCAAACATATACCCAAGAGGCAGCTGTCTTGGAATTGAAATTGCAGGAGGCAAGTGGCAATTTGCAGGCAGCAGAACTTTTGGTGGGCAAGCTGAGTGCAGAATATGCCACTTGGAGCCATCAATTGGCCGAGCTTAAGCGGGCCCATAAAACACTTGATGGCAAGACTTTACTGCTGGCCTTGGCTATTAACTATTATGCGGGATTGCAATTGGAACAGAGAGGGTGAGTCAAGGGGGAGTTTGTTAAAATAATTTATAGTTCCTTTCAAGGTCTCGTTCTCAAGGAAACAGACTTTTTTCAAAATATTCCAATCAAATCTATCTTCTTTTGTGATGGGATTTAAGTGTATTTTATAGTTCACTGCTATTCTGACGACAGAAGCCAAGTGATAGCTTACAAAGAAACTACAAGGTAGCGCAACTGGAAGTGCCTTTTTGAATGCGAGAGAAGTAATGGAACCCCAGATCTGAAAACACACAAAAACCAGGCCCAGTATAACAGCAAATCGTTTAGAATAGAAAACGAATTGCAACGACGATGCATCGAACCAAGATAGTCAGAGAATATTAAAGTCGAAACCAGAGATTAAAACCGTAACCGAAACCGTTACCTTTAAACGTAGACCTTTATTAACATAACCGGCTATCAGCAGTGTTTGGAAGATTGCTGTGTGATGTGTAAAATGATTGCATTAGACTTTAAGTTACACAGAAGGGACTTTAATGAAATCGGAAGCTTCTGTAATATGCGTGAGAAGAAAGAAATAGTAAGAGGCATAGGAGAAAAAGAGAAGTGAGAAAACATTCGAAGTTGTTTTCGCCATATACTTTGGTTTGTGCTATGCGTGAGTGTCTATACGCGCTGCAATAGCTATGCGTAAAACAACAACGAATGCGCGATGAGCGCATATGCTGTGGTCACCGCTGCTATAGAACTTTCCTTCAGTACAACGCCTTAGAAGTGAATTTGGCAGTGATTAATTAGGGCATAAACATTAAAAATAGCTCCAGTTCATGAGTGATTTTTCAGGGGGAAAAAATCTGTTACCGTCAACTCATAACGAGAACGTAATATTCTCAAATCTCACCAGCTATTGCCGGCAGCTGTGAAGTAACTAGCCATGAAAAACCAAAATTCTCAGACTATGCCGATTGGATTCGGCGTTAAACTGTAGGTCCCTTTCTGTTGTGCGAAAAATTATAAGCACACACGCCAAGAGATTGAGAAAAGCTTGGCCTGGTCCTCTATGGTTGCTGTTGAGCCAATTTTACATTACATTTTGCCTAGATCTGCTCTTATTGAAAGAATTTTTAGCAGTAGAGGCCAAATACATACACCAAAAAGAAATAGAATAGGTGACGAAATATTCGAAACTTGTGCTATATTTAAAAGGCGAGACGGTATATGAGAAACCTTTTAATAAAATAACCACATATAATTTAAAATGTTCAATTTTTAGACCTCATATTTTGATTTAAGCCCGTACCGTTCATAATTATTACTAATATAAATTGATGAACCATGCTTTTTAATTTAAAAGTACCTTTTTAGTACATTTACCTTACCAAGGTATATTTTTTTACATTTACCTTGTACCTTACTTAGGTAAGAAAATTGTGTACCTTTCCAATCACTGGTTATCAGTACCGAAACAAACACTGTAAAAATTTCTATATGTATTTGTTCAAAAAATTGGCTGCTTGTTTATTTTTTGCCGCATTGTCGCTTATGGGCACAAAGGAAAGAGAGCGAACGAGAAAGAGACGAAGCAGCTAACCAAAATCTTTACCTTTCTCATCTTTCCTTATATTTTTATTACACTGCCAATTTTTTTGTATGAAAACGTAAAATTTCACACATAATGTTGTTGTTTGCGCGATGGCCTTTTTCTCTTCCTTTGGTTGTGACATTTTTCAATTCACTATCAAATGTGCGTAGGCCAGTGCCAGTTGTTGTGGCTTTTCTGTATCATTCTGTCCCATTTTTCCGTATGCTTGCTTAGCTTAACGAAATTGAAAATGTTTTCCGGTTGATCGTATCCCTAACCGTTATTCGTTTCGGTTTTAATCTCTGGTTGAAACACAGTAACAAAATTGCAAGCTAACGAAACCAGAGTTGCTTTTACGCATAACAATTACAGAAATTAAGAGGTCCCAAAAATCGCTCAAAACTTAGAGATTGTTTGCGAATAGCACAATGAATCGAGGGAGACAAAAACACTTTCAGTTCTGTTTCAAGGCACAATTGAGCAGGTATTTCGTATACAACTTACATGCTCTCTCTTACTGACTGTCTCCGAGCAGGCGAATCCTTTACGCTTCACTCGTTCACCTCTTTGATACAACACATTTTTCGAGCGCTCGACTAAGAGTTTCCTGTTACTGTTAGAATGTTGAAAAGGTCGGAAGGACAAACTGGACGATAACCTTTAAAATAGAGGGACAAACCTGGACTGAACGTAATTTTCGCTCTCTGAGTTGTTGTTGTCAATGTTTATCTCGCTTTAAGCACAGTGTTTTCATATATGGAGTATAATATTGAGTAAGCCATCTTGCTATGGAACTTCGTTTAACATCACTCAAAATGAAGCAGCTCAAATTGTCGATCTAGGATTCTTTATGGAATGGAAAATATCCCAAAGCTATCCTCACATTTTACTAAAAAAATTAAAGCTCCATAAGACGTAAGATTAGTTTGTTATTCACAAGTTGATGGACGAACATTTTTTTAGAACAGAGATGGGCATGCACACATATCGTCACACTTTTCACACGCATACAAGCACAATTTGCGTGCGCCGCATTCGTGTTCTATAAATAGCTTTCAATGCTTATAGCGTACGTGTGATTTTGTGCAGTCGGCCGCGGCAGAGGTCCTATGCACCCGCTGCCTCGTGTGCATTGGAACGTCGCGACGCGCCCATCTCTGTTTTAGAACCTTCTGACTCGCCTTGGGCGCTTGTTCCGAGTTTTAAAAAGACTTAATCTCAGTGTCGTGGGATATGGCCCCTCCTTGGGCGCCATTTGTTGCCTAATAGCTTAATCTTACTAGCAGACAGGACCTGAGGACCCACCTGCCGGATGTATTCACATACACATCAAACTCCACCACAACTCCACCCTGAATCGGAGGCTATTATTGCAAGAAACGCCATCCACCAGAGTACCGTGGCCGAAGCGATAAGCCGCCTGAAACCTAATGTTGTTCTGGGAGGAAGACCTCCCCCCATCAGCGATGCGGAAAAAGCCCTGCCCAGAAGCACCAGGACAACATTGGCACAACTTCGCTCAGGGTACTCTGCGACGTTAAATAGCTACCTATCTAGGATCAACCAGGCAGTGATTGATGAGTGTCCCAAATGCGGGCAATTTCCGCACGACACGATTCACCTTTTCCACTGCCCATCTGCCCCTACACAACTCACACCAATACACTTCTGGACAAACCCTGTCCAAGCAGCAATATTCCTCGGACTGGACGACTCGAATTCGCTTACAACACCTTAACCCTATACTCTACACACTCCCCCATTCTACTTTCAAAATTTTTCCACTCGAAACTTTTCTTTCTACTTTTCCTCACAACATATGCGTACCTAACTCCCATCCACAGGAGCCGCTACAACAACAACAACCAACATACAAAATACTTTCGACCCCCAATTCGTTTGGGAATTGTGTCGTTTTTGTGTCAAAAGCGATTTGTAGAGCACACGGGCAGGTCGATTTCAATTAAAAGAGGTGCTTTTTCTTGTTTGTGTGCTGCCCTCGCACCTGATCCACTGAATCTAAGAAATAATAATAAATGTACAAATAAGATCTTATTAGATCAATGCAAAATACGTTTTTTGATAGATATTATAAAAACGGCTAGGATAAGGTTTGGATGGATATGTTCAACCAGTCTATACTCAATACTTAAGACAACATCTCTGTGAAATTCAATTTTCAACGATCGTCCAATTGATCTTATTGAATAGCCCGATCTTTTGCTCTTGAAGCATCGTCTTTTCTATTCCCCAAAACTTTGTGCTAAAACCCCGTGCACGATGTGGCATATCGTGTTACAGTGTGACACGAAAAGAGAACAAATCGTTTGAACCTAGAATGATACACATTATTGCCTTCGCCTTTAATATTTCTTGTCTATTGAATAAATCGCATTTTTGTTGCGAGTGACCAGCTCTTATTCCAGAAGCTTAATCCCTTTTCTTCCTTCCGATCACCTCCTTAGGCTATCCTCGCATTGGAATACCTTTTTTTCGACCTGAGTAAATGCCGTTCAATTTTAGCAAGTTTGACTTTACAGGGACTAAGGGCCAATGATCATTAATTACAAGTTATCCGCTTCTCTTCCGAAGCTGAAAGAATCTTTATTTGAAATTAGTTCTCTTTTCAAACAATTCTGGTGTAGCCCAACGCATCACATAGTCCTGAGTTGGTCGGGTTCTTTAATTTATTGATTACAGATGTGTCTCTCCGTTGTAGGTACCTAGACTCAAATGCACTGTTCCAATATATTTGAACATCGATTGTATTTAAAACCTCGTAAGGAATTGTTTAAATGGACGTTTGTTTTCGACAAATTTACAGAAAAATTGATTCGTTTCAGTCATTTATGTAAAAAGTTTCGGTTCAAGTTTTAAAGATTTTTGATTCCGGAAACTTGTTTACCTTATCGGTTTATACCATATTTGAAACAAAATTCCCCTTCCTTTTTACAGCTCTTCTCTTAAACGCTTGGCCCAGGATTTCCAACTTTCAAATGACTTCAAACTGCGTGAATCTTTGCTCACTGAACAACAGCAAATTATATGGGAATCTCAGGGTTTGGCTAGAGATGCACAAATTATAGAGTGTGCTGCTTTACTCAAAGAGATGCTGAACCTACCCTACGGCAGTTGTCCCATACCTTTGCTATTGGATCCCAGTCAGACTGTGGCCCCCTGGTTGTTGGCCCATTTAAAGGGTCAAGGACGTGCCAGTGAACTGACTACCCAGGGCAATGAAAGACTCTCCTATCAACTGGAGTTGGCCGTGCGTTTTGGCAAAACCCTTTTAATCACCGACTGTGAACAATTGCGTCCACCTCTAGCCCAATTGATACAAGGACATATTTATGTGAGATTTAACAAGAGACAATTGGAAATTGGAGCAAAGTTAATAGATCTGCATGAGAATTTTCAATTGGTTTTGTTGAGTAAATCTCATCGGTTGGAACTGCCGGCAGAGCAAAGTGGTCAAGTGAATCTTTTGAAATTTACAGTGACAGCAGCTGGCCTAACGGATCAGTTAATGTCCAAGGCAATTGTGCTCAAAAATCCGAAATTGGAAGAGCAACGAATTGAGCTGCTGCAACGTGAAGGAGATTTGCTTAAACAACGTATGGAATTGCAGGATAAATTGCTGGAACAATTATCCAAATCGGAGGGAGATATTTTGAGGAATGAACAGCTATTGGCCAGTTTAAATGAGGTTAAACAAAGTAGCAGCCAAATTGATGAGGCTCTACAGCAAAGTGGAGAGGTGAAGAAAACTTTATTAGCCCAGTTTGGATCACTTAAGGATTTGTGTGCCAAGTCGGCACAGTTCTATGCGGGTCTTATACAAGGTTATGAATTGTCCGCTTTGGTATTTATAGAACTCTTTCTGCAAGCCTTGGGCAAGGATCAGCGTGAGGATTTAAAGGTGTATGAGCTGTTAGTGAGGAATGTGTACTTAAATTTAGCACGTGCCATAACCAGGGATAATCAACTGGCCCTATCCTTATGGATTTGCCATCAGGCCTATCGAGAGAGATTACCAACTAAAGAATGGGATTTGTTTATTAACAATTTTATGGGCAGCGCGGATGGAAGTAATTTGTTATCAAATCTGGGACATTTACCCGACTGCATGTCGCGTGAGAGTCAACTAAAATTGGCCCTGCTACTACAACAGTTGCCTGAACTGCGTCAACAATTGCAGCTGGACAAGGATTACATTTGGCGTGGATTTATTGAACAGCAAACTGATGATGTTTTGCGTGAGTATTAAAATTTATTAAAGTTTTAGTAAGGGATGCATTAAGTAGTCCCAATGGTGTCGAAATTGGCCTTAAAAGTCAAATTTTACTTGATTTATAGCAATTTTTGTGAAATTAAACCATTTGCTACAAGCCAATGGGCGTGTTCAGCAGAATTATTGATCCCTGAGCAGGTGTCACAAAAAGATTATGCATCAAATACTTCTCGCTCCGAGGCGATGAATTTTGAAATTTCGCCGAATTTTGCATCTACGAAGTCACAATTAGGTTTAATTATATTTTAGAATTTATTATAGTTATTTACAGTCGATAAAAAAGCTTATCTTTACAATCAATGCACAAAATGCACATATTGTTATCGATAGCATGATTATCGATACACAATTACTGTTGGTGGGAGCAGCATCACTTTAAAGTAGCGTACTATTTCTTCGATACATGCTCCTCCATGATGATACTTCAAATTGGCTATCATGATACCGCATCACTCGAGTTCAGCAGGAGGATCTGTGAAAATATATACTTGATCAGGGAGCAAGTTGTTCTGCTAAACAAGGCTATTTATTTATTGAAACCATTTTATCATATAGTTAAACATATATACTAATTATGGAAATTTTGTTGCATTTTGTTCAGTGTAAATCTAGACTTATAAATCTGTAGTCCCGACTGACTGACTGACTTGCAGATAATCAACGCACAGCCAATACCGCTTACCCTAGGGATCTAAGATTTGGCATTGACCTTCGTTTAGTTATGCAGGCGCGCACTAAGAAAGAAAATTTGGCACAGGAGAGGGGAAAATGAGTTATGTGTTTTTTGTACAAAGTCAAAACGAGAGAGATTGAGATAGTTACCGTGAGAGAGTGGGAGCGAGCGAGCGCAAACGCAAACGTGTGTGAACCAGTGCCGGCCAAATGGAGAGGACAAAAAAGTGTGCTTGTGTTGGTGTGCAAGAGAGCTCTCTCCAGACTACAGCCGTTTTACTTGCAATTCAATGTTCACCGATACACACAATCATGAGTTCGGCTCGCGTTTGCGTAAAAGCACGACTGACTTCGGCTCGTGGTAGCTATGGTTGGCCGGGTCTGGTGTGAACACAGAAATTTAGGATGTTTGTGTATACGCCAAAAAAAAAACAAAGCAGTTACAGATTTATATACATATATATTAGGGTGGATCAAATTGTTGGGGGCCGAAAAAACCTCCATGGGCTCATCGCGATTCTGGTACTATGGGCCACAACAAGTATTTTTGCCCAATAAACTATACCTCTAAAATCATTTTCGAGCCTGCTAAAATTGCTTTTTCGTTTTCATAGTGTGTTCGTTCTTGTTTGAGCGTCATCTCACTGAAGTATAAACAGCAAAGTTGGAATCTTTCAACTATTGAGAAAATTAAAATGTATGTAACAAAAAGTTTTTTATTTTCAAGAGATATAATATAAATATGTTGTAGATCCCAGTAATAGTTACTATTAATTTTGTATATTAACTATTAAGTGTTAATAATAAAGACAGTTATTTAAAAGAGTCCTCCTATTTTGTAATACAAGGGTTACCACTGAATATGAGGGAAATTGTGAACTCGGAAGAAATTTGATTAGCAATGTTGTTCGATAATGAAAAAAGAACACGCAATTTGGCTATAAAAAAAATGTCACACTACCGTAACCATGTGGAAGATTTGTTGGAACTGAGAGTTTATAAAAAACCTATCATAAACTTTAATTGCTCGGACTATACAAATATGATTGACATGAATGATAAATCAGACATATTCGAACCACCGTTTACTCTAAGCATTGCTTATGAAGTTCTAGAACAATATCTAGGAAACGATGGGCCACCGCTGCCTGATCCGAAAATTCCGTTACACATACAAGGAACGGAAAGACACATTCAATTGCTGGCTAGCGTGTCCAAACAAGTTTTAGAACAGAATCGAGAAGGAGTTATGTCTGTAACATAAGAAAGCCGTGAAAAATACCATAGACTTGACAGCAAGAAAGACTTTCAAAAATAATTAATTTCAATTCTAAAAAAAATCGTGTTTCCATTCCTTGTATTACTTCATGCAATAAATTTGTTCCTTTAACACTTATACATATGATTTTATTTGTGAAGTTGTAAGTTATTCAAGAGTATTTTGTATTTTGGTTATTAATTCAAAGAGTAAAAAAAAAAACGTCTAATTTTTGACTAAAATTGAATGTAACCGATATAGGTTGTGTGAGGGTACCCCACATAATTTTCAGCGCTCAATATTTTGGGCTTTTTTTTGGTCAAAGTTTCGTCGATTTGTGCAATAATTTCGTAAATTTTTACCAAAAAGGTGAACAAAATCCACAAAAATGCACGAAAACGCCCACTGGCGGCAGTTTAAAATATAAATAAATGTGAAATATGGATTTCCCGACCCAAAAATCCCCCGGTATACACATTTTCAATTATTTTTTTTAACATTTTAAATGGACTAAATAGGTCGACTTTTGAGTATTATGGAAAATATCTTCATCACAATTTTAGCAGGCTCGAAAATGATTTTAGAGGTATGGTTTCTTGGGTAAAAATACTTGTTATAGCCCTTAGTACCAGAATCGCGATGAGCCAATGGAGTAAAAATAGTTGACCCACTCTAATATATATGCATGAGGACATTTCTCCCATGACACACACTGCTTTTTTTATACGCCTTGTAGAGGGTATATTAAAATTGTCCAGATGTTTGTAACGCATAGAAGGAAGCATCTCCGACCAGCGACGAAAGTATATATATTCTTGATCAGCACTGCGAGCCGAGTTGATAGAGTCAATGTCCGTCTGCCGTCTGTTTCTCATGCTATCTCCTCCGTCAGTTTGAAAGCATATCTTATACGACAAAATTTGCACGAAGTTACTTTTAAGGTGAGCAAATACGCTGCACTGATTTCAGTCGGAATCGCATGGATCGGATGACTATATCATATAGCTGCCATAGGAACTATCGGTAGAAAAAGTATGTTCTGATGTATCTTGAAAATACTTTTTTGTCTTCAACGCAAACATGCCATATAATCCACGTATTATTTAAGTTTTCCGTCGCTTTCGCACATGACATGTCGTATGCTACAGTTTTATGCCAAAATCAGCCAACTATATAGTATAGCTGCTATTACAATAAGATATGTCTGAAACTAAGTCTTAGTAGGAAAAACTTTTTTGTTTCTCAATGCTATCGATGCCAAACTTGTTTTTTGATCAATATTATATGCTACCACACCAAGTTTGATCTAAATCGGATGACTATAGCATATAAGTGCCATAGGAACTATCCGTCGAAAACGAAGATCTAGTGAGAAAAACTTTTTTGTTTTCAATGGTTGCGTCTTTATACCTTCCAGTTGGCGAATATTATCAGTTTCCGACATAACTTTGGGGAGTTTGGTCAAAATCGAATAGAATATATCGATATACCTGTCATATAACAAACTGGCAAGCAAATGACTCAAAGTAGTGGCGCCATCAAGCTGCAAGGGTATATAAACTTCGGTCGAGCCGAAGTTAGCTTTCCTACTATTTTTGGTTGTGTTTGATCATTGGTTTAGACAATGACGGGACTGTATGTCGCAAGTTTTATCATGACAAATATTGTCACTTCAAATTTCATAAGAAACATAGTCCATCAAAGGACCCGGGCAAGGCCAAGTATGTCAGCTAGTGTGTAAATAAAAGCCCGAAAAACGAGAAAATTCGTCATTTTACACAGGTAAATACATTGATTTTAAATCCGGAATGCAAGAAAAGTAAGCTTTATGATGAAAGTTTTAAATCCGATGAAACTAATAACACGTCGACCAATGCAACTGCAGCTTCCCCTGTAGTCGAGCGCATTCAAATGCAGTTCAAAATGTGTAGACAATTAATCTATAGGTTCAACTCCTGATGTTTTGTATGAATAAGATTTTTTTTTAATTAAAATTTTTTTTTATTATGAAAATAAGAATTTTAACATATATTTAAGCCACTTTTTACAAATCGTAAATTTTATGAAAAAAATCAACATTTTGAGTTACCGATTTCATTAACCCAAAGAACTCTTCGTCAAAAAATTTTTTCAACTTTGCTGATTATTTGGAAAGAAAATCTAGCGGATAACTTGAGTTAAAAAAACAACTTGAAATATTCTTTTTTTACGCCTAACGATTCAATTGGGGACAAGACAAATAAAACAACTGACATCAACAAACAATCGTGCAATACAATAAAACTATGACGGACACTAAAATAGACTCCCTGAAGAAGGCAATATATTATATTTGCCGAAACGCGTAGGAGAAAAACTCAGTCAAAAAGTGTTTTGACTGGAGTGCAGAAAGACGGCCAAAATGTAGACCCCGGACAAACCAACAACTTAAATCAGGGGTGCCCAGAGTGAGCTTAGGGCCGCGAGGACGACCAATACAAATGAAGAAATTATATTTAAGCAAAAACAACCACAAGAAATAGAAAGAGAAACCCGACTTTTGCTTGTGTGTGTGTGTGCTACTGCATTTTGATGCAGCCTTCGCTCGGAGAGAACGAGAAAACATTTAAAGTTGTTGTTGCTCCAGATGCTTTGCGTGACTGGCCGACGCGCCGGAAACAACAAAACCTTCGCTCGCAAAGAAAGAGAGGAGAGAACGCATATGAATTTGTTGTTGGTCTATTCAGTCTTATGGCACGAGTGGCCCGTAAACGCGTCAGCTATTGTAAGACAAAAACGAATGCACGGCTTGAGGAATAGGCTTGGCCGCCCCCTGACTTATATTGTTTAAAAGTTATGATTTTTGCAATGTGGGGAAAATGAGCCACTGTGCATCGGTCGATAAAGTATGTCAGAGCTGGTTGGCGGCGATTTATTTTCATACACCAATACACCTCTCACTTTTTGGACTCGTTTTTTTTTTTTTAAATTTAATTTATTCTCAAATTTTATCTACTTAAATAATTTTCTCTTTGTTTCCAGCCCAAATCCCCTCAACTTTCCATCGTGTATTGCTGGCCCAAATCTTTCGTCCAGACTTGATGCTTCAACAGTTACGCAAAGTGAGCACCGAGCTCTTGGGCATCACACCCGAGGCAGCCACTCAACCCACTGTGGACCAGTTACTACAACAAAGCTCTTGTGATCGTCCCATTTTAATGATAAGTCAAGCTGAAAATGATCCCACCACTGAGCTTAAGAAATGGGCTAAACAAAGATATTTGGAAATGGCCATAGGCAAGGGAACTGAGCGTCGAGTACTGAATGCCATGCGTGAGGCTGCAGCTCAGGGTCAATGGTTATGTGTGAAGAATGTGCACTTAGTACCCGAATGGTTAAACCAAATGGAAAGAGAATTATGTGAGATGCCCAAATCTTCGGAATTTCGTTTATGGTTACTTTGTGAAACCACTCAAGGATTTACAGATTCCTCCATAGACAAATGTCTGAAAGTGCGCTATGAACAACCCAGAGGATTGAAGCAAATTGTACTCCGCTTACTGCAAAACTATGCAGCCGAACAGGATCTGACATTGAAACAATCGCCCAAATCTTTAAAAATGAGATTGGTCTTTTTTATACTGACCGCTGCACTGCAGCAACGGCGCCAATATATACCTCAGGGCTGGTCCAAGTACTATGAATTTGGTGAGGCCGATCTTAAGGCTGCCTTGGGTATACTAGGCTGGGTGGATAATCAACTTACTTCGGGCAGATGTGATTGGACTTTGCTGCAACGACTCAGCGAGGCTTTGGCCTATGGTGGACGTATCAACAATCAGCGAGATTTGGATATTTTAAGGAATTATCTTACACAATTCTGTTGCAGCGATGTCTTAAGTAGCCGCTGGTCACCTCTAGGCTTGAATATCAGCCTACCCACAAGTGGACAGCTGCAGGATTATTATGCTACCTTGGATAAGTTACCGGATATGGATGAGCCCAGCATGTATGGCTTGGCCCATCAGGCACAGCAACAAAGAGAGATTGAACAGGCTCGTCGTGTGATTAAAGAGTTGAGAGCATTACATTTTGGTGGTACACCCGCTGCAGATGTACTGACCAATGCACGTCAAAAGTTGGAACAGCAAATAAAACCTTTGCTTAGCTTTTGGCGAAAATTGGCTGGTGCATGTACCATAGCTCAGACAGTCAAAGAGGCTGCTGATATGGTGGGTGAATCACCCTGGTCGCTATTTGTATTGGCCGAACTTCAGTTGGGTGCAAATTTGTATGGACTAGTGCATCAGACACTGTCACAGATGCATGGCTGGCTTAAAGAGGCTCAAGATGTGGATAACCAGACGCTACAGGCCTTGGCTGAACAGCAGGTGGGTGTGATTTCATTTTGCGCCCACCCTCAAAAAATCTTTTAACTTCCCCTACTTAGATCCCCGCCAGCTGGCTAAAACTGTGGCCTGGACCCAGCAGCAACAGTGCCGTGGATTATCTGCGTGCCGTTATAGTTCGCGCACAGGCAGCCGAGCAGCGTTTCAAGGAGCAACTGCATCTACAATTTGGCGAGGAAATCAATCTAATTCAGGTTTTTAACTGCGAGAATTTATTGGCCTGCCTCAAGTTGTTGCAGTCGCGCATTTACGGCGTCTCAGTGGAACGCTTGGAACTGATAACCTGTGTCCAGGGTATTGGAGCTGGCGAGGATAAGCAGGCGATTATCTTGAAATGGGCTCCGCTTAAGGTGAGTAGAATTTTTGTTTTTTCGCAATTGTCTGGCGCCGTCTTGTCTTGCTGCTTCTTCTTCCTTTGTCTGTTCTGTCCCTCTGTCTGTCCCCCGTGTCGGTGTCTCTGATTTCGGGTTTGCCGCTGATGCTGGGACTGCTGCTGTTGCTGCTTACCTTTCCCATTTTGGCCATGAAATGCGTCTCCATGGTGGCGATGTTTTTGTGCCACACTTTTGAGTGAAGAATTTCAGTTTTTCTATTAAATTTGTTTATTTACAACATTGTGGTATAGCTATGTTTTAGAGTGAACGTAGTAGACTGGCAAATAATACCAAAAAAAAATAAGTGCGTAGCGCATTCAGCTACGGCCAAGATAGCTTGAAAACATTTTTTTGGCTACATTCTAGCTAGATTTTTTGTTTTCCATCAAAAGCTCTCCAAAAATGTCAAAAATTGAAATATATTTCTACTTTAAATAGTTAAAATAGTTCTGTAAATTTATTTAGAAATTTTTTTAACATTATCCCAGTTAAAAGATGCGCACTATTTTTAAATAAGTGTGACCAGATGCATGCAAAATGCAGCTTTCAAATAACTGCGGGGAATTGCTGTTGTCTGACAGTGTGGCAACTCTTTGAAAATTGACAGTACTGCAACATTTTGCTATGTCCGTTTTTTTATATTTTTATTGTTTGTGCAAAAGTATAAGAAATCAATTCCGAACCTAGAAAGTATACAGCTGCGGCAAAAATAATAGCACCATGACATACATTTTTCTTTATTGATCATTTGTTTAATAACTATTCATATATTTAACTTGTTTAAGGCTTTTATTTTTACTTTAGGCTCTAATTTATCGAAATACAATGCAAGTGTCGTCGATAATAACATGAAATTGAAATATTTACATTAAGAATGTGAACGTTGAACATTTTAGGCGGCAACAAAAATAGCACTACTTCAAAAATAACTTAAGAAAACGAAAAAAAACAGCGAAGTTCTGGAATATTTGTATTCATTTGTATTCTTCATCGATATAGTGTATTAATATTTGGTTGTAAAACCTTTGGCAGCAATGACAGCAGCACAACGTCTCGTCATAGAATTGACCAAATTTTGGCACCTTTCCCGTGGAATACTGCTCCATGATTCTTGAATGATAGCCCAGAGCTCCTGATTATTCCTTGGTTTTGCATTGTAAACATATTTTTTTACATCAGACCAAAGATTCTCTATCGGGTTTAAGTCTGGAGACTGAGCAGGCCAATCCATTAGGTGAAGGGATCTGTCTTGAAACCACTTACGAGCTTTCTTGCTGGTATGTTTAGGGTCGTTATCCTGTTGGAAGACCCACAACAACGGCATTTCGTATTCCGCATAAGGCAGCATCACTGTTTGCAAAATATCGCAATAGACATGTTGATCCATAATACCTTTTATCCAATGTATTGGGCCCACTCCGTAATAAGAAAAGCATGCCCAAACCATGGTACTCGTTCCACCGTGTTTTATGGTCTTGCAGGTGAAACTCGGGCGGTATTCCGAATTGGGGGGTCGCCGTACATAGGACCGAGATCCTCTTCCTCCAAATAGCACGACCATAGGATGTTTCTCCACTTTTCTGCCGGCCAATTCAGGTGCTCTTTGGCAAACTCTATTCTTTTTGCCACATGCTTCGCATTCAAAAGTGGAACTTTTCTCGGACTACGGGCACTTAATTTATAATCTTTTAAGCGATTCCGAACTGTCCTAATGCAAGCCGATATGTTAAGCTCCTTCTTTAGCTCAGTAGCCGGCTTTAAGGGGGCCTTCTTGCACTCGCGAACCAGTCTGTTCACCAGCAAATTAGACATTGCGACTTTTCTACCGCGTGTTTCTGGTTTATTTTTATAATTTAAGGCATTACTAATCATTTGATTGGAGCAACCGACGATTTGCCCCACCTGAGCGTAGGTGTTGCCTTCCTCGACAAGCTTTTTAATGATTTCCCTCTTTTCGTCACTACAATGCTTTCCGCGACCCATAATTAATAATTTTTTTGAACTTAATGATAGTGTGGCGACTCGACTTTACAATACGACGCATTTACTGTCCGCAGACACAACAACAATCATCATGTCGCCGAACACCTGCAGTCTGTTCCTCGGAATCTCAAAAAATCCGTTATCAGTGCTATTTTTTTGCCGCTCTGTTTTGCACTTCGTTTGCTGAGATGCCTTATACAGAAAAAACCGTTAGCAAATTGAGCATTAACACATTACTCTCAGAGAGATCACATGTAAGCCTATACTGTACAACAAAATTATTAAACCAATTACAAAAAAAACAAAAGATGTATTGCATCAAAGAATTTTATATGACGCAGTGCTATTATTTTTGCCGCAACTGTATATATTCTTGATCAGCATCAACAGCCGAGTGGATATAGCCATGTCCGTCTGCATGAACGACCAGATCTGGTAAGGGATAGAGGTTTGAGATGCTTCTACAGGCAGATCAAGCGCTGCTTTTACTGCAGGTACAGAGTATATTACAGTCGGGATTGACCGACTTTCTTCCTTCTTTTTGTAATAACTTTCTTCTTCTCCTTTCATAATATGTTCTTATAAATATGTTTTATTTTCAATCCAGCTGGATGGCGCCAAAAGTGGACTGGATAAATCACAGCCGTTTTATATCACCTATAAAACGATCAAAGAAAATGCCAATGAATCCAAAATAAACATAAAATTGAGCAAATATGGAAACGATATTCCAAGGAATGAGACCAAGCTCAAATTGCCTTTATATACGCGTGCCAGTCGTGATAAATTGATTTGTTATCTGGATATGGATCTAATGGAAGGAACCGATGAACAAATTTTATTAGCTGGCACCGCACTGATTGTAGAAGATTATTGAAATAAGCTAAGGGAAATCAGTTTTATGTTGTGAACTATCCTATTTAAATAAAAGCCACTTTACACTATGTATAAGTTGAAGGTATCTCTTTTAAAATACCAAAAAATGTTCATATTTTAATCCGAAAATAAGTACGGGATTTGCTCATAGTCTCGATAATAATAAAATAACAAAACTGTCTTCTGCCCAAAGGTATGCCTGGAAAAAACAGTATAACAGGCTAGTTAGTAATGTGTACAGAATTCTAATGAAATTTGTTAACACCTATTGCATACTTTCGTGGCTCCAACAATATATAGGATCTTCTACTCAAATTGGTACATTTTCATTGAAAAACAAATCGTAGAATTCTTTCGAAAAGTTTATTTTAAAGTTAAGAAATAGTACTTTGCGATAATTTCAAAAAAAAAAAGTATAGGTTCCCCAGGAAACGATCTAAAACAGCGTCAAAATAGGCGTTTTAGCAACTTTAAGCTCAAATTACTAAAAATCTCGACGTGATGAATCATTTCTGAAAACGGAAAACATGAAAATCATCTAGAATCTCCAACCAACCCTTCAATATACTACACCTTGTTGCCTAGTGCGATCTAGACTCTAGCATCTTTTAAGAAATCTACATTCGAGCTAAACTAAACTAGAATTTAATAAGATTTTTGATACATAACATATAATTGTAAAGCGAGACACTTTTTCCTTAAAGAGACTTTTTCCTATATCCCAGAGAAAACGCTTTCTTACCTCCTAGAAGACTCACACCTTTTTCCCGAAGGGAGATGAGAATGGAAGAACTTCCAAAATTCTTTTGGAATAAAAAAAATTTTTGCTGGGACTTCACTTATCAAAATAAAGCTGCTCTGCTTTAGGCACCCAATTGTTTGGCCTACTTTTCGGCTCACATTTAAATATAAATTTATGTGCCCCTAAAAGTAGTCTAATTTGTCTATTTTGGCACTGTTAAAAAAATTCGTAAATTTATGAAATTATTTTAATATGTAAATTGGATTAATAGAGAATTTAATTTTGTACTTTAAAGTTTTCACAGTGTACACAATACATTCACACACATTTGCCCTCCTCTCATCCACTCACAGCTGCACTCTCAGAGACGAAAAAATAGAGGGAGCTTTTGAATGTATACATTTTATATGTATTGGTACAGCACCTGTTTGTTTACATTCAACGGCATAGGCCATTCTTAGAGGTCAAACAGCGGCAGTGGAAATGCGGCGTCATTTTGTTTTTGCATGTTAGAAGAAAAGAGAGCACCAGATACAGCAAAGAGGAAACAGCAGTCCCAAGGTCGCAGCAGTGAAACCAGTATGCGGACGTCTTTGAGCTGACTTTAATTACTGCGGTATTAAACAAATGATTGAGGACACAAATATTTTAAAGTATGCTATCGAACTTCTGGTTCTGGTTATGATGAAATTGGTCTTAGTTACAGACTACACAGATGTTGCCTACTTTTGGGCCGCCAGGAAATATATTCAAAAAATATGTACTTGTTTTCAAAGGGTAAAACCAAAATTTCGACTTTTTCTTTCCCTAATTTTACACAATTAACCAAATTGACCAAACCGATATTGTGCTCAGTCGTTTTATCAGCATTCTCAAAAAATAATAAATTGGGCGGCTTTTGGTCAAAATTTAAAGCCCTCACTGCCCAATCTAAATAGGAAATGCCAAAATCCCACTTAAGTCGCATAATTGAGTGCGACTAGTACATTCCATTTTAGGCACTTTATCTACCAAATAAGGTTGCATTACACCACTGTGCGTTGTGTTGTATTGAGAGTATGCGCATGCAAGAGAGTGCTCTGAGCTTTTGTATGTGTATTGTTTACATTTTATTTTTGTTAGCATGTTACAGTGACCCAAAACAATATGCGTACTTAAATAAAATGCAGCTAAATTCCAGGGAATTTGATAACAGAACATGCACGCTTATCGCTTCATACTAAATAGACTTTACCATGTCTGTGCCATAATCGCCAAAGTAACGGTGTCAAACTGCGACTAATCGCAGAGAGCGTTAAGCAGCTCGCTCTTTGTTTTTGCATGTGTGGGTGCTGCGCATATGCGGTTTGTTTTGGTGTCTCTTGTTGCTGCTGCTGTTTTTTTTTTTGGACTTACTCTCTCCTACTGCTTGCTTTGGTGCGTATCAATGCGCGCGCTGCCTCTGTCAGCGTCGACTGCAAACGCGATAAAGAAAAATCGAGACTCGAGCAAAACGAGAAAAGTGAATGTTGTCGCACGTATTTTGCTCACAAACCTTCCTAACTTCGTGTAGGCAGCAACATAAAACGCGCATTGCCAAAAACAAAATTGTGTAAAAACTTAATAACTGTAAAGTGCAAAGTGCAATGTAAGTTCACCAGAAAACATACAAAAACAAGTGCAATTATATAAAAATAAAAAAAATACCCAAAACAAAATTTGCAGTATTGTGTAAACTAGGCTGCAACTTGAAAGCAATATTATTTTTTTTCTCAAGAAGAAAAATCTGTAAAATCCTTGAAATTTAATGTACACAGTCGTCGACATATATATTTTGACACATAGATTTATGTTTCTTGATTTGCAACAAAAAAGGCAATAATTTTTGGAATTTTTTTTATACAATTTTGAATTTTTTAAAGCAAATGTTATTGAATTTAGGAACTTGAAAATTAATCAATTTTTAAAACTCATCAAAAAATATTAATTTATGTATTTTTATTCAAGCTGCTAATTGTGTACTTCAAAAAAATTTTAATTTTTCGCATTATTTATTTTAAACAAACGTAGAATGTAATTTTCAACATACAGCCATGTTCTCAAATTCACTTCCACAAAAATTTTGTGAGTTAAAACCGGTTTTAGTACTAGATTTTTACTATACAAAGTTTTTGTGGAAGTGAAATTGAGAACATTTCTGATAAACTGCTTTTAGAACCATCTTTATCCACCGGAATCCTTCACATTTGTTATATCTTTCAAATAATCAGTGGGTCAAGTACCTTAAACTAGGCATTCGTTTCACAGATAAGCGACGTTTTTCCTCCGAACCATTTTTTTAGAACCGATTTAGTTAATGGTCAGTCTTTACTTTATTTTATTTTTCTTTTACAAATGCCTTCGTTATTTTCTTAATTCTAATTGGAATGGTTCAAAAAGCTCTGATTAGGTTTTTCCAAAGTAAATAACTTTGTTTGCTGAACACCCATCTGGGTCAATTTTGGGCTCAGTTCAAAAAAAAACAATCCGCTTTTTTGATTGTTCCTTGAATGAAGGGTTCATCGTTGAACAGTGAAAAAGTAAATTCTTATTGTGATTTAAAACAGGAAATTAAGACTGGTTCGGTTCAGAGGTTCACATAAATTGAAAGCACTCGGTTTATGAACCGGTTTCTTTAATTAGTGAACCTAACATTTTGTTTAGTAGTTCGATAATTTTCAACAAATCGTGTTAAATTGAAACCAACTTATCTTTGTTTTTGTTAAACTATTTGATATGTCTTTGCTAAATCGCAATATCTCCAGTTTCTATATAATATACAATGCGCCGACCGACTCAGAACTGTACAAAATTTGTTGTAATTCTAAAATTTCCAGAAATTTCCATAAAATTATAAAAAAGGACTTGCTACTATGGTCAAAAAATACCCGGAATTTGATTATAATTCAAAAAATCTTTATTTATTCTTGTAAATTCATTTCATCCCCCCCTTAAAGTAGTCCCTCCCCCACGGATGTAATTCACTTGTGCCAACTTTTTTTTACAATTTTCAAAACATGCTTCAAAGTCCTCTTCCGATATAGCCTTCTATTACTTCATCGTTTCGGTTTCAATCTCTTCTATAGATTCAAAATGGGTATCCACTTAGCGGTCTCTTGGGTTTAGCGAATAGCCAGAGTTCACATCGTGCTTAGTCAGGCGAATACGGTGGTAGCGGAACGATATGGGTTCCGTTTTTGGCGAAATGATCACGAAATACGAGTGCAGTTTTTGGCACCACTCAAGATTTCACTTTTCTAAGGCTCAAATGGTCAATCAAAATGGTTTCCACTTATCCTTGCGATATTTCAACAAGGTCTGTAAGATCTCGGACTGTTTGAATCTTTGATTTAGTTGACGTTTAGCTCAACAGTTGATGTTGATGGACGTCCTCGTCTTCAACGAGGACTCTACTCTTTGAACATTTTGTACCACTCATAAACTCTTGTTTTTGATAGAGCTTGCTCACCGAAAGCCTTTTGCAACATTTTCAACACAAAGTTTAATGGAACTGCGTTGTTGAATAGTTTCAGACATTATTAAAAACGAAAAATTCACTCTAAGCTGTTTACAAAAGAACGCGTATCTGAAACTCTAATGAATATTTTGACGTGTAATTTTTCGCAGATGTCAGTGACAGTGTTGCCAACTTAAAAATAAATACATTTGTCGCTATCGGAATTCCAAAAAACTTAAACTCAAATTTCCCGGCATTTTTTGCCCACAGTAATATGTACCGAACCATTTTCCAAACAATTGGGAGTCCGGTTCGGGTTCACGTTTGGAAGGTCATAGACTTAGAAGGTCCAGTTCGAAAGACACAAAATATCTGGATCGTTTGTAGCGTTCATTCTAAGGACTTTACACGAATCTCTCAAACAAAATTTAGCTGTTTTTAACTATGTTTATTGTGGGCTTATGTTACATAAGATTTATACATGTTGACTTACATTTTTATAAATATATTTATTTGATTCGGTTCACGATTGAAACTTAGTGGTGCGGTGCTATTCGAAGCCGGCTTGCATCTTTTTCTTTAAAATACAAATTTTACCAAAACTTAACAGTCCGAGTATACTTCATGAAAACTTTATCAACAATCAGCTGATAGATTACACCAACCAAAAAAATATAGTTTTTTTAAACTTCCCAATGACTTAGCTGACCAACGTACATTTTCGGACTTTACTAAAAATTTTGCGATTTAGAGTCCAAATTTGAACTAAAAACGGTTTGAAATCGCAAAACGAAAGTGAATATGAAAGTATGCCATCGAACAGAATTGAAATTGTTCCTTTTTCCTAAAAACGATCAGAGAATTCGCTTAAATCAGTTTCTCATCATCTCAGAGGAATACAAACTTTAAGCTAAAATCAACATTGGTTTTTTTGGAAACGGTATCATTTTCCAATTTTGATTCCGCCTAATTTTACGTTGTCTTCTTCTTTTAGTTCCAATCCCTTGTGGAACAAAGGGCATCTAAACTTTAAAGTAAAAGTGTTTAATATAATACTTTTCCCCTTCTCATTCAAGAATCCACCTATACCAAAAGCATCCTCATGGCTCTCCGCGTCGCCGGACTTTTCCTCAAAAAGGAGCTTTGTAAGCCCGCCGCATTGCAACAGCAATTGCGTTTGAAATCTCAATTCCTGAGCAATTCTCCAAACACCGCTCTGGACAAGAGCATATTGCAGCGTTATCGCCATTTGGAAACACCCGCCAATCGTGTACAGGCCACCTATCTCTGGATTGATGGCACCGGTGAGAATATTCGCCTAAAGGATCGTGTCTTGGATAAAGTACCCAGCGGTGTGGCTGATCTACCCGATTGGCAATACGATGGCAGTTCCACATATCAGGCACATGGTGAGAATTCCGATACCACTTTGAAACCACGCGCCCTGTACCGTGATCCCTTCAAACCTGGCAAGAATGACATTTTGGTGCTCTGCGATACGTACAGTGCGGATGGTACACCCACTCCTTCGAATAAGAGAGCCGCTTTCCAGGCTGCTGTGGATAAGATTGGTGAGCAGGAGCCCTGGTTTGGCATTGAACAGGAATACACACTGCTCGATGTGGACGGACGTCCTTTCGGCTGGCCCGATAATGGTTTCCCTGCGCCCCAGGGTCCCTACTATTGCGGTGTGGGTGCCGATCGTGTCTATGCTCGTGATCTGGTCGAGGCTCATACCATTGCCTGTCTGTATGCAGGCATCGATTTTGCCGGCACCAATGCCGAGGTTATGCCCGCTCAATGGGAATACCAGGTGGGACCCAGTAATGGTATGAAGGCCAGCGATGATTTGTGGGTATCGCGTTATATACTGCAACGCATCGCCGAGGAATACGGTGTGGTGGTTACCTTTGATCCCAAGCCCATGGAGGGTCAGTGGAATGGAGCCGGTGCTCATACCAATTTCTCCACCAAGGCCATGCGTGCCGATGGCGGCATGAAGGCCATTGAACAGGCCATCGAAAAACTGAGCAAACAACACGAGCGTCATATCAAAGCCTACGATCCCAAGGAGGGTAAGGATAATGAGCGTCGTCTGGTCGGACGTCTGGAAACCTCTAGCATAGACAAATTCTCCTGGGGTGTGGCCAATCGGGCGGTGAGTGTACGTGTGCCCCGTGGTGTGGCCAGTGCAGGTAAAGGCTACTTTGAGGATCGTCGGCCCAGTTCGAACTGTGATCCCTATGCCGTGTGTGGCGCCCTGGTGCGCACCTGTCTGCTCAACGAGTAAGGCACAAATATATAGCATCAAGTGTATATAGTTTGGCTGGCAAAAACCCTTATTTTGCTGGTGTACGATGTGTGTATAAAAGACGACTAATCCGAACGTTGGCCCTAGCACGTGTAGCATTTAAGAGCAAGACATCCATGTTCTGCCCTTAATTAAATTTTAATGTTGTTTTAAAAATTTTATTCCTAAATTTAACTTTAACTTAATGTTTATGTTATAATTAAAGAGAAACAAAAAAAAAGAGTTTTTGGAAATTATCTACCACACACAAATACATTTCATTAACATATATATCTCATCCAAAGTATAATTGTTACGTAGAAATTGTTGATACAACCCAAAATTTTGAGAAATGAGAGAAAACTATGCATACCAATTTTATTATTAAGTGAGCTCAACTGTGCATTCAATTATCAAGAACATTTAAATCGAAAAAAAAAAACAAAAACAAAACAAAAAAAAATACTTACGTACAAATAAAACAAGCACAAAATCTAATGATATTACTAACAAAATGTGGTTTTTATTTGGCAACATTTCAAAACAAAAAACAAAATGCAAGCTCGCTGCAATGACACATAGAAATATGTATAGGGAGTGGAATCAAAACAAAAACAAAAGATTGATTGTGGTGTGGGAAGCACCCAAGTTGTTTGCTGTTGGAATTTTACCAAAAGTTTTTGACACTGACCTTATTTAAAATATAATATATAGATCAGCCGGCTGGATATTCTTAGACACTACCCTGCATTTGAATAGGGAAAAGAACTCTTCTTTATATATTTTTTGATCTGTTCAGCTGTCTGACTTAATGACTTGTTGTTTTGTTTGTTTGTTTACTTTGTTTATCTCGCACAAATCATTTTTCTTTTATTTTTTGTTGCCATTTTTAATCTTTGCACAAAATTAATAGTATACTCCAGCACCTAAATCCTATAAATTCCCAATTGTGTTTAAAAGGAAATCACCAATCACCCGCAACGTTGTTATCAACACAAACTCGTTAGAGTACTTGTAAGCCAGTTAATTGGAATTTTTACACAGTTGCTGATTGCGAGTGTTAACAAATTTAAGTTGCAATTAAGTAACCAGTTGACATTTGTTAATCCACAAAATACTTTTTATTATTTCGGTAAATTTCTAAATTTACTTTTTATTGCATTTTTTTGTGTGCAACGTTTTCGGCACAATCAATTAGCAAGTCGAATGAGGTTTTTAGGTCGGTTTTTATACATCATGAGGATAGCATTTTAATCGGCAGACACAAAGAAACAAAATTTTAAGTACTTCTGCAATGCCAAGCTTGATACATTCAAGAAACAACTCATTTTAAAAAGCCCCTAACTCGCCCTAAAAATTAGAAATTCTCCGTTAAAATGCGTCCCAAGGCGATTCAAACTAAATTGTTGAAAAATATTTTCTGAAAAATTAATTTTTAGGGTAACGTTACTAAATTTCAAAAAAGAATTTGTAAAATACAGAAATTTTTTATACATTTTAGGGTGAATTGAATTCTAGGCCGATTTTCTTAAATAGAGAAAAATACTTTTCTATTTCTGAGTTATTGACGTAAAAATTGGTTTATGGATTGTATAAAATATAGACAATGTTAAAAACACTTCAAATAAAAAAAAAAACAGAAAAAACATAAAAAAAAACACTTAAAATACACAAGAAAACTATGCTCCTACGAGGACTTGATCCTACGACCTCGACGATTTCTAAGCGATTGTCTTGTCCACTTGACCACGTCCCTTTTTGCTAGCTGAGTGGCAAGTGCTAACTGCTTACATTCTTAAGTATGATTTTGACGCCAGGTCTTGCTTATGGCTGATAGTCGAGTGGGCTAAGGTGCCGTCGCCCGTGTGGGTTCAGTCTTCAAGGTCCCGAATTCAAGTCCCAGTAAAGTAAGTAAAAAACAAAATTTTTATTTTTAATTTTGGAGAGGAAATCCATCTCACATACATTGTAAGACCATTTGGGGAAGCACACACGTACAAAGGCAACAGACAGCGCAGCTCTGCTCGTTGTGCCTGTTTTTGCTGTGTAGTCGCATTGAAGTTCCCAAGCGATTATGGCATTGCAGGCATGAGGAGGGAGTTATTTTCTGGTATTATTTGTTAGCGATACCAAGAAACAGCTGTTCGGTCAACTAGCCTCCTTTGTGGTGTGGTGTGTTCCTGTTTTTAAAGTTACATAACGAGACCTTGAGCCAACAAAAACTTGAATGTTTGGTGTCTTAAAATACATTCCAGCTTAGAAAAAACGAGAAGGCCAAGCTAACTTCGTCTGTGCCGAAGTTTTTATACCCTTGCAAATGCTGTTTTTGAAATGTGAGAGTTTTAGAACGCTTTCATAAACATCTAAAAAATTTTTAACTAAAACCCATTTTCCGACAGATAAACATCTGATTTCGACCAAATTTCGCGGAATCTTTTTGAAAACATATCAAATTAACTATCGCGGAGTTTAAGAAAGATAAAATTTAAAGCAGAAAAGTTTTTCTCATTAAGACACATTTTCCGACCGATCGGTCCTATGACAACCATAAGATATAGTCACCCGATTTCGATCAACTTTTTCAAATTAGTTTGAAAGCGTTTAATATTGAGAATTGAGAAAACAAAAAAGTTTTTTTCACTAAGACCCATCTATCGACCGATCGGTCCTATGGCAGCTATATGTTTGTTCGGTCGTGTCCCCCTTCTCCCATATCAGAATATTCTATGTAAGTCCAAGAAGGTCTATGCTTAAAATTGATTACTTTTTGTGCGTTGAACCAAGAATATTTAGCTTCATATGAAGCCGACTTAATTATAAAACCAAGAATTTGCAAGTCTCAAAAATTCATGATGGTGATTTCAGTATTGTTCGGTCTTAGATCCAAGAGTATCTCCGTCTTACCAGTACTTTTGACTATTTGAAATCGCTTGATGATCCATGCTTACGATCTGCTTGGTTTTTGTGCGTCTGAACTAAGAATACTTAGCTTCTTGCGAATGCCAAACTTGATTTAATGTACTAAGAGTTTCAATCTCAATTATTTATGATTAATTTTAGCTTATTTTAAGATTTGTTCATATTTGTTTTCAACTATTATCTTTTCTTTTTAAGTAAAACATAGATAATGTGACTGTTTTAGTGACCTTTGGATTATTAATCTTAGAACTTTTTAGCAAGCTCTACCATCAACCAGCCTCTTTTGTGGTGTTGTGCGTGTCTTGATTTAGAAACGTTATGATGAAAATCATAACTTATTGACCTAGAGCCTGCTAAAAAGTTCTAAGACTAAAAAATAGATATTTTAGATAGGGTTTTGAATATTTAGATATGTTAAGCTATGTTAGGCTCAATTTTAGTGAGAGCTTTATACTCTGTACAGCGCTTCAAATGTAGTTTGAAGAATAAGAAGAAATAACATGGAGTTTAGTCAGTCAATTGGAAAGTGGTTTAGGTAGGGAGGAAAGCGCTCGAACATCAAAGCGAACCGACGTGCTTTCGAAACAGTTTCAGTTTCTGAAACTGAACCAGTCCGGAAACCGCAAAGCAAAACGGTTTGACTCGGTTCAGTTCCCTGACGAGTTTTACGACCTAAAGCGCTTACCATCGCTTAATTATTATAGTAATTTTATGAATTTTTTAAAAATTTTTTAAATTAGTTTTATCCGAGTTACATGAATACTTCAACATTTTAAGCTCATTTACTCAATAATCACACTTTATAGATACAATTATAGAAGTAATTGTAAAACTAATTACATTTTGTAATGTTCACTGAAAAATCAGGAATTTTTTACTTTCGTTATGTGAATAATCATGTTTATTGTAATCAAAAGTAATTAAATACAGTAAGTAATGATTACATACACCCTTCGACCTTCATAGACCGAATTCATAATAAGCAATGCCAGATTGAAGTAGCAGCTAAGAATGAGTTGTCATAATCAATGCACGATTGGCAGAAAACATATTTCGAGTAATTTTATATCCTACTATCTTAATATAGTGTGAAATTGTGTGAAGCTCCACGATATTCTCAATCCAATCTAAGCCAGGTGCGCATTTTCTAGTAAGATACTTCTTAGGGATGAAGTGAGAATATTGGGAATTTCTAAAACGGAAATAGGAATAATAGAGGATAATAAACAAATAAAAACTATGTAAATAACTGAACCGAACCAGATGTCATTTCTCAGCGGTAATTATGCCATTTTTGATATAAAATTTAAATTGAACTTTCTGCAATTGGTCTGTGAGACTGCTTTGAACTAAACTTTAGAATAAAGCATGAAGTTTTTACACATGCTTGTTTTATGTTACTACCAGTATGTCCATTTTACGCTTTAGAAACGCTTAAAACATCATCATTTCATCAAATTAAATGTTTTAATGGCTTAAAATATGATTTTATTTTTGATCATTGTTGAAAGTATTTTTCTTCCATTAAACCAAACCAAAGATTTGACATGAAAGTGTAGTAGAAAGTTTGTAAGTTGCCGGAGGACACACCTTAATTGTCATATTTAAGCTATATTAAACCAAATAAGATTAATGGTATTAATTTATAAAAATATATACTTAGATTATACTATTATATTGCCAACTCAAACAAACTTTTGTTTTATAATGTTTACCTTATTTTCAAATAAATTTTTACATTCGTAAAAACTTGCAATTATTTTCCAGATGTTTTTAATTGGACATAAGTGAGTTGAAATGGCTGATTTCTCAAAATTCTCAAAGATCGTGCTAGAATAATAGAAAAAATCCAACATATAATAAAAACTGTCAAGCCCAAAAAAACAGAGTTCAATGAGGCTTTTATTAGATTTGCTATTTCGGCCCAAACCATAAAACTTAGTCGAGGTTTTTATCGGAAAACTTCATCTTTCAAAGTGGCAAATAGATATGTAAAGCACATTATCACCTGTTCTCAAGTTCACTTCGGTTTTCGTATAAACGATTGAATTGGCATACATTAGTACACTAATGCGTGGAAATTCTATGTTCTCTGCGTTTATTACCATTTTTACAAGGCTTTCATAAGCTTAGCTGGCTGGATTCCAATATAAAGATTTTATCAAGCTGAGCCAAAATCGTGACTAGCTTCATAAGCCTTTAAACCTATGGCAAATCTTACATAGTAAAAATAGCAAAATAATGCAACACAATTTTTATTACAGTGTCAACATTGCATTTGCCAACAAAGTCACAAAATAAGTGCTAAAAGTTTTAAAGTTTTAACTCCCACTGTATGTACTCGTTGTGCACACTATGTGTGAATCTTATCACTGATATTCCCTAGGGGGGGCATTCATATGGCTTAACACAACAACAGATGACCTTAATCGCTACTAAAAGGGTGTTCACTCACTCAATGCACTTCACCTTGGACTGGCACCACTTGTTTGTGGTGCTCCTACTTACATCGACACGGCGATAATACTTACGAAGTCACTGGCGGCAGCTCAATGTTCTGATACTGGCTGCACCCGGCTTTACTTGTAAATATGTATTTGCTTGTAGATTGCACAAATATTTGTTTACATGTACTGCACTGTGCGCACACACGTTTTGCCTAGTTTTTTATGGCACCTTTGCCCTTAATGGAAATAGCTGGACGGCATATATGGACACGGGTGTTATTCAAGACCAGTACCGTACTTAGGGGGTTGCCAAAAGGGGGCCGTCATAATCCTTTTAGCAGAGGTCGCTGCCAGGGGACAAAAAAATACAAAAAATCAATGATCAATGCTATAAATTTTACATAAGAGGGGCGTCAATGGCTTATTTTTGGGTTTAATTCTAACGGTGCTGTCTAAAAATAGCATTAGAAGCGGATAAACGTGTTTGCTGGTTGTTGAGTGCTGTGTAAGCAATTGCCAAATACAGGCCAGTTTTAAATGTGAATAACATTTTAACTAATTGACAAAATTGATATTAAAGAAAAGGAATTAAAAGTTATTTTTTAAGATAATAATAACTTTGTTTAAGATAATTTTACCCAAAAATCATGGAATATCATTGATCAATTGCTAAAATTATTGATGAATAATCATGAGTTGGTGTTATTAGACAGAGTGAATGTTTTTTATATCAATTCATTTTCTCACTATTTCTGCATTTTTTATTATTTTGGAATCATTTTCTCGGAATCTGACCAAGATTCCTTTAGATGTAACCGCAATATTCCTAAAAGTGCAACCACAGTGTATCATCTACAAAGTATTGACAAGCATATTGAGTGATATCTGTGATACCACTTATCGCCAGACTTTTGCACTTGACAAACCTAGACTGAAGAGCTTTTAGTAGAGGCGACCCCCCTGCTATTTGACGACTTAGTTCTGATAGTACCAAACACTGCTACTGTAAGTTTGTAAATAAGCTGAACCAAAAGTTCTTCTAGATATTAAATGGAGATCAACGTAAGTATCCTATAATTATAGGAACTCTGCTGCTAAAATTGACATCAAATGCGGAAGGTTTAGACAAAGTTAATACAAAATTCTTAGAAATTAATATTATTAACAAAATTATTAGGAAGTAATCTTCCTATGATTCTTAATCATATCAACTATATATTTAATACGAATTTCACAATCTCTGTATTTCCTGACTGTTGGAAAGTTGCTAAAATTATACGAATTCTAAAAGATAAAATCGAATTCAGACCAATCTCCATTCTCCCTTTTTTGACAAAAGTATTTCAACAACTAATGGCCAAACCGATTCTTTGTTAAGCCAACTACAATCTGTTTGTCAAAAGTTCAGAACCGAAGGCAGACGGACAATAAGAATGTTACATTATTAGCCACAATATCTTAAGTATACAGAGCAAAAATATGCAAAACCTACACGAAAATGTAAGATTTCTACACGTTTCGACTAGGATTTTCAACCCATAACGTTTCTGTAGCTTTTCTGCACGCCGCGTTTAGCTTTCTTATTTCAACACGTTACGTGCATTCTACGCTTTCTGCATTCTACCATTTTGCGTGTGCAATTTAGCAGGGCGCAATACGTTTCGTTTAGCTTTGACGTTTCTACACGCGCCGTGCAGCCAATTTTGATTTCTCTGTGTACCAAGCTTAAAAATCTCTACAATTTTTCCTCAACTGCAACGCGTCTTATTAAGTCCTATTTGCAAGTGCATAGCCAGGGGGGGCACGTTTTCATTTATATCTTAAGTTTTCCGCTATTATTTTGAAGATTGATTCTCATTTCATATCAAATGCATCTTGATCTAAATATTTAATGTTGAAAATTATAATTTTAGAAATATTTAAGAAACGTTTAGACAATGCTGCCCCTACCTTTTTCGGAAAGCTGGCTACGCCCTTGCCAATTTGTGTGACAGAAATCAAGTAGTGGTTTCGGGGTCTTGTATGTCAGGTTTCTTACGTCTAACTCGTGGTGTTCCTCAAGGTTCAGTCCTTGGGCCCTTACTCTTCTCTGTGTACATTAACGAACTTCCTGATTTTCTGATAGGCTGTGATGTCCATTTGTATGTTGATGATGTCCAACTTTATGAAAGTCGAGCGTTACGTGAAATATATGAGTGTGTTAGAATTTGTAAAAGCGATCTTATGGAAATTATCGAGTAGGCTAAAGCTAATGGTTTGGAGCCAAATCCTAAAAAGTCGGAATGTTTAGTAATTTACAAGAAGACCCTTAATGTCATTGATCTGCCTAAGCTGACAATAAACAATGTTCCGATTGAATATACTAAGAAAACCACTAACCTGGAGAACCAATTGAATAATACCCTAACGTAGAGCGATCACATTTCAAAAGTGTCCCTAAGTGCCGCTTACTCAAAAACACATTCCTCTTCATCTCAGACTTTTGATGGCTAAAACAAGTCTCATCCCGACTCTATTCTATGGTGTGGAAATATTTTTAAGTAGTGATGCAAAGGCTGCAGGTGACATTTAACTCCATTGTTAGATATGTATTTAACCTCTCGCACTTTGCTAAACAAATTCTTGGCCTTGATTTAGAATCGTGGATCGGACTTCGTACATCATTATTAGTCCATAAGATTCTAACCACAAAAGATCCTTACTATTTATATCAAAATATACAACTTTTTGTGTCAACACGAACGAAAAATATACAGCCATGCTCCCATTTTCGATTTCGCAAAACTTTTACGATTTCAAACCGGGTATTGTACCAAATTTTTACTCTAAATCACAAAATTTTTACGAAAGCAAAAATGGGTGCATGGCTGATAGTTTGCCAGCTTGTAAACTTGTCCAGCTCTGAAAAACACTTTATCATTCAATCTATACGCTATTGGAATGGCCTGCCGAATAACATTAAGAATATTGGGAACGCAACGCATTTCAAATCTCAGTTAACTAATCATCTCATAAGATTCTCATAGATTTTATAAATATATTAGGGAAAGGAAAGTTTAGTATTGTATTGAAGTTTCGTGAGGATTACATTTTATGTATTTTATATTTTTTGCATTTCATTGTCTCTTGTGATCTCCCTGTTTTTGTGACCAATGCACTAATTTATAGTACTTGAGTACCTGTATCATTGGGATAATGCCGAAATAAAATTAAACCCTTTCCATTGCTACACAGAGAACAAAAACCTGTTCAGATAATAAGTAGCCGTCAACTTAAAGCATAAACGAATTATTCTCAAAATTTATGAGCTCAAATGTTCTAAATCGGTAGTGCCCAGAGCAAGCTCCCAGCAAACCAAGTTCGGAGCGCTCCAAATTATGTGTCTGAAAAGAGCTTAAGAGCGTTTTTGGAGTAAACACATAAATTTGAGGGTATTCGGAGCATATTCAGTGCTATCTAAGGACGGGCTCATAAAAACCACTTATGTCTGAGCATTTTAGGATCTGCACTCCAATATGCGTCTGGAAAGAGCATTTCAGTACTCCTTCAAGTGCCTAGAAAAGTAACTTTTATGTGTATTTTATGAGGTTTTCCTATGCTTCATTGGGAGGGTGAAAGCACTTATATCTGTGTCAGAAAAGAGTCAGATTGGACTTAGAAATCTTCCACATTAAGTGCGACCGGTTTTATAGAAAAAAACGCTCATTCCGGACTCTTTTTTGTGCAAATTATGACGGTGAATGCACATAAAAAAGTGTCAGAAAAGTGTCAGAAAACGCACACATTGTTTGCTGGGCTTACGGTTGACACCAATACAAATAAAGAAAAAATTTCTTAAGCAACAACAAACTTCAAAAACTAGAACTAGAACCTGCTTGTAGGTTTCTCATACACACGAATCATTCGTCCCCCAACAACAAAATCCACATTAAAGACGGCGCAAACACAACATTGTTGCGTTCGAATTTTCAAGAGGCATAGGAGAGAATGCAGTTATTGTTGTACTACGCTTAGCCATAAGCTATACGTGAGAACGGAAAACAACAATGAATTCGCGGCGTGCGCATAGGATCTGTGCACCTCTGTACTAAATGTTCTTGAAATGAAGAAAGTTCAACTCGATCGGAGAAAAATTCATCTTGAAGTGAGAATATTTTACTACAAATAAGAAATCCCGTTCTTCAATTGTTTTTGACAAGATTTGTGCTGATCTTGAGTCTAATGTTCTTGAATTTTGCCCACAGAAAAGCTCAGTTACGATCAGTCTAATCTGCTACTCTCACCTAAAGCCAACCTTTGAAAACTTTTGCCCGAAGCTCAACTAGGAGATATGCTGGCCAAACGGTTTTATTTGCATTTAAGAACGTTTCTCAAACCACAGTTAGTAGTTTCTTTCAAACTATAGTAAAAGCTGTACTTGGAATTAGGTGGAAGACTTTATTAAAGAACCGCGCTATGGTCCAAAGTCCATGTTTTTGTCATAAACTCTAATTACTCTAATTTACTAGATGTTAGATCCCGACCATTTGGCAATTATTTCTTATGTAAAAGGTATACATCTACCATCTACACATATCATTAATACATTAATCTTTAGTCCGATGTTCAACGTGGAAGCTATTACGGCTTATATCGGCCAAGTTTTCTTAATCTAACAATAAGTACAAACTCAGTACTAGAGCACCGTGTGCACTTCCAAGTTAGCCCACAAAACTGGGGATTCCCCTAGTTTTACAAATAATCAGACATTCAATTAAAGGGGCGCACTACATTAGAAACGTCCCTGCACAGAACTGCAACATGCATGTGTACAACTGTAATGGGGTCGCAGATAAGAAGAATTTTCATTTATAATCACATGAACCACTGATATGCATATAATTTTGTTTTGTTTTTGTTTTTTTTATAGGCAGAAAAACTAGTTGGTCATAAACAATCACACGCCTTCAGTTCCGCACCGAATACCAGAGACCAGATCATTAATGAAACTAAATACAGAAATATTCAAGAAACTAGTTTGATGTTTGTCAACACACATATCTTACAGTGCAGGTCTTTCGAGTTCCAGCTATGCACATATATATGTGCTTCAATAGTAGAAGATTTGCATAATATGGCGATGATAAGTCAAATTCAAATGTTATCGCAAAAGAAATGTTTTCCTTTTGATGTACCAACTATAAATATTCATTGCATTTCATATTCATTCATTTAATTGTTCTAAAATTAAATGCCTTAATAAAGCCATAATATAAAAGTCACAAGACTTAACCATCGAAATTAGGGTACATAATGTGTAGATTAGAGTTCTGATTATATAATCATTAAAAATGTCATTATGTGTTGTATACATAATTGTATCAATCTGCCAAAATCAACTTGGCCGTCGTCGAAAGTCCAAAATGAAGATTGATAAGCGCCAAGCAAACCAACCAAAAATAATCTTTCTCAAGTACCCTTCGCCTACGGGGAATATCAGTCGTTTTGGTTTATTACAGGCTAGCGCGTGTCTCAGCTCTTGAAGGCTTTTTTAGACTAGCATCTGGCTTTGTATCAACCGTTGTGGGAGAATTGGTTTTAATAAAAAAATATAAACTTTACTTCTTATCAATTATATTAGAATTAGAAAATTTGTCATGCCTAGACGAAAGTATTTTAATTGATGTCTGGCATCTAGCTTAGTTCAAAAGTTATCGATCTTAAATTTTAAATAGTTTCCTCTATTTGCTGTAGGAGTATAAAAGTAGGAGCAGTCGCGATTGGATTAATGTATTAAATTTATTATTAATTACAATAAATGTTAATTATATTAAAATCTCTCTTCTTGATAAGAAAGACTTTTAAATTCGGAATGGCAGAGCTTATGGTAAAGCACTTTTAGCGAAAGCAAAACCAAATTGTAATAATAAAAAGCCAAAAATATAATTATAACATTTAATACAAATTAGAAAAATTCTTGAAAAACTTTTCAAAGTCAAAAAAATGGCAATATTGCTTAAAGTTCCAAAAGGCTCATACATAAGTCTCTGTCTTGCCAATAGCAATGTTTGTTAACTCTACCAAAGAAAACAAACAAGTTTTTATACCCTTGCAGAGGGTATATTAAAATTGTCCAGATGTTTGTAAAGCCTAGAAGGAAGCACCTACGACTACATAAAGTATATTTTTTCTTGAACGATCTGTCGAAAAAGTAGTTTTTGTGAGAAAAACGTTTTGGTTTTCAACGCAAACGTCCCCAAACCTCGTAGTTGTAAGTTTTCTTTACTTGATTATAATTTCACCAAGCTTGAAGAAAAATGGACAACTAACTATTATATAGCCATATAAAAGATACACTGAGAAAAAAAAATCAATCTAAAAGCAAGATTGAAAACCTCGTTTTCGAGAATCTTGCAATTTTATAAAAACAACATTGAAAAACCTTGAAATGAGCTTAGAAATCTTTAAAGTTATCAACCATCCTACAGTTTTCTGTAAAGCTTCAGTTGAAAAATTTTATGATATATATAGTTTTATATAAAAAAAAAAGGAAACAGTTTTCGGTTGCAATGCAACCTAACCCACCCCTGCTGGGACTCGAAGAACCACAACCTCTTCGATCTAAGACACATAGTTGAAGCTTTTGGCACGACCGCTAAGCTGACTTTACCATAGGGTGTCAGTTGATAGGGGCAACCAGTTGCAGCATAAGAACTCAGCCTCAACCCCCCACCCCCGCCAAACACACCACCCTTTCCCACCCAACACTTAAAAATAAAAAATTCTTAATTTAATTTATTTTTGTCTTTTCTTTTCATATTAAGAAGTGAGATTGTTTCATCTCAAAGTCGAGTACAAACGCTCTTAATTCAAGATTGTTGGATTTAGATTTAAATTGAGAATATAATCTTAGGTTAAGATCTCGTCTCTGTCCAATTTTGACACCGCTTCGTCTCGTTTCAAGACTATAAACTTGGTTTTAGATTGATTTTTTTTCAGTGTGGGTCTGGAAATAGTTTTGGTAAGAAAAACTTTTTGGTTTTCAATCCTATCGCTTCCAAACTTGATATTTTCCAAATCGGATGACTATAGCATATAGCCGCAATAGGAAAGATCGGTCGAAAAAGTAGTTCTAGTGAGAAAAACTTTTTTGTTTTCAATGGCAGGGTCTTTAAGCTTCACAGTTAAGAATATTTTCTACTTCATCAAAATTTTTGCTAATTTGATCAAAATTCATATAAAGTATCGATAGTTGTTAGTGATGTGCGAACTTGTTGGATGAATTGGATCTGTGATTGGAGCTGGATGAACTGGAACCGTCACATGGTCAACGTCACAGTTTGGGAAGTAAAAACGAAAATGAAATTGTTGTTTGAAAATCATTCAAAACCTTTATTTCTATACATTTATTACATTACAAGCTGCAAGGGTATATACTTCGGTCGAGCCTATGTTAGCTTTCCTCTGTTTTTTTACTAATATCAATTCTCTGACCGATCGTATGGATAAAGCTTATAGCTGCCTATGTTATTCATTTCGATTGGTTCCACATAAATTAGACAAATGAGACAAATTCAATTTACTCTTACTTAACACTACTTAACACTTGAGTAAGTTTTTCCAACAGTAACTCAAATAATTTTGGGAGTAAATTGAAAAAAAAACCATCGTTTTTTACATTAAGTGAAATGTGGAACATGTTTGATTTTTTAGTAAAAGATTAAGGTAATCACAAGGATCGGATATTTTTAGATCGACATCAAACTGTTTATAACTATTTTTATAATTAATATCGAGAAATCTTGTAAAAGTAAAAGCCCTTAAGAATATTTTAGAAAAGCTAGTAAGAAAGTCGGTCAAATCTGACTGTTATACTACATCGCAACTGCCAAAGTTGCCATATGCATACAATTTTAAGAACAGAGAACATTGCGTAAAGTGGATGACCTAAATACAATTGAACCCAACTAAACCAACAAATAGAAAAATACAAGTGAAAAATTTTAAAAATCACAAAATTCTCGATACTTTTGAAACAAAGTACCTTTGGTACAGAGTATAATAAGTGGCATCAACCAATCGTGTTCATACGAAGGTACAATTTATATAATTTTATATAATTCTTTAATTTTTACAAAAGATTTAAATAAATCAAAATAGGTGGGTGGGTTGGAACGTTAAAGGTATTTATGAGATGTCGAGCCCTATGAAATATGGCGGATCAGCATATTAGCGCATGTAACTTATCATTCTCAATCCAAAGAGATATGTATCGACCCCTACAATGTAAGGTCCGCTTATAACCAACCATCCAATGCCTGATGATGAGTATAAAATGTTCTTGTAATGTAACAAAGTAACTTAAGTTGAGTTAATAACACTAGTTTACAAAAAAAAAAGTTATATGACCCATTTCTACTAAAACTATTCTTAAGTGTAGTTTGGATTGGTGATCTGAAAAATTTTTTCATAGCTCCATATAAATTTTTTCCATTTTTTCGGTAGGTGCACTTACATTTTATGCCATATCTCAATTTATAATCGTCAGATGGTGTTAAGCAAGATATGAATTTAAATGTCATTAAATTGTCGATAATAACGTAGAAAATGGTTTTCAAATCGGTTTAGAAATTTGAATACAATTACCAAAAATATTTTTAAAAAAATCGATTTTTTGCTCGAAAATTCAAGAAATTTAATTTTTAATCGTCTAGGAAAAATATAAAAAAATCCCAAAAAAATTATTTTTATTTTTTTGACTTAAGAATCGTACTTTTACAAAGATAATAAGGTATTGATGAAGAAAATCTATGAATAAATATTGTACCTGGATCTAAGTGAAGGAACTAATAGTCAAATTTGAGTATTTTAAGTGTTTAGAAATTTTTTTTTCTATTTTCTTTGTTTTTTGGTCAATATTAGAAGTGGGCGAATAGCCAGATCATAGAAAAAATTCTAGAACAGAACAAAAGTCGAAGCAAATGAAAATTTATTTTGAAAAAATCTCAAAAATACCACTTTTTTCAGCGCTTAATTGCTCTCAGCTCCTGTATTTATTTATAGATTTTGTTCATCGATATCTTATTTTCTTCGAAGAAGTGCGGTTCTTATGTAAAAAAAATAAAAAATGAATTCTTAAATATTTTTCCTATGCGATTGAAAACGAAATTTATAGAGTTTTCGAGCAAAAAATCGATTTTTTTGAAATATTTTGTATTATTGTATTGAAACTACACAACCGATTTGAAAATAATGTTCCCTGCGATTATTGACCATTCAATTACCTTTCGATTCATATCTTGCATGGCTATATATGACTATTATAAAGTGAGATATGACTTAAAATGTAAGTGCACCTACCGAAAAAATGAAAAAATTCATATTTAAAAAACGGAGCCATGAAAAAATTTTTGAAATCGATTTTTGAGATATCCAATTCAAACTACACTTAAGAATAGTTTCAGTAGAAATGGCTGTAAACTAGTGTAATTTAAGAAAAATAAGTTTGCAATGAGAACATTCAAATACAAATGAGATTTGGTGTGCTTGCACTGCTTTTGAGTTTGAAATTATTCGTTATTTTCCTGCGTATAACTGATAACTTTTAAATAGGGCGCCACACGAACTGTGTGAACTGTTGTTGCTGGCGTTTTTCAGCAAAAGTGTATGAGCATTAATATGACGCATTAATATACTTAAAAAACTGGGGAAATCTTTTGTTTAACTGTTAAAATGCAAGCTTTGGCCCAAAAACAATGGATTTCCTTTTCTGTATATAACCCATTACCGCTTATATGCAAAAATATTAATTCATAATATTTTCATAATATTTGCATTTTTGCAGCGTAAAATATTGGCAGACATCCCGGAAAGCTACGGTATATGGCAAAGAAGGCGCCACAAAAGGCTTCCATTTGTGGATTCATCTTATAGATCTATTTTTGTGCTGCTTTATCATCCATTGTGACTAACCCGCAGCTTTCTTTGGTTTTTGTTTTATAAAAAAAACTGATGAAAGAAATTAACTACTGTAGTATATAGGACACACCCTTAATACTCAGTTATTAAAACGTAAATTAAAATTCCCCAAAAATAAAAAAATTGATAGACTTTAGACATCCGCATCATCACGAGTTGCGCGCTGATCTTTGTTTGGTTCAATGTGCCAGTCAGGGAAAAGAACAAGATCACTTGGTAGACGCGTGCGAACCATGACGCAAAGTCTGTTTATACTTATATGTATGTATGTATGTGCGACTCGAGTGTGCGCTGTTCTACGCTACGTAGAGCAACGACACTTTCCACAACCGCCACCAGAGAGTGCAATAAATTGTATATAAAAGTGTGAGGAACTCATTCATACATATTATTATTTGTTTTTATTTTTCATTTCTAGAAAAAAACCTCTCAAACAAAAACAGAGGCCACCCATTTTCATGCGTCTACCACGACCAAAACAAATGAACATAGCGTGAAGTGTGTATGAAATTAGATAATAATAAGTCCACTCGTTCTTACCATAGATAAAAAAAAATAGTCATTGGAAAAAAGCTACGTGATCGATTACAACTCAGTCATTCAGTCACAGGATGCCACTACTTGACCGCCTCTTTTATATTTAGTTTGCATAATCTCTGGAAATGGCGAGGTTAATCAGGCACTTCACTTATGAGTAGGTGTGGCTATTAGTAGACCTAATCTTAATGACCAGCTGTGAAACCAATTGAAATAATAAAAGTTTCTCAATTAGCAACGACAACCAAACATAAATGGGTTTTATTTTTATTAGGTCTGACGTGTAAACGCGTTGTATTGTAGTTGTAAATCAGGTGTTATCACTGGATTATGGGGGCCCTTTCAATTTTCGCTTTCTTTTGACCCAATTTCGTGCGGTGGGAAAAATTCGCACATCACGCTGTTTGGGCGTGTGCCAATTTCAAATATTTATGTTTTGCTGGATTACATCAATTTAAAATTCGCAAGAATAAAATAAAAACAAAAACAAATTGATGTTCATATGTATATTTATAGGTATGATTTATGGGTGCCGTGATAACAGTCGAGGGTACTGATAGCCCCAATGTGTGCATGCCGTCGTCGTCATTCTACTACTTATATTGACCGAGTTAATCGACAAGCAGAAAAATATAAAAAAAAAATTAAATAACCTTGCCTTTACCTATGCTTTAGAATCTTGAAGTGTTTCGTTTGAATGATTGTTCTGATGACAGCCGTGAGATGTAAACGAGCGATTTGTGATGACACCTGAAGATAACTTTGATTGAGAAATATGTATTGATGTTTAGCTAAACTAAGCGATTGTGTTCAGTGTATTTCGTTATTCAATTCCAGGGAGGAATTCTATATTCATTTATTCTGTTATTCTTCTGAGACTGCTAAACTAGAAAAACGCTGCTTTATTATATTATCCAGAGATAGACTTAAAAACTGATTTAAAGCAAAGGACTTTCGCGCTTAAGCTCGCTTTACCAGTATTTTTGGATCCACTATAATGCTTATATCAATTGACATCTGAGAGAATAATAAATAAGAATAATAAAACCAGCTAAGTTCGGCTTAGTCCTGAATCCATACTAATATCGGCCCTGATTTGGATACGCTTAGCTCCGCTCAGTACTGAATCAGTTCTAATACAGACTAGAGTATATTAACTGAACGGTTGCAAAGTCTTCATCGTTTCACTCAGAAATTATTCAGCTGTTCGCTCTCATTTACGCATTCTGAGTTTATTTGGGGCAATGTCCGTCTCGGTAGAGCGAGATCTGCAGTGATTTGCTACTCGTAATATAACATATTGCTTAAGGGTTAAGGGTACAAAGATGAACTGACGGCTGACCATGCTTTTTTAGTACGTCAGCAAGCGGAAATAAACAAACATGCTTAATTAATTCCGCAAAGCTGAGCTAACAACTGAATTCTGAAGATCAAACCAGTGCTTGTTGTCCAAACTTGCATGCACGGAGCGTGGCTATTTGTCAAGATCAGCCTTAAGTTCTGCTGTCAGTTCATCTTTCAGTCGCATGTGTGCGCGCGCCCTAATACCACTCAAAATTGAGTGGCAAAGTAAATATGATCTCTAATACTCATTGCTCTATGACAGAGTTCCCCGAATGCTTGCCGAAGTCATGCAGAGAGAGACAGTCACATTTTCCGTCCTCTCTTCTTAAGAAACCCTGCTCCATGGTACTAAAACGGGACCTTCGTGCTGAATGCGTTAGAGGAGCTGCCACTGGCAACTAAGCCCAGCTTCTTCTTGGCCGCTGCCTACGCATCAAGCAGAGATAGAAAATAGAGAACTTTAATGCGACGCAAACCAACTCTGACTTATTTCATCGATCGCTGGCCAGCGACTGAAAAGCTTTTTGCTCTCTTCGCACTAGCCTCAATATGTACTCGGCTCGTGTCGGTGTGAATAGCAAAATGTTATCGCCCTCTGCGGGCCAGGTGTATGCAGCTTTACACATTGACAACTTTTCTCTACAGTCTCGCAACTTCACCCTTCAGTTCGAGTCCCCACACTAGGAAAAAACTAGAACGAATAATTTGAGTACGAACGCTCTTGAAAAAAAAATTAGTCGCTCTTGAATTTTCAAGAATTTCGCTCTTGTAATCGAGATAAATTCGTTCTAAACGTTCTCAAGCAAGGGGGGTGAGGGCAACTTAACTTTGGGAGAGTAGCGTTGGAGTCGCTCTCGCAGAGAGTGAGGGCGCATGCGCAGTTGGTCGTTGAGAGAATGAGAGCGCAGAGTGAGAGCGCATGCGCAGTTTGTTGTTGTGTTATAAAGGCAACTGCGTCTATTTATAAGTGTGATTTCGTCGCGTCTTTTACCTTACGAAGGTTAGCTGAGCTCGTTAAAATGCCCGTCGCCTGTGTGTGTTTCAGTCTTTCGAGGTACCGAGTTCAAGTCCCAGAAAAGTAAGTAAAAAAAAAAAATATCTATGTGGTTATCTCAAAATCAATCACAACTTAAAACAAAGTTTGGTGGGTGGGTGGTGGTGTTGGGGTTGGTGTGGTTGATAATGGTGAGTGGGACGGGGGAGGTAGACGAGACGGACCACCACGTCGGTCGGGTCGGGTCAGTCGGGTCGGGTCGGTCGTGTCTCTCCCACCCCCCACCCACCCCAAATATTCTTTTTAATTTTTTTATTTTGAGAATTATTCGTTCTTGGATCAAGTACTGAAACTCTTGAATCAATAATTATTCATACTTGGATCAAGAGCTGAAACTCTTGAATCAGGAATGTCGGGATAAAAAATTCACTCTTGAATCAAGAATTTTCACTCTCACCGTACTTTTGAGAACGAATGCTCTTGATTCAAGAGCGAAATTCTCTATTTTTTCTCTGAGTGCAAGGAATCCCTAGGGAATCACTAGGGAATGTTCCCTAGTCACCAGGGAATCCCTAGAGAATTTGTATGAAATTCCCTAGGGAATTTAACATTGCGAGTTCATAGCGTCAAGGAAAGAGGATCTTTCCCTAGTGATTCCCTAGGGATTCCTTGGAACTCGAACTTAAGACGAGGAAAGGGAATTTTAGTACTGAAGGGCTGTTATACGGTGACGTTTTCATCTGAGCTAAGGCCTTATTAGCAAATTAACTGTCGAGATGGCTGAAGGGAGCATAAGAAACTTGCAAGTTCTTATAAAATTTCCAATAATAATAACACTTAGTATTGTACATTAGGGTTTCTTTCGGTTTTCACGCTTTTTTTTACACACCGGTTTCTATTTACAATGTCAATACGGGTTGTCCCTTCTCGGTTTGTCGAGACAGCGGCTATTTTCAAGAAAAAACTCCCTAGATTACAGTACTAAATGAACTAAAACCCAATTCAACGACTGAACTGAAGTGAAGTACTAAACTATATGATACATTTTTATGGACTAGTTCAGCTGCACAGACTATTTCTATTCAACTTGATCTTGAAATGCAACCAGAATGCCAACTTTTACACATCTAACCATTTATTTCTGAACTGTAACTGATAAATGCATGGTTTTGTCTGCCCCGATAAGGGGGTATACCTGATAAGCGAACAAATCTGTTTACTGCAAGCCAGACGGCAAATGCATCCACCCATTCTGTACATGATATCAAAGTTGACTGAACTATCCAGACTTTATAATTTCTTTGTGTTTTCTGAATTGAATAAAATGATAACAGCAAAAAAAATCACCAAAGAAGGAAGCAAACAACGGTGGTGGCGAAGATTGTATGCCCTAACAATAAAAAAAAAAACATGTTTATGCAGATCAATCGCTTTTATATTATCTTCAATACGAAATGTTATCTTATAATAGGCAAGTGTTCTTTTTATCAACTTATTTGCATTTTAAGATTGAGAAGTGTGAAGTGTTATTTGAGAAGGAAGGCCGTGGTTTCACTAAGATAAGTTAAGATAACTTAAGAGCGAGAAGCCGACGGCCAAGCGTCAGGAATTCAAATGACTCACATTGATCACAGAAGTGTTTCCTGCCGTGTTACTTCTAATTAGTCAGCAGCACTTTGGCAATAAGAAATAAAAAGGATTTCTTCTTTCTTGTTCCAAGGTAATTGCCTTCCAAAACTTCCTTGGTGAATCTGAAAACACAGTTCGGTATATTTTAAGAACTAGTTAATGGCCCATATGAAGTGGTTCGTTGGTTAATATGAAATTGGTACTCCACTTCGCGGTTTTTGGCTGTCGAGTACCATCTCCCATTATACAATCATAAAAATCGATTTTAATAAAAATCTACCGTCCGCTTTTAAATATATTGAAGAACTTATGTTTGATTCCTTCAGGAGGTACCTTTAACAATTGTTCGATTGAAGTAACTTTTTTATATTACGTTTCCAATGACCCTTTCCGTTTTTGCTAAATTTTTTAGAATTTTATCTTAAACCATTAAAAATTAGGTTAAAATTGTTGTCGCTGTGTGTTGCAAGTACAAAAGTACCCATAAAACGCGAACCGAGGCTTTATTTAAAAAAAAACTGGGTACAAGGTGATGCTTACAGAAGTTCCTTCTACCAGAATTTAAGGGTCTAATGCCGGGTTTTTTGCAAAATTTTGATATTGTCGAACTGTGTCATAAATGGTGTAAATTGGCCAAATTATTTAATTCAGATATGGAAAAAATATTTTATTGTTTGGAAAATTCTTCGATCCGAGACAGAATGTAACACTTATGAGCATTAAAATGATCTATTTATAATCGAAACATAGTGGTTTCCAGTTATTGGAAAGGTAAACCTTTTTTCTTACCCACACAGAAAAAAGAAGAATATTTATTGATGATCCGTTGGTTAATTTCGGTTTCTATTTGAACTGGATAGTTAAAATATTGTAAAAAGGATATAAATAATATCCATTTAATGTTAGATTGATCTTAGATTTTCATGCAATAAATACTAAAAAAAACTATCCATCCCAAATGTTTTTTTATGGTAAATGTCCAAAAATTTACCTAGATAAGTTAAAAGATATCCGGAATTTCCAGTATCTAGGCAAAGGTAAAGGTACAAAAATTTTAGTTTTGAATAAGCACGGGAAATTGTATCTGCACACAAAGAAATCTGCGGTTAAATGTAACCGATATGTGGGTTAGAAATGCGCCAACCCACAAAGTAGGTAAAATTGACCAAATTTTATAGTAACTTTCTCGTAAACCATTACGTAAAGAGAACTATTGCTGTAGTAAATCTAACGTAATCTAAGTACTTTTCTTATTGTGTTCACTGTAATTTTACTATAAAATTAGTAATTTAACAGCTGTTACTCAACTGAAGAAAAGTATGGTTGGATACTCTATTTTAGTTGTCCCAAGTTGCCAATCTACTTGAGCTCATCATCATCCCAGACCAGAAGAGGCAACCCTTAATACCTCCACCCACCAGTTTTGGTTTTGAAACAATTTTTTGAATTAAACATATTTTTATTTTATTTGAAAAATGTTTACTTACTTGGGGGGGATTCGAACTCTGGGCCCTTGGACTGAACACGATTGGACGGACGTCTTTACCAGTTACGCTACGGCGCGCGTTAATAGAAACGCGTCTAACATATTACTTGTATTGAATCAGCCTAACCACATGCACGAAAAATTTGGAAAAAAGTTACTGTCAGCGTAGTTAATTTTACCCACCAAATTTTTTTGTGTGTGGGAATGACAATTGGACATGTAAAAAACGAAAGTGGAACCTCAAATAGAAGTCTTAAATAAATGGTGTTAAAAATTTCGCGGAATTTTGTAGGTAACGGCTTGCATTTTAAAAATCTTAAAAATTAATCTAGGGGAGTGTGTACATGCCAGCTTTGACCAAAAAAACTAATATCGTTGGGGGCCGGTTCCCCTACAAATCCGGCTATGCCCTTTTCAGGGCGTGAACTATCCATCCGATGCCCCGAAATTTCTGCATATTCGGTAGTTAAGTGTACGGAAAAGGATGTAAAGATTCTTGGGAATCAGTAGAATAGTTGTGTATTCCGAGTTTTGTTATACACTTATTTGGAGGATTTTTAATTCAGCCCATCCGGGCTAATTACGAATCATTTAAATCATTGAAATTAAAATACCTTATCCCTTTTTATACCCTTGTAGAGGCCCTCTACAAGAGGGTATGTTAAAATTGTCCAGATGTAACGCATAGAAGGAAGCATCTCCGACCACATAAAGTATATATATTCTTGATCAGCATGACGAGCTGAGTTGATATAGCCAAGTCCGTCTGTTTTTACGCCATCTCCTCCGTCAGCTTTAAAGCTATCTTAACCAAACTTTGCACGAAATCTTTTGGTACAAGTACGCTGCAAATTTGTCGGAACCGGCCGGATCGGATGACTATAGCATATAGCTGCCATAATCGCTTTAGCTTTTCTCTATTTTTACTTTTGAAAAGGTTAATGAAATTTTCGAGCTACATAGGTAAGGTAAGGTACAAATACCAACGTACTTCCTAATAATGCATTGCTTTCTTATAACCGATCTTTTTATCTTTTTATTTTGGGCATGGCGACTCACTTCACAGCTGGAGCCAATAGCTGGTGAAGGTGAACGCTTGGGTTAAAGATTTGAAAACCCAAATTTATTGGACAGTAGGCGCAGACTCTTACCGCTCTAGCACAACCAGTTTTTATACTCTGTACCGAAGGTACATAGAGTATATTAAGTTTGTGAAAAGTATGTAACAGGGAGAAGGACTCGTTTCCGACCCTATAAAGAGTATATATTCTTGATCAGCATCAACAGCCGATTCGATATAGCCATGTCCGTCTGTCCGTCCGTCCGTATGAACGAAGAGATCTCAGAGATGGTAAGAGATAGAGGTTTGACATGTATCGGGCACATATTTCTTATAATTGCAGGCAGATCCAGTTTATTTTCAATTTTCGCCACGCCCCCTCCCGCCCCCGCAATTTGGAAAAAACGTCATATCTCCTACAGTTTTGAAGATAAATCGTTTGTACCTTCTAGAGATACCTTGTAAACAAAATTATTTATCGATTTGCTGAAGGAATGATAAATATCGGATGAACGATACTCAAGTTATGAGCAAAAAACGGCCAGTTAACACCCCCCACACCCCCACCCATCACGACAGCATTCTATTGAACGGCAATCTTAGTGAGAGAGAGAGAGAGAGTGAAACTTAGAGATGAGCGCGTATAACTCGTGAGCAAATGCAAGCTGCGACGTTAAGGTACAGAGTATGTTATAGTCGGGCTTGACCGACTTTCTTTCTTATTTTTTTCTTTAAACCCTGACTTATACCATTGCAATAGATTTAATAGGCAATTCAAATAAAAATTTCGACATTATGAAGAAAGTCTTTAAAGCTGCTTTTAAGTTGTAAGTGAGACACTATTAAACCAGCTACTATTTCTCTGTGTTAAAATTTTTAGATTTTTGTTAAGTCAAAGTTGGGGCTAAGAAATAATCGCTATAAAAATATGTCTTTTTTAGTAGTCTCATCTGGGGGCCGGTTCCCCTACAAATCCGGCTATGCCCTTTTCAGGGCGTGAACTATCCATCCGATGCCCCGAAATTTCTGCATATTCGGTAGTTAAGTGTACGGAAAAGGATGTAAAGATTCTTGGGAATCAGTAGAATAGTTGTGTATTCCGAGTTTTGTTATACACTTATTTGGAGGATTTTTAATTCAGCCCATCCGGGCTAATTACGAATCATTTAAATCATTGAAATTAAAATACCTTATCCCTTTTTATACCCTTGTAGAGGCCCTCTACAAGAGGGTATGTTAAAATTGTCCAGATGTAACGCATAGAAGGAAGCATCTCCGACCACATAAAGTATATATATTCTTGATCAGCATGACGAGCTGAGTTGATATAGCCAAGTCCGTCTGTTTTTACGCCATCTCCTCCGTCAGCTTTAAAGCTATCTTAACCAAACTTTGCACGAAATCTTTTGGTACAAGTACGCTGCAAATTTGTCGGAACCGGCCGGATCGGATGACTATAGCATATAGCTGCCATAATCGCTTTAGCTTTTCTCTATTTTTACTTTTGAAAAGGTTAATGAAATTTTCGAGCTACATAGGTAAGGTAAGGTACAAATACCAACGTACTTCCTAATAATGCATTGCTTTCTTATAACCGTAAAAGTAACTGATAATTTTGGGCTTACAATCTTTTTATTTTCGACCAAACCTAGCGTTTCTTAATATTATATCTTGGCTTCTGGGCAAAGCGACTCACTTCACAGCTGGAAGCCAATAGCTGGTGAAGGTGAACGCTTGGGTAAAAGAATTAAAAAACCAAATTTATTAGACAGTAGGGGCAGACACTTACCGCTGCAGCACAACCATTTTTTTGGGCTTTCAACCCTGACTTAAACCATTGCAATAGAAGTAATATGCAAATCAAATAAAAATTTCGACATTATTAAGAAAGTCTTTAAAGCAGGAAAGCCCAGTCGATAGCCACCAGTGTGACACAAACGCAAGCCGAACTTATGATTGTGTGAAATATTAGGTACAAATAAACAATTAAATCGGCTGTAGTATTTCGTGCTCACCATTTGGCCGACCCTGCTTTAAAGTTGTAAGTGAGACATTATTAAACCAGCTACTATTTCTCAGCTAATAACTGTGTTACAATTTATTAGATTTTTGTTAAAAACTTAGTCAAAGTTGGGGCTAATAAATAATCGCTGTTAAAATATGTCTTTTATAGTATGTCTCAACTGAAATATAAACGAAATACTTTCATCTGTGCGTTGAATGAGTATGAATATACCCTTTATCGATAGGGTATCAATAAAGTGTTTGCTGCACAATTAATTTCAGTTCATTCACTCCCCATAAGAGAATGAGGCAATCAGGCAAACATCAATAACATCCCTCCTATATACACACAATGTAAATGAACGAACACATTCATTAAGCAAGCCCATACTAAAGTGGAAGACTTAGAAGAGCAGCCACAGCTGCTACATTAAATCTAGCGTTTAGCATCTTAATTCAAATCAATTTTATAACCAAAAAAAAGTTAGAGTCTATCCACAACATGTCATCTATTTTCGAAAACTTTATGATTGGATCCTGTTAAAAATTTTCAAAGTCGTAAAGGTTTTTTCAGAGTTCAAAAGAATTATTAAACCACCCTATAAATTCGTGCTTTTATGAATTAATTTAGTCTCCTCATTGACATTGCGAAAGATGGACGAGTGTAAAGTTCAATGTTCATCAACATTTTTGGTCTGTTGTTGTCACTGCAGTATACATTCAAATTGAGCATTAATTCTTCAAACATTAGCCGAAATCTTAATTAAGATGAATGAAATTGGAATTGAGCATCTTAAAAGCTTTAATTAAGACCACTTTTGGTTTTCAAACGATGTCAGCACGCATTGCTACACACAAGTTGACTGAAGACTAAACTAAAAATATAATTTTTAGCAATAAACACTTTTATTTTGGTCTCATTCAGATTATTTACACATTATTTAAAGCATTATTCTCAGTGCCAAAAGAATAATTGCATTTTTTAGTCTGCAATTTGGTTGCATACTTTTTGGCTGGGCAAAATTTAAACGTTGACTTAACTGATAACTTTTTCTTTGGGAGCAAAAGAAACTTTTTATTTACTTGCCTTTGCAAATTATAATAAAAATTTATTGTGTTTTACTTTTCATACTTATTCATTCGAACCGCAGACCTTTTTAATAACTTTTCCAACTATATAGTAAGTTGATAAGGGGGTCACTTCTCCACTAGTCAACTCTTCGTACATTCCTCCCACAACCACAAAACTGCGTTTTGGTTGGTAAATCATACTTAATAGAGGATTTCTTGGATTTAGTCGCATATTGTTCATTACATACGTGCCCTTGGTCAAGGGACAATTGAAGGAATAATTGCTCTGCTTCAAAAAGCTATTCTTGGCCGCCTTAAAAATGGGCACCGAATTGATAATCGATTGCATTTCACACAATTTTGTGGTGGCATTGTAAATGGTGCGCGTTTTCTCACGATTGCCCTGCTGTTGGATCAACAGACGTGTAATTGGTGAAGATATCTCCTCATTGATGGTGGTGGTTGAGGCTATACCAGACATATTCGGAAATGTCATATTTACCACAAAACGTGGACGACTATCAGTCCAGTTGGTGTAGATCAAATTCACAAAATAGCAGCTCTGTAAAGTTAAAAAGAAATTAATTTTAATGGGATGAATGAGAATCTATGTATAGACGACGAACCTCTTTGCTTGAACAAATACCCAGCCAGAGCCATCCCCAGAGTGCGACCACATAAAGTAGATTCGTACCGGTAAAACGCATGTCTATGACTAAATTTGTAGTAGTTTTCGTTATACAAATAAAATAATTAGCTACATATTATGGGTACATGGCAATTAGCACATCATTTGGAAAGATTAACATCATCATCATCAGTTAGCAAATGGAAGGTAATTCGAGACCCATCACTAATGTGAGGATACCAACAGCTCACACTTGATCCAATTTCTATAAAGAGCTTTCATTCACAGTAAAACTCATACCTAGATATTTACCATTCTCGGATAAAAGATATTTATATATATTTGGATAAAAGTTGTTTACCTGGCTTAGCAGATTCAGCTCTGATCCCTTACTGAGCCTAAGTGAAGGGATAATAATAACAAAATAATCTCAAAGCTATCACTTACTAGCCGAGTTTGTCTTCGTTTCAGTATTCTACCAATAAATCAATCCATCGCTTTAAAGAAAATTCCCAACAAAAGTTTTGGGTTCATCATCAATCAAAAAGCCAATAATATTGAGACATTTTTTTGAACTTTTTACCCTAATCTACTATATCTTCTTCTCAACTCAATCTATATTTAAAAGCTAATAAATTGGCCTAAAAATAAGTCAGAAAAACTTAATTTTAATCATTTTCGGATTAATTAACTAATAATAATAATTATTTTTTTTGCTTCATTTTCCATCAACTTTTGACTTCAAAAATTCGAAAAAAATATCGGGAAAAAAGTGTTTTATTTTATTTTCCGATTCTAAAATTGCATGAATAAGTTGTCAATCAAGTCATGAATCATTAGAGTCTATGGATAAAGGACAAAGTTATAGCAAATTCAAAATTTGAGCGGAGTCAAATATTTCCTACTGAGAGCTGGCACAGGAAGCAAACTACATTAATAGGAGCTTGTTTTTTACAAGGCAGCAAATATTATAAATATTTTTCGGAGCTCCGACTACGTTCGAACAAAGATTTACCAATGTAAATTTTAAAATCGCGGTTTTTGGAAGACGGGTTTGGTTCGAGCCTTGGTTCGGCTTATTAATATTGAAAAAATATTCTGAATTTCTTTATTTTTGAACAAATTTGTCTTATTTTAAGCCTTTATTAAGTGAGATTTCAGTCGATGGTACTGCTAAGACAGTTCTTCAGGTATGGTACATTGATAAGCAGGGAATTAGACCGCATCGAATTTCGGTTCCAGTTCTGTTTCGTACCGAAACTTATTTTAGAAAAATCTTGATAGATACCATTAAACTAATTTGTGAAGATACTGAAATATTTGTATTAAGGGGGGAGCCTGCTTTAGAGGCTTCAAAAAATCGAATTTATTTTTTTGCATAAATGTCTATCTAAACTATCCAAGAATGTGTCCCTAAAATTTCAGAAGCAAATTCAAAATATTATTAAAATTACAGGAGAAATAGTGAGCAAGCGTCGAGATTTTTTATATACGATTTTTTATATACGAAATCTTTGACGTGCGATTTCTCGGTTTATCATTTTTACGATTTTTCCTAATTGGCGGGAAAGATAGGGAAAAAATTAAACGTCCTATCGAAACGAGACAAAATTTATTGTATTCGGGATTAAATTCTTTTCTAGTGGAACCTAAAAAACCCTTAAGAAAGTTATGATTAACCCACTTTTAAAACAATGTGAAGTGAATTTTTTTTCAAAAAAAAAGATTTTTTTGTAATTTGCGAAAAATTTTTGAATTTCTCACTTTTTGTTCAATTTTCTTGGTTTAACCAGAAGCTATACTATTGCAAATATAAAAATTTTTTGGGTTTTTTTGTTTCAGATGGAAATTGCGACCTGCATCTTTCCCGCTGCACGACACATGCACACTCGAGGCGCCTCGGCGAAATGCATGTACCAGGCATAATGTGACATATATTTTAATGAAAAAATTTGAGAAGACTATTGAAATATATAACAATAAAACCTGAAAGATTCGTTTCAATCGAATATTTCTTTCCTTCCCAAAAAAGTCCTCGGAAAAATCGATTTTTTGAAGCTTCTAAAGCTGGCTGCCCCCTTAAACTTTCAGACAAAGAAACACTATTTTTGAGTTTAAAATACAGAATTATTTGCAAATATCGTGTTCTAAATGGTGGAAAATTTTGCATATTTATATCTTTTTGTGAGATTTTTATATCGAGTGAGATGAGAATATGTCGTTATTTGATTTTACTGGTTCATTTCATTGATCCAACAAGAGCGACACATCTCAGTTGTCCTGCCGACTTTATCGTGCGAAAGCGTTTTAAAAAATATTTTATTGCATTGATTAGAAACTAATAGATTTTTTTTCGCTAGGTGGAATCCATTGAGATCTTGAAACGCTATTTTTACGAAATCGTTTATTTGAGTATTGAAGTAAGTGAGCGATATATGAATCGACTTCGTCTCTACTTTCAGATAAAGAATGTGCCAGATCTGCATTCCTCATTTAGTTGCACTTGAACAGAAATGAATAAAATTCTTAATAGATATCTGTCAAAGCAGTTACCCAAGTAATTTTCTGTTCAGAGGTTAGCGTGGTATTATAATATGCCAGAGAAAATGACACAGGAATTTGAAATCTAGCCAAATTGCATAAAATTCCATTTAAAACTAAGTGCTCGCATTGCAGTCTAGTTGTTGCACTCAGAAGAGAAACTGTACCGGTACAATGTTTTGGTTCTTCTCGGTCTTTTTGGTTCTAAGAATATCGGTTCTCGGATACCGGTATACAAAAAATTACAAATATGGGTTCCGGTTCTGGTTCTGAGTTTTAATAGGTTTTTTTCGGTATACGGTTACAGTAATGGTTCCGGTTCTGGTTCTGAGTTTTAATGGGTTTTTTTTCGGTATACGGTTCCAGTAATGGTTCCGGTATGTTTCCCTGTTGATAAGACTTCAAAATCTTTCAAAAATTTGATTTAATCGGTACTCTACTAATGACATCGAAGGCTTTAATGATGTCAATAAGCAAAATCGCGAATATAACTTTCGTCATTTCGGAGTAAAGGTTCTATTAAACATAGATTGTGAGGTGTTTCGTATTTGTAGAATTACACTAGGCAACAAGGTCCAGTATATTGAAGGTAATATATATATATAGTAATTTGAGCTTAAAGTTGCAAAAAGTGCCTATTTTGACCCATTTTAGACGCCTTTTGTGGGGAACCTAAACTTTTGAATTGACTTTTATTTATATTATCGTAAATTACTATCTCTTTACTTTGAAATACACTAACCCAAAGAATATATACCATTTTGAATACTTAGTCTTGATAATAATAATATAACAAAACTGTCTAGGGCACAAAAGTATGCTTTGCAGAAACAGTACAACCGGCTAGTAATTTGTATAGAATTTCAATGAAAATTTTCAACAAAACCCATTGCATACATTGGGGCAGCCACAATATATTGGGCTCGTATAAAACTACTAAACACTAATTGAAAACAAGAAAGAAAGTCGGTCAAGCCCGACTATAACATACTCTGTACCCTTAACGTCGCAGCTCGCATTTGCTCACGAGTTATACGCGATCATCTCTAAGTTTCACTCTCTCTCTCTCTCTCTCGTCTCACTAAGATTGCCGTTCAATAGAATGCTGTGGTGAAGGGTGGGGGGTGTTTACTGGCCGTTTTTTGCTCATAACTTGAGTATCGCTCATCCGATCTTTATCATTCCTTCAGCAAATCGATAAATAATTTGTGTACAAGGTATCTCTAGAAGGTACGAACGATCTATCTTCAAAACTGTAGGAGTTATGACGTTTTTTCCAAATTGCGGGGGCTGGAGGGGCGTGGCAAAAATTGAAAATAAACTTGATCTGCCTGCAAGTATAAGAAATATATGCCCCATACATGTCAAACCTCTATCTCTTACCATCTCTGAGATCTCTTCGTTCATACGGACGGACGGACAGACGGACAGACAGACAGACAGACAGACAGGCAGACGGACAGACGGACATGGCTATATCGAACCGGCTGTTGATGCTGATCAAGAATATATATACTTCATAGGGTCGGAAACGATTCCTTCTCCCTGTTACATACTTTTGCACAAACTTAATATACTCTATGTACCTTCGGTACAGAGTATAAAAATCGTAGAATTGTTTGGGATAATTTATTTCAAAGTTAAGGAGTAATTCTTTCCGATAATATCAAAGAAAGTCAAAACAAAAGTATAGCTTCTCCACAAAACGCTTATAAAAAAAAAAAACTAAATAAAAAATTTTTCGTATCTTTAGCTCAAATTACTAAAAAGCTCGACGTGATGGACCATTTCTGAAAACAGATTCGTTTCAGCACACGAAAATCATATGACCCTTAACCATTCAAAATTAAAAAATTAAGAAACAGATTACATTTTTAGCTCTTGAATAACAGGTTCTCGAAAAATTCAATATAACAGTTCTGGTTCCGGTTTTGGCTATGACTTACAGTCGGCTAAATTCAGTAATGGTTCCAACTGGCATAAACTTACACAAAACAAAGTAAATTGTGAAAGATGGTAAATCTAGACATTGCGAAATCGGCCCAAACTGTTTTCAAATCTTTACTTCAAAGTAAAAATTTGAACTTCACATTTGTTATTTTGACGTAAGTTTAGTTTGAAAGGGTATAAAACCAAAATCTAATACAACATATCAAATTTCTCAGCTAGCCTTAGAATATCTTTTAGTTTCTTTTGAATGCGTTCCGTTGCTCCGGTATCCTTGAGAACATCATTAAGTTCGAGTTCATTTTCCGTTTTATCTCCAGCCAGTATAAAACGTGTCATGAATATGGCATGAGGTACTTGTAGGTAGGCCACACACTTTAATTCCGCTCGAAAACTGTGGCAGAAAGTCAAACTTGAGGAAATTTAACAACCCATGTCCAACTAAGTAAACTTACCCGTCATAGCTATAATCGTTGTTAGTATCCACTCCCACTCCTTCAAGACAACTAATAAAAGCCTTATAGTAGCTTTCCAATAGATGTTCATAGTGTACCTCCAAAATGTTGGTATCGACGCTGGATAACAGAAACGCAATTATATCGTGCACCACCGAATCATACTGAGCGGTCTGAAAATCAATAATTTTCATTTTTACCGGCTGACCACTTGTACAATCTGTAATTAGTATAAAAATAGTTAAATAATAGTTAAACCTTTCTTTGTTTTTACCCACCATATTTGAACATTAAATTATTGATCCAGTAATCGCAGTGTATAAGGCTAGTAAAGTGTCCATTAGGCTGATCAGTTGGTGCCGCTAGAAACTCAAAAAACTCATCGGCTAAGCGCTGAATTCTTGCCACTAAAATTTCATTATTTTGTGTAGCTTTTCGTATATCCTCTAAAGTTTCGGCTTTCATTAAAGCCTTCGATTCGGGTGCTGCGGCATGCCAATCAAATTTTCCAAAATATGGTCTAATTTCCAAATCAAATATTTGCGGTTTTAGCATTCGCAAAGCTATGGGTAAAGCATGAAATTGAGCCATATATCTCAGAGCAACTAAAGTATGTGGTAGATCAAAGGGTTTTAAACGCTGACCCGGTTGATAATCGCTAGATCTTAAATTTTCCAATAACAATATGGCATTATGATCTACCTGAGCACCGTCCAGCGATATGCGTGATCCATAATATCGTGCAAATCCATCAAAGTGCTTAGTTAAAGGTAATCCCGCCTCTCTTTGTAATTTCTTCAAAGCAGGTGCCAAGTTCTGGTAGATGGCATTCTCTATACGACAAGTTCTATCGGGCTGTATAAATTCCCAAAATTTGTTATCTAAGGGTGGCACCTTAGCCACCAGTTCCTCCACGTACAACTCGTCGTTCTCTGCACGTTTCAGTTCCACACGAATGGCCAATAAAAAGCTACCATAATTATCTCCCGGTTGAGTTAGACGGCTCACCTGGTAACCAATTAGTTTCGATTCAACCAACAACACCTTAGCTAGATCAAGAATCTCGGGTAGCCGCTCTCCCTCCATGTTGTACGAGCGTCTTTAGAGTTACTATTTGTACTAGTTTTCATCAGATTAGTGAGCTCCTTCACAACTCACAACTGTTTTTCTATCTAATCTTTGATGTTGATTATGGTAAAAGCTGTCTCTTCTTAAGGTAAACACTCGTTTGTTCTATTAATAAGAATGGTTTTATTATTGCCTAATAAAATATATGAAACTTTTTGGCCAAGCGCAGAATTTCACTCATTTTAAGCTTAATTTTTTCTACCCCTGTATTTTTTGTCAACAAAGTCATATCCACATCTTTATAATCCTCTGGTAAAGTGCTATTATCGGCCATGATAATTTTCGTCATAAATATGGCATGGGGTATTTGAATATGCGCCACCCGTTGTACCTCATCGAGAAATCTGAAGAAGATAAGGAATGAAAATTTGTAATAATATTGATATTAATTATCGCCAAACTTAAAAATCATTCTGATAAGCTGTACGAGTGTAAGCAGTACAGTGGTAACTGTTGATAAAAAAAAACCAAAGGCGAGTACACAAAATATGTGTTTTGTAACCTTGAATAAATATCTTAGATAAAAATTATCTTATATAAAATTTTTTTTAAAACAATGATTTTATCAGGATTCTTATAAAATTTTGTATTTAGAAGTGGATTGTTGAAAACAACAAAAATTAGACTGTGTACAAAATGCAGATTCGCCTGTCCAGTGCTATTTTAAAGGTCTCTCAGTTCCTGTCATCAGTAGACATCGCTTTGCACTTTAAGATTTTTGCAATTCCCTTTTAAAACAACCTTCCATGGAATTTACATTTGGGAATTTTTGAATTCTTACTTAAAAGCCTAGATATATAGACCAGTCAAATTAGGTAAAAACAAGGGGGTCAGTATTTATGCGTGAAGTGTTTGGACTGTCTAAAAGGCTTAAGTTCAAATTTGTATCACCCTGTGTCATTGGGAACTGACCTCCCATATTCCGTCGAAAACGTCAAATTGCTCTGAATCTTGGAAACGATTAACTTTAGATTTTGAATTGCTACTAAGACAAGGTTATGGATAATAGCATTACCTTAAGATCTTTTCTGGTCCTCTCAAATTTTCTGTTCAGGCAATAGTTTTCCGGGTATGTACGACCAAAATTTAATTTAATCACTTTTTTATAAGCCATTTTTTATTGTTGTCCCGTGAGAGCTTCAAGCACAGATTATCTAATCAAATACAAATTTAAAAGCATAAAATATTGCTGCGCGACCAAGAGCGTTACTAAGGCTATAGCTTTCTCACAGACTTTGAATCGTTCCGTTTTTTGACTGCTAATCACACGAAGCTCAGTCCGCTCAGACTTAATATAACACATAAGTATAACATCACTAAGGGCCGATTTCCCATGATTCTACATAGAGCTATGTATATGCAGTGATTGGACAAGGTACATCATTTATTCTGGTACCTACGTAAGGTACAAGGTAAATGCCAAAATATTATATATACCTAGCGTTAGGTAAAAAGGTACTCCTGAAATTTCCAGTACCTAGGTATAGCGTAAAGGTAAAAAAGGTACTTGTTTAGATACAGCCTTTTAGACAGCACGGTTTAGTCAAACAGCCACCTATCCTAAAATGTTTAGGACGTGACCAAAACTCTTGACTAGTTTGTCGCTCGAAATATTCAACAAAGGTTTACGGAAATGAAGATCTCTATGCATTACATACACTTCTGGTTAATATTCAAGTCAGAAATATATTGATGTGTTTTATTTTTGAAATGTTTCAGGGGACGGTCTAACTAGGCTTAAGTTCAAATTCGTATTACCCTGTGTCATTGGGAACGCCCCCTATATTCGAAAATGTAAATTGCTCTGAATCTTGGAAACGATTAGCGTTAGGTTTGGGGTAGTCTAAGACAAGGTTACGGATAGAAGCATTACCTTTCTACTTAGTCCTCTCAAATTTACAGTGCGGGCAACAGTTTTCAGGTTATGTATGACCAAAATATAATCTAGTTTTATGGCCTAATTTATGGACTCTTGATAGATGGGTGTATGTACAAATTGTCCAGATGTACGCCACGCATCGACGGAAGTATTTTCGACTGCATAAAGAATATACCATCTCTTGATCAGGATGACGATTTTAGTTGGTACAGCCATCTCAATATATTTAACAATCTGTACATCATGTCTATCGAGTCGGTCTGTTCCTATGCTAACTCCTCCATTAGTTCTAAAACTATCTTGACCTAACTATGCACGAAGTCTTGTGGTACTAACACGCTTGTCACATTTGTCGGAGGCGGCGAGATTTAGTATAACAATTGTGTGTGACTGCCCTAGTCATCATTGGTCGAAATTGTTCCAAAATTTTAGCTGCTAAACACCTTTTTGTCCTAACTAGCAACAGATGTTGTAGCTGTGTGTTGCTAGTATAAATGTGCCAATGTGCCGACAGTATTCTGTATTTCATCGACTTAGAGCGTCTTAAGGAACAACACATTTATTAGCTATATTATTATATCACACCGGCAATCCCAAATAGGAAGAATGATTAAATTAGATTAGTTACCCACCAAGGCTATTATTTTAAATTTAATTCTCATTCAAATTAAAGTACCTTATACCTTACTTTTTGACAAGGTAAATGAAAATTTGGACCTAGGTAAGGTAAAAGGTAGTGGAATTTAAAAATACCGAGGTAAGTTAAAAGGTACGCAAAATATGTATCTAGGTATGTACCTAGGTAGTTGTACCTAGGTATTTCCAAACACTGGCAATATGTCACATAAGCTTACAAATAGCAGAGTAAATTGTAAGCTTAACTGACACATAGCAGCTATCTGGAAGAAGAGAAATCGGCCCTAAATGTGTTATAATGCAATAGGAAAGCTTACGGGACATTGTCTCCTGCCATGGGTTTTTCTACAACGAAAATTCCGAGAAAAATGTTGAAAATATTTTTTCGTGTCAAACTTTCAGAATCTGTTTGGAGATTTTTCAATTTCTCAAAATTTTTTTAATCTGGACCAGTCTTATAGGTATATAAAGTTTATACAAAAGTATGTAACAAGGGGAAAAGAATCTTTTCCGAACCTATAAAGTTTATATATTCTTGATCAGAAACAACAGCCGAGTCGATATAGACATGTCCGTCTGTCTGTCCGTCTATCCGTATGAACAAACAGATCTCAGAGATGGTAAGAGATAGAGGTTTGATTTGTATGGGACATATACTTCTTATACTTGCAGGCAGATCTGCTTTTTATTTTAAATTTTTGTCTCACGCCCGGCCGCCCCCGCAAATCGGAAAGAACGGCATATCTTCCACTGTTTTGTATATATATGGTTAGTACCTTCTAGAGATATTTAGTAATTAGCTTTATTTATCAATCTGCCAAAAAAAATGAGAAAGATCGAATGAGAGGTACTAAAGTTATGGTCAAAAAAAGATTCGATGCCGTAACGTTCCCGCAGATTTGGAGAAAAACGTCATATCTTTCACAGTTTCGTAGATAGATGTTTCTTACCTTCTAGAGATGTTTAGTAATCCATATTATTAAAGGAATGATTATAATCGGATGAGCGATACTCAAGTTATGAGCAAGAAAATGTCAGTTATTGTAACCCCAAACCCCCCACCCACCACCACAGAATTCCATTGAACAAAGACAATCTTAGAGAGAGAAAGAGAGAGAGAGAGAGACAGAGGAACTTAGAGATGAGCGTAAAACAAAAATATTGCGCGATTACTGCGTGACTCCTTGGATGAGACTTTTTTTGTGGGTAATATCAGGTTTCTTAATATGCACCAAAGATATTTCTCTGCCTTGATAATAGACATTAATCATAAAAATTTGTGTTTTCACTCGTGTTACTAACAATTTTTTGGTATGTAGTTCCGCTGCGTCGCGACGCTCCGCAGAAAGGAAAAATTTTCCATCGGCGGTGTTAGCAATGACCTATTTCCAAACAATGAACCGCCCTCTCTTGTTGTTTCATGAATACCGATTTCATGTATTATAATATTATAATCGGAAGCAAATGCGAGCGGCGGGCTGAACTAGTACAGAGTATATTATAGTCGGGCTTGACCGACTTGTTCGCTTGTTTTTATTGAAACTGTTATATCTTATTCGACTTCACGGAAGAATATTTGTTGCTTATAGCTCGGTTGCCACTAGAAAATATTAAACTACACCAAACAAAATTTGAGAACGAGAAGGCCCAGCTAACTTCGTCTGTGCCGAAGTTTTTATACCCTTGCAAATGCTGTTTTTGAAATGTCAGCGTTTAAGAACGCTTACCTAAAAATCAAAAATTTTTCTAACTAAAACCCATTTTCCGACAGATAAACATCTGATTTCGACCAAATTTCGCGAATCTTTTTGAACACATATCAAATCAACAATCGTTGATTTTAAAAACGATAAAATTGAAAACAAAAAAGTTTTTCTCACTAAGACCCATTTTCCGACCGATCGGTCCTATGGCAGCTATAAGATATAGTCATCCGATTTTGACCAAAGTTTGCAAATCTGTTTGAAAGCATATAATAATAATAATGACCGTGATTGGGAACGCTAACATTAAGAACAAAAAAGTTTTTCTCACTAAGACCCATTTTTTGACCGATGGTTTCTATGGCAGCTATAAGATATAGTCATCCGATCCGGTCGGTTGCGACATATTAGCAGCGTGCAGTAAAAAGAAGACTCTGTGCAAAATTTCAGCTCGATAGCTTTAAACTAAGAGACTAGTTTGCGTAGAAACAGACGGACAGACAGACGGACAGACAGACAGACAGACGGACAAAGCTCAATCGACTCAGCTCGTTGCCCTGATCATGAATATATATAGTTTATGGGGTCGGAATTGAATATTTCCATGCGTTGCAAACATCTGGGCAAAATTATAATACCCTTTGCAAGGGTATAAAGAGCCATTTTCATTACAAAAAGAGCCAACAAACCAGCATAAGTGTTGAGAAGTCTGAATAAGTATTGGTCTCAATGTCAAAATACTAAAATAACAACCTGATCTTATCAAAATGACTTGTTCGAGTATACTTAAAGAAATAACACTTCCTATCTGTAAAAAAAACTTCCACTTTACGAACAAGCACTTTATTGACATATCGTTAAGGGCCGATTTTTCATCTCCTTTATAGCTGCTATTTGCCAGATAAACTTAGAATTTACTCTGTTACTTGATAGTTTATGTGACAGTTAGTGCTTTGTAAAAGATGTGAAATCGGCCCTTAAAGGTAATAATTGCTTCCTAAAAATACGGAAAACACACTTCTGCTTTTATTCCTTATTCCCACAGATTTCATTACATTATAAAAACTAAACAGTCAATCATACTCTAAGATCGGTTACTTCTCTATATTTCTATGTATTTTACTCAGCTCCTTGCAAAGTACTATATTTGAAACTGAATCAAATTCGTCTTTTGCAACAATTTGCCGAACCAGCTCCAAGTAAAACTCACGCACCTTTTTTTTTTACTTATAAAATGGTGGATTTCCTTATACACTTGCTATCCATATATTGTGTCTAAGTTTCAAATTATATCTATAAGAGTGTGTAAAAAAGTTATTGAGAATTACACTGTGCAACAATTTCCAGTATATTGAAGGGTTGGTGGTGATTCTTGATGATTTTCGTGTGTTGATTTTATAGATTTTCAGTAATTTGGGATTAAAGTAGCTTTGTAAAGGAACTTACTTTTGTTTTGACTCTCTTTAATAATATGGTACGGTACTATTATTTAGCTTTAAAATAAATTATCCCAAACAATTCTACGATTTTCTTAAGCGAAGATATTATACCATTTACCTAAATGTATCTGGGCTTACTTCGCAGAATTTTTGGAAATATTTTTAAATTCTATGTCTTTTTCGGGCTCCATGCAAAAGAGCCAATTCCAATCAAATGTGCAATTGCACCAACAGGAAAAACACCATTTTTGATGCAAAAACACCAAGTGTGGCAACCGTGTCTTAGATAGTCATAAAATAGATAATATGTATATGGATATCGGAATATTCTTTTCTTTTAGTTAGCATCTATCAGCTCTTCAGTTCCCAAATCTTAAAAATTGTTGCAATCATTTTAAACTTACACACCTAACTCAGAATAAAATAGAACAAATAGGTATTTTATTTGTTCTTGAATTGCTAACATTTTTGTATTTAAAATCGAGTTTAATTTGTTTTTTACAGGCATGGACGGTGCAAAGAAGTTACTAAACGGAAAGGGCAAACAAAGTTGATGTTGAAAGAATTCGCTCTTGGATCAACCACTTTCATTATCATCCCCGAATGCAAGCAGATGTAATAAAAATCCGTTCTCTTCATAATTATTTAATATTCCAAAGCTTTTCTATGAAGCAGCTTAATATATTTTTGACTTACCCCTCATATGTATAGTTGCTGGTATCCACGTGAACGCTATTTAAGCTTTTGATAAACTCTTTATAGTACATTTGCAGAAAATTCAAATAGTTTTCCTCCAACACTTTAGTTTCCACACTTGAGAATAGCAGAAATATAATATCATGCACCAGCGAGCCATATTCCGCAATTTGAAAGTCCACAATTTTCAGTTTGGAGGGATACTCCTCATCTTCATCTGTCGAGTTGGCGGAGATTAGTTACCATTATTTACCTACAAATAAACTCAAAACTTACCCTCATACTTCAGCATAAGATTATTAATCCATAAATCACCGTGTACCACTGTGGTGAAAGGACCATCCTTGTCATCGGGCGCCGCATGAAAAGCATCAAATAGTTCTATTAACTCGCTAACACGATCCACATCCCTTTGATTATCTCCACTAATGGCTTCAATATCCAACATAGTCTCTTTATTCATAGCCTTCATGTTGTCCTCGTCCATATTATCAGCCATATTGAACTTTTTGAAATAGGGTCGCACCTTTAGATCGTATATCTGCGACTTCTTTAGACGCAAAGCAATGGGCAATGCATGATATTGGGCCAAGTAGTGCAGAACCAACACAGTTTTTGCCAGATTATAGGGCTCGTGTCTGTTCCCTGGCTTATAGCCGCGTAGTGTAAGATTTTCCTGCAACAAGACAGCATCACGATCTACCGTTTCCGCTGCTTCTTTAAGTGATATGCGTGATCCTAGGTATCGGGGAAAACCATCGAATAGCTGAGTAGGCAGCACGCCAGCTTCCAACTGTAGTTTCTCTAATTCGGGTCCCAAATACTGGTAAACGGCATTCTCGGACAGGCAAGTGCGTTCAGGCTTGAACAGTTGCCAGTAAATGTCGTTGGTCAGCGGTGGTAATTTCGCAATGAAAGACAACTCCTTTATCAATCCATCCGATCGCTTGATTTGAGCCTGAATAGATAGCATAATACTGCCATAGTTATCGCCCGGTTTTGTCAGATAACGACTCTTATAAGACTCCAATGTCGTGCCCACAGGCAAATGGGGCTCCAGCACTTTCTGTAAGTCCGTAATTTTTGGCACCTCTCCCATAACTATATTTTGATGTTGTATATTGCTCCACTCGCTCTAGCGGAATGGCACCGTTGAACCGAAACCATGACGCTTTAACTTTGCTTCGGGTTGCGCGAAAATTCGCTCAAGTGCCACTGATAACATTAAATAATTTTCATTTCTCGTCGTGTGTTCGTTTTACGATGGGTAAATAGTCGGCTTGATTCTAAAATGATGATATGTGGGAGAGATGTTGTGTGTGTGTGTCTATGTGAGCTAGTGGAATACCTCAATCAACAAGCAAACAGATGCAATCAGTAGTCTAACATACAATACATATGAACGAGCAATTGGTATGCCTGATTAAAATGTTTGTGATAATAGTTTTTTTCTTTATTTGTTATTTCTATGATTATTTTTAGTTTTTTTGGCAAAGACAACAAGTCATGGTCAATGGCTTCAGGTTCTAAATTCTATTATAAGAAATCGCAACTGAAAAAGAGTTCCGCTAAAACAAAAATTGCCATTTTTCTACTTTTTTCAGCTAACTTCTTATTATAATTCAGACATTTCACCAATATTTATTAAGAAATGATTAATACATATGTAACGAATGTAAAGAGTATAGAGTTGACTCAAAATTAGAATTAAACAGTTGATCAAACATTAAATTTGTCACCCACATATAGTTAGTCAAGAAAGTGTTTTGACAGAGAAAAAAATTAACATTTTTCACTAATTTTGCAAAAAAAATAAGTTGTTTTCCCTAAAGCACGGTACGGAGAACTCCAAACTGTTTGCACGCGAGTGGATCCTAAAAACAGTTGGAGATAGCCAAAACATGCCAAAAACGCAAAAAAAAAATGTCCAATTTGGTATTTTTAAGGTAAGCTTATACTCTTTTCCAGCTGTGATCAGCAAAAAAAAGTTTATGAGAATTCGAATGCCACAATATGTATCTAGTCCGCTTGGACCGGTGGTTTGCAAAAAGTAAAACGAAAGCAATTTCATTCGGAATTGAGAACAAAAAACGAGACCGAAGCGGAATTGCGTTCGATTTACTTTTGAGAAAGTAGTGAAATTGAAAACATGCCTGACTATAATTTTAATTTAATTTCTTAATTTCAGTTTCACTAATATCCAATATCTTATACATTATATTGAGTTGAGCGTGCTCACCTCCATTAGCTATCTGAGTTTTGATTTTACTATATTAACCTGAGTGAAGACACGCTCAACTTCAGCGTTGGACCATGACAAGAACAACATCTAAGTTGCAAACGAGCCTAACTCAAAAAGTTTTTCATTACCTCCAGAGTGCTTGGAAGCGTTTACTTTACTCCAAAACTTTAGTTTCATCGTAATTTTCCAATACCTTCTACGAAAAATACTTTCAAAATGGTAACAATGCTTAGTTTTTTTTGGTCGTAGAATGATGTGCATTTGCAACAACTTCAAAAAAAATTTAGAATATGAAATACGGATGTTAAATGCCCAAGGGCGTAGCCAGGGCGCAGCTTTCATTTTCTTTCGTTTTCATTCACGCCGCACAGTTGCTCGTTTCCAAAAACTCCTTGAGAAAATCAAATTTCAAGTTGCTGAATTTGGCTAATCTATTGATACACTTTATAGTGCAGTCAAATTAGGGTTTCACCTCGGAATTTGAGATAATGAGCTGGAAACTTCTGTACACCTTTGTTTTGTCGTTCTAAACGTTGTGCCAAAAGTCACATAAAATCTCGTGTGCGCGTCATTAATTATTCAAGGTCAAAGGTCACAAAAATCAGTTTACAGCGATTTTTTCGGTTTCTATAGCTCCAATGGTGTAAACACCTATTATAAAAATTGTAGAGCAGCAAATTTACGAAAAATTTCGGCTTCAAAATTTTCTCATACGCACAACCGTTTTTGAGATAGAGGGCAGAGAGCCCGCAGTAGTCAGCCATAATCCCAGTAATGCAAGGTCACTGGCACATTCTTGAGGTCATTCATCTGGATGAGCTAAATGACCTCATTCTTTCTCTGTATTTGCCCATAAGAGATGGATGTCCATTCGGCAGGTCATCCGCTGCGGATGATTAAATCACTGTTACTACATTTGACATTCGACCGGGAACTTTTTAGCTTTTTTCCGCTAAAAGGCTAGATTTTCTATAGATAAGTCCAAGTGTCATCAATAGAACCGCTGATTGTTACTGATCAAGGTAAGCTATAAAACTTTAATACTTTTTTAAACAATAATAATATTAGTTTATCAGATGAGTAAAACCCGAAAACTGGCCATTGCCTTGGGGGACTACCACGAGCACATGCTATTTGACATGTGGAAAGAGAACTTTGAGGCATTCAGAAGGAACTCGGATCTGTATGCGAAGGTTGAGGCCAAGTTTAAAGACGCCGGGCTCAAGCTGGAGTGAAAGGACGTGCGGACAAAGATTATCCATCTTTGTGGCCCGTAAATACAAGTATGTATGCAATGAATTATTTTATAAGCGAAAGTAATCCAAAAGTACTTTTTCTAAAGTAAATTGGACCTGCTCATCACGAAAATCGGCAAGAAAAAAAATTATTTCGGCTAGTTATCGAGATATTATCGATAGTCGTGTTTTACGACTTATCAAAAGTGGTCTCCACCTTAACTCTCATAACTTTGTTCCTTTTTAACCGATTTTAAAGTTCTAAAAAAATCTTAAAAGAAAAAACTTGGACAAAAGTTTTGTTTTCAAATAAAAATTTGCTTGGACGAGTGCTTTTGATGCTAATGGGCTCAACTGCATAGATGTATAATGAAACAATATTATCAGATTTTTATTAATTGGACAGTGAAAACTATGTACTTTACTTTAATAAAAGCCCGCGTACGCAAAAACCATGACATGAAATGGCTATTTTGTTCAAGTTTAGGTGAAAAAGCGCTTACTAACAAGTTGCAAAATTATCTCAGCATTTACAGAAACAGTATTTTTTCATGGCGATTTTCGAGAATACTTCATGACTTAAGGGATATTGTATACCAAGACTGCAAACTGGTCCGGAACCAATTCCTTTAGGAACCGGCTCGGTTCAAAAAATTAAGTAGTTTTTCCAACAACACATAAGTTCTCCCAGTCTACGACATTTCTCTAGGTCAGATTTATACTATCACCGTCAATAATGGAGCGAATATGGGCTAGCAGGAGAGCTTTTAAATGACAACTGCAGAGCAGAACAGAATGCAAATATGAACAATGTATTGCTAATTATAATTGTCTCATGTGAATCAAAAGCATTTCTTGATTTGGACAATGATCAAGTTACCTCAATAGATTCCCTGGAGGACTTTAAAATTACAGTTCGTTGTACTGCACACACTCTAAATTTAGTAGTTAACGATTTTTTTTAAGGAAGTTCAGCTTGACATTAGTAGAGTTCGAACACTTTGTAGGAAACTCCGTACTGTTACTATATAAAATGTATTGCATTTAGAAAAATTGAGAAAAAAACTGTGCTAGACTGTGTGACGCGATGGAATGTTTACGAACTCTTACAGATTTTTGTATGCAGAGTTCTTGAAAAGAGCTCCACCTAAAAACATCTGAATGGAACGAAGTTCAAAATTTAAGTTATATGCTGTAGCCAGTTTATAAAACTTCTTTAAAGCCGCAGTATTCACAATTACAGAATTGTATGAAATTTCAAAAGTCGTGCAATCTGTTCCAGCTACGCAGGTTCCCGGCGATAAATTTATAAGGAATCCGCTAAGAAACTGTATGGACTCAACCACATTAAATACAGTTATGTTACCGCGAGCAAATCACAAGAATGAAATGAAGAAAAGACGTGGACGTACCAGTACGTACCGGTATACCGAAATAAAACTCTGGGTACCGTATCGAAACCGAAAACCGAAATTAATTGAAAACCTTAGAACCTTTAACCAAAACATTCATTTCGGGACGTACCGGAACCGAAAATCGTTTCGGGATTAAGCCCTGCTACCAAGTTATTTTTATTACGCTTGCTTTTCATGTCGATCAATTGTTAAAAAATCTTCAGCAAAACATTGTTTATTACTTTCTAAGTGTCTCGATAAACGTTCTTCTATTATGGGGTTAGTACCAATATTGGCTGTAGTGTTCTTAGACCCGAGGTTTACAATTTTGTTAACTTCTGACCAAAAAAAGTCGCAAAGCAGCTTAATACCTATACTAACATGCTGAAGCTCCAAAAATCAATTCTTAATGAGGGTTTTCAAAATTCAACTTTAAATGATTCAACTTCGGATTGCAAAGAAGAGAAGTTTATGAAAGCAATAATCAAATATCAAATATAAAATCTGTAAATGATGTTATAGATTTCTTCGAAAATTGTTCCACAGAACATACAGAGACAAATGTTTTAAAATTTTGGAAAGGTCAACAAAAACAAACGAGGAATTATAAATATTGCCTTTTTCAAATCTAAAACAAACTTGATCTGTATACGGTATACACCTACATATATGCATAAATTGATGGCTCTATCTCCTACAGTCTCTGACATCGACGCGTTCATAAAGAGGGACAGACGGACATGGCTAAAGCGACTCAGCTGTTGATGCTGATTATGAATATATATACTTTATTGGGTCGGAGATGCATCCTTCTGGCTGTTACATACATTTGCACAACTTCATGATTCCCTTTTCCCATTTTTAATGGGAACAGGGTATAATTAACTATTTATAAATCGAAACTATTCTTTGATGTTCAAGCGAACCGAGGTTCAAACCAAAACCTTAGGTTCAGGGTTTCCAGGAACCTTAAAAAACAAAAACGGATCATAAAAAAAATTTTTTTTTTTAAGTGTATTATTCTCTCTCTCTCTCTCGTTCAACACTTAACAATATTTACTAAACATATTTAGTAAGAGCGAAATGAAACAAACACTGGTTATAACTTTGAGGGTGTTTCTATAAAATGAATTTAAATTGCCTCAGTTGCTTCGCGCCCAATTCAAAAGCTCTCAACTGTGCCTCCCATGTCTAGTGGAAACGCTGTGTGAAATTAATACGGCCACACAGTCGAACGATAAACAGCTGCTCATGACGTGTTTTGGTTGTACGTATTGAAATGAAAAATAAATAAATATAAATAATTAATAGAGCGAATCCATAATTTTAGGTCAACATGAGGTTGAAAAGTTTGCTGTTGTTATGGACCATCGCTGTCCTAACGATTGCCGCTGCAGAGGAGCAGCAATCACAACCACAACCCAATCCCAACCCTAGTACACCAGTAAAAGTAAATGTTACCAGCAGTCAGAGTCCAGCGGTTAATGTTTCCATCTCAACGCCGGCTCCATCTACTAATCTAAATGTCAGCACCGCCACGAAAATAACAGCCAAGGGAAATGCCAGTTTAGTGGCCACCGAACCGCCGCTTATAGATCCACATGCCGTGGAGCAGGAACACAATTCGAGTCTGTCCCTGTTTTTTGTCATCTGTGTGATAATGCTGGGTATTTTGCTGATACACTCCATGCTGCAAACTGGTTTCCAATATCTACCCGAAAGCATTGTGGTGGTGTTCCTGGGCGCCTTCATTGGCCTCATTGGCCAAATAATGTCGAGCGACACCAGCAGCTGGAAGCGTGAGGAGGTCTTTTCACCCATGGGTTTCTTTCTGGTGCTGTTGCCGCCCATTATATTTGAGTCGGGCTATAATCTGCACAAGGGTAACTTTTTCCAGAATATTGGTTCAATTTTGGTATTTGCCATTTTTGGTACCACCATTTCGGCTTTGGTCATAGGATCGGGCATATATTTGCTGGGACTGGCAGAAGTGGCCTTTCGGTGAGTAGTAAGCTGTAAACTCTTTCTACTTTCTACTGATAATTATGCTTTCTTTTATATTTGAATAGACTCAGCTTCTCGGAGTCGTTTGCCTTTGGTTCGTTGATATCCGCCGTTGATCCGGTGGCCACTGTGGCCATTTTTCATGCCTTGGATGTGGATCCTATACTGAACATGTTGGTGTTTGGCGAGAGTATACTGAATGATGCCATTTCGATTGTGTTGACCGCCTCCATTACGCAATCGGCCAGTGCCAATGCTGAGGCCAGCACAGGAGAAGCCATTTTCAGTGCTTTGCGTACCTTCTGCATGATGTTCTTTGCTTCGGCGGGCATTGGTGTAATCTTTGCCTTGATCTCGGCCTTGTTGTTGAAGCACATTGATTTGAGAAAACATCCTTCATTGGAGTTTGCCATGATGCTGATGTTTACCTATGCACCCTATGTACTGGCTGAGGGCATACACCTAAGTGGTAGGTTAACAGTTGCTCCAAACTCGGATCTAACTTATAATGGTGTCCCTTTACAGGTATTATGGCCATTCTATTCTGCGGCATCGTCATGTCCCACTATACGCATTTCAACTTATCAACTGTCACCCAAATCACCATGCAACAGACCATGCGAACTTTGGCCTTTATAGCGGAAACCTGTGTCTTTGCCTACCTTGGCCTGGCCATTTTCTCCTTTAAACATCAAGTGGAGTTATCCTTTGTCATCTGGGCCATTGTTTTGTGCCTGATTGGACGTGCCTGCAACATTTTCCCATTAGCCTGGTTGGTTAACAAATTCCGTGAGCATAAAATCAACAACAAAATGCAATTCATCATGTGGTTTTCGGGTCTGCGTGGTGCCATTTCGTATGCCTTGTCCTTGCATTTACATCTGGATAGCGAGGAGAAGCGGCATGTTATCATAACCACCACTTTAATTATTGTGCTCTTTACCACTTTGGTTCTGGGTGGCTCGACCATGCCGCTGCTCAAATATCTCAAGCCGGGCAAAAAGAGACGTTCACGTGGCGGCGGCGGGCAACGCTCCTCAACGCCGGGCACACCTGGTAGTAGCCGCAAGCGTAGCAAATCCATTTCTTTATCAAAGACACGCGAATGGGGACAGGCCATCGATTCGGAACATTTGTCCGAACTGACCGAAGAGGAGGATGTGTCCTTTACCCAAGCACGCGATCGTTTTGGTCGCTTGGATCGTAAATATTTTATACCCTTCTTTACGCGCCGCTTTAACAGTCAGGAGCTGCACGAATGCAAGTCACAAATGGCCGATCTGACCAACAAATGGTATCAGGCCATACGGGTTAGCCCTCTGGATTCCGATGAATCGGATGAAGAGATTGGTTTGTCCTCAACCACAAGTCAAAGCCAACTGGCGCGAACATAGATTTAGACTTACAGCCAAAGTGTGTGAAAATGTATGTGTGTGTTTTTTCTCTCTAGATAAATTGATATATTTATAGTTAAGGTCTGTAAGGGTGGCGGTGTACATAATCGGGAATTTATTATTGTTTATTTTTTGTTATAACTATGATTCTTATATAAAATAGGTCTTACCTAGTTTCTAAACCAGGTCTTATGCTAAGTCGTTAATCAATCGTCACAAACTTGAGTATTAGATACCTTCAATTGAAGAGTGTTCCACAACTTCAATTCAAGTAAAGGAACAAAACTTGCCAAATCGAGTATTAGACCCTTAAAAATGTCACACAATAGTGGGAAAAAGTATTTTATATCGGTATTTGTTTATGTAAATTGAAATAATCTGGAAAATGTTTTAATTCGAACTCAATTAAGCATAAGTGATACAACGCAACAAAATGTTGTTGATTATGGATTAGCTACCCATTGGTTTCGAATGAAAAAAACGCTAGGGTCCTAAGAACTCTTATGCCAAATTCGACAAATTCAAATAATCAAGCTACATTTGAATTGTTCAAATCAGGTTTTGTGAACCACTCTAGATATAACAAACTAACCTAACAATCCAAGTTTTCAGTTCATGACACAAAAAACGTATATTCCGTTTTCAATCCGGCTTAATCTGGTTCGGTACCCGTGTGGGAATAGTTAACTGTCCAACTTCTTATCTTAATTATCTCTGATTCGGAACTGGATTTGATTGAAGAAATTATTGAACTCCATATTACTAACCTAAACCCCAAATGTTAAGTTAGGAGTTGAAATAATTTATGACATATATTAAGTGTTTCCCACCAAATGGGCCTCTTCATTGATTTCTACACTATTTACATATATGTAATGTTATTTTTTACTCTAAAATTGTATACTGTTTCACTGATTTCAGAAAGTCTTTTCATTTGATTCCCCAAAGTGATGAAATTTGAAGACAACCTCAAAACTACCAGCTTGAATTTTTACCGGGCCTGTGTTTGATCGATTTTTCTGAATCTGAATCTTGACATACCAAAATCGTAATCTAGCGACAATTCTAAACAAATTTGCGCAAGAAACCACAGAATAAGAGAAATTTGTCGATACTTTTTGTGTCTAGCACGCATCTAGACGCGAACTGTAAAATAATTTTATTTACGGAGCCTTAAGTAGGTCAGTTGCACTCTGAAAGGAACGATTGAGCTTTGACAAAAAAAACGGAATCGTATTTCAAACCATTTTACCGTGATTGACGAATCATTAAAAACAGAAAAAAAACAAAGAGAATTAAAGGCAGTATTGCTTCAAACTTTATTGTTGAAAATCTTTCCAAAACTATTGCATTAAAGCAATTTTCAGCTAAGGATTCTTCGTGGTAATAAAAATGATTAATACTTAAGTAGCTGCAAAACTATGATTGTGATCATAACGAAACGCAATAAAATACCATTGTAAAGCAAATAGACCAGAACATACAGAATCTTTTGAACCATTGTACTGTGACGGTGAAATCATTAAATCGCGTAAAAAATACCAAAACGTACCCAATTTAGTAAAGATGCAAAGAGACTGTCATCGGAGTCCACTATTTTTGCTGGTAACAAAGTACAGCAGCTTGCATAATTGAAATTGCATAATATTTTTACAATAAAGTTTGATACTTATAGCATTTTCCACTCTGCGTTCTTAACTGAAACTTTTTGGATCGCACGCGAACTGAATACATTCACATAATTCAGTACTGACTCTGTACCATGACGATTAGTACCTTAATTGGGCTTTGAATAGAATGCATATATTGACATAACTGACATATTTCTACCTATTTTAATCTTTTATTAGCCTTTACATCAAAACATTTTTTGGATATGGGGCATTTCTAAACTGACGTGACGTTATGTTCGTACGAAAAGATGTTTTTAAAAAATAAGTAAATCTTGGATTTTTAGAAGGATTGTTCTATATTTGGGTAGCCATTAAGTAGCACTATAATCAGCAAAAACAATGACATCAATCGATCACAAGGAGTTAAAGATATAAGCAAACATATATGCAGGCGTGACGTTACATAAAACGGAACTTGTTTTAGAAAAATACAAAACTTGGCAAATTGGGCAAACTTTTTGTATACAAATTATTTTGGTATGATTTGAAATAATACAAGTTTATTTTCACGGTTATCTTATTCAAAAGGGTTTGCCCATTTTTTTTTATTTGCATAAGTATTTGACTAGACGTTACCTGACGTTACGTTACTTAAATTTTCACATTATATTTATGTTGTTTTTGTTATAATATAAAGCAGAAACTTACAGTTAATTGCAATCATATAGTTTCTTTTTTAACTCTTTGTACCCTTAGAAATAGTTTAGAGACCAAAAATAAGTGCAATCTAAAGGCATTTTTATAACAAAAAAACGTATCCAAATGAGAAAAATGGCGCTTGCGCGACTTTGCATTCGAATATCTCGAAATGGGCTATGAATATATTTAAAATTGGCTCATATTAGTTCGTTTTGATTATATCCCCATGAAAATAACATAAAATAGAGTGTTTTTAAGTACTTTTCATTTTTTGATCTCGGTGGACTTTTCTGTGGAAATGCCCATATGATCATCTTACAAAATTACCAATATTAATCTGGGATGCAAACCGGTTCTGAACGGAAACCGTACCGAACTGCAAATTCATGATTGTAAATCGAACAGTGGAACGAACCCAGCGTATTTTAAGAATTTCTGAACCGAATGGAAAACTGAAAATTCAAATGATTCGGCGAGTTTGAGAAGGTTAAGCGCCTGTAATCATTGTAAATTTTGTTTATTTGTATTAGGAAAAGAGAAGGAAAGAAGGAATCAGCTTAAACCATAGATACGCACCGTTTTCGAAGTGCTTTGGTTTGACTTCATTTTTCAACATATATCGAGTCGCTGAGTCGCGGTACTTGTATTTTGTTGTTACTTGGATTTAATTTTAATTGCATCAGGCAGCAGCGCATCGGGCCATAGCTGCGCTTAACTGTTTTAAAGTTTCTTAAATGTTTTTACCTTACTGCTTGAAAATTGTCAGTGAATCACTGAACCGAACCGAAACTGCTGTTTGGTTTGCTTTCAAAACCTTTTTATAAACCGCACCTGTGGTCTAAAACCTCCACGAACCACTAAACCGAACCAGTCTTATCTCCCGAACGGTTTGCATCCCTGATATTAATATAAGTCAAATGCTAAAATTTAAATTTTTTTTAGATTAGCTACAAAAAAATACTTAAAATCCAATGTCATCGAAATTTCAAGTTGTTTTAAGATTTTCATACTTAAAAAACAACGTGGTTCAAAATCGATTTCAGGGATTTCAAAGATTTTCGGGAAAAATTAATATCAAAATGTGTTGTATTCAAATTGATTTTAGACTTATGGTTATAATTCTACTATAATTGAGGTCGGGTTTTTTTTCTATGCAATACACATCCCCTCATGAGATTTAAATACCATGCAATACCAGAAGAAACCATTTATGAATAATCTCATATACAAATTCATTTATTATTTATGTATGGGGAGAGGCAGTTGGCAATCATGCTTTCATCAGCGAAAAGGGATAATGATGAAACAGTTCTGTATAGGCAACCAGCTCTTTTTGGTGGTACACTGCATAAGTTGTTTACAGTTGTGAACAAACGCAACTTTTCGGACCTAGAGCCAGCTAAACTCACTAAATAAACAAATTCAACGAAATATAAATGTAAGCAAATGTTACACAAATAAATCAAAAATTTTCGTATTTAAAAAAAATTTCTTGAGAAATCGTACCCTAGAAACTTCACTGGTTCGGGCCCGAAAGCAATCTAAGAAAACTTGCCAAAATATTTTGATAACTTGTAACAATAGCAAATCGATGACAAAACAATTGTTGGAGCTAGTTTGATTGTTGTGATGAGCGAATGTGATGTTCAATCACGATTGCTTATTTTTGTGATTGTGATGGATGAAAAAACAGAAAAATTCAAGCTGTCATATAAAATTAAAACGATAACTTTCACGCATACCATTTCTTCCTATCACCTACCTACCTACCTAATCTACTTGTCTTGATGTTGGTGGTGAATAGGGCTATTTTAACAACTCTGTTTTTAGGGTTTTGTAGAATCTTTATTTGTACCTCCGACTGTCTCTGATACTTCGACTGAACTGCGTTTCTTCCTCAGCCACATCCGAACAGTACACATCACAGTACGATTCCCTAACGCTGCTTCTTTGTAGATGTTCAAACTAAGACCTTTTCATGATCTTGTTAGTATAATCGACGTTGCAAGTAATCGTCTTCGTCTCTTCTATTCGGTAACGTTGAAGATTGAAGTCAACTGTCTTCCAGTTCCCTTTGCCCTTGATTTGTATGGGGGCCAGAAAATTCCCTTTTTGATTTCGAATCAAGTCATTGGCACTTTTGTCCACACATTTCCCCATAACGTCTGGAATACCAGGAATCTATGTCGAACATTGGGCGTGTTCAGCAGAACAATTGATCCCTGAGCAGGTATCAGAAAAGAATTATGCCGTTGGAGGTAGCAGTATTACTTTAAAGCAGGGTTCCCCAAGAAAAGAGGACAGAAAATAAGTAAATGCTTTTTAGCAGTGTTGCTAGGCAATATACTGCCACGGACAGTGTTGTCTTGTATCGCTGACTGCGACTGACTCTCAGACATTCAGTGAGGAAAGACTTCGACAAGCAATCGGCTACTAGAGGCTATGGCTGGGTAACTCTGCTTTAAAGTAGCGTACTATTTCTTTGATACATGCTACTGTAGCATGATGCTCCAAATTGGCTATCATGATGCCGCATCATTCGAGTTTAGTAGAAAGATTATTGGAGCAAGTTTTTCTGCTGAACACGGCCATTAACTCCTTTGGAGAAATGCCAATGTTATAAATAATGAAGAAGTCTTTTATAGCTTCTTTATACATAACCTTTTCAAGACTAGTGTCTACTTTAATGATTGAAGATTATCTGTGTTTTCTTTCTATCTAAGTTAGAGCAAGCCAATAGAAAGTTGACAATTTGAAGGGGTAAAATCCAATCGATACAGTATCTTTGTTGGTACACAGAAAAATGTAGAGTTCGTTGGTTTAAATTTAAATTAAGTATTACATTATTAACAGACTAAAACGACAAGTATAAGACCTTAAAGTTTAGAACGAACCATCATAATGATCCTTTAAATCGCTTCAAGCAGCAGTATTTCCCTCGCAAAACAAAAATTCCAAATTCCAAGTCTCTGGGACATTAAAAACAGCCATTTTTAGAGTCACGGATGGATGATAATTTTGTTTTGTTTTTTTCCTTTATAATTAATTTATTGTGTATTGCTACTATTATCGCTGTGAAAACCAAATAAAAACTTAAATATATATCTAAATATATTGTGATACGTACAAAAAAAAACCAAAAAATCATAAAAACCAATTTTAATTTACAAACTTTACAACTTTCTCTTTAATTTCTCACTTTGGCCAAATTCACTTTACACAAATTATAATAATACTAAGTAGAAACCTATTAAAAACTAAAATTGACTATGTGCGCGCTTACAGCCTACAGTTCCTCATGCTTTTCGCTCTGCTGTTCCTCCTCCTCCAATTCCGAATCTGCAAACAAAATGTTAAAAAAACCATATTTATATTGGAGCGACGAATTATTCACAGAATAAATTGTTAGGCTCTCGCTTTTGTGGATTATTTTTATAACGACTTCATAATCAATTCCTCTAGTTGCTTGGTATCGATTTCCGGCCTCATGCCGCTGCCACCACCATCCTGGGCCGTTGAGTTAAGCCAATACTCGGAGGCGGCTATATAAATGGCCACCGCTCCGCCCACAATATAGGCAATATGTGTGGAGCTTTGGAAGATGACACAGGTGGCCACGCACATGCCAAAGTAGGTAAGGAATCTGGTTAGATTCACATAGGAATCACGTTGCTCTGCTGATAGATCTTTGGTAGGGAATTCAAATGTTGAAGCATTGGGTTGATAAAACTAAATTCTAGTCACCTTGGCATTTTCCATCCTTGAGCTTAAAACCATCGGCACATTTCCGGCACATATCCGGACCATCGCCATCACAGCCATTGCACGAGCGATCACATTCCAGGCAGGTAAAGGATCCCTCATTGTTAATACAAAACTGTTGAGGTCGGCAAGAGGATTGCTGTTCCAAACATTCATTGATATCCACACAACCATTTTCGGAGTCCATGTGCCAGCCTGGCTTACATTTCCTGCAACTCTTGGGACCCGATGCGGTGCAGCCACCCTCACCGCAGGCCGCATGGCAAGGTGAACACAGCAATTTGGTGGCATCGCGAAATGATTCGTAATACTGTAGCGAGCAATCCTGGCAGTTGGAGCCCGCATAGCCCTTATCACACAGGCATTTGCCATTGCCTTTGCGGGTACCCGAACCTTTACATTTGCCTGCAAAAACACAGGATAAAACAGGATGTTTGTTTCCCCCCAACTTTTTCACTTACCATTCCCCTGGCAATTGGGACAGGGTTGACATTCGGGTCCAAAACTCTGTGGCGGACAGCACAATGCCAACTGTTCAATGCACAGCCACTTGTGCAAATCGGGATTCTCGTCTTGTTTGTGTGTGAACCAGTCCTCTATAAGAGCTTCATGCTCATTTGCCAAATTGTGACAATAATCCTTGTTAACTACCTCCGGTTCGGAGCACAAACGTTCTTGAATCTCAACCAGGCGTACTTCACTGTGTTTGTAGGAACGTAGTTTTTCCTCCTCCCAGGCTGTATCACCACCGCCATGACCACGCTTGGTGCGTTCCAGGCCCAGTTTAAAGGAAGCGGCAAACAGACTGCAACCTTTACAAGGGGGTGGCGTAGGCGCCGGCTTGTCGGCCCAACAGTGGACAGCCAGACAAGTTGTGAGTATTAAAGTTATATAAAATAGACGGCGTTGGCATAGCATGTTGGTAGTCTTTGGGATGAGTGCCCTGACCGTTCTTTAACTTTGGGTTTACGTGTTCTTTCTTTTGCTTACGCTCCCTTGTGTGACCACACTCGTTTCTGATTTTGGGCAGGGGGTTTTAGGAGGAGGGTGGCGAGGGGTTTGTTGTCAAACAAAATCTCGAAAAAAGTCGAGGGTGGTCGCACTAATCGATATATAAGGATGCAATGTATCGAGTCAGAGCATGTTAGTGTAATCGTTAGCGTCTTTTTCGATAGGCTGACCAGGTTCAGTTGAAGCGCCAAATTTAAAATAAAATCAACTTGCTTGCACTTTAAATAAATAAATTTATAGATTGTAGCCCAGAATTGATAATTGATGATGAAACGAAAGTTTAAAAATGAGAATTAGTGCACTAAATGAGTCAATTTTTGCTCCAAGCTATCTTTGCAAATTGTTTTTAAGCTAACTTAAATTGAGAATTTTGAATAATTTTAAAAAAAATCTCTTATTTTTGTATTAAGGAGCTTCCTATAATTATTTCTCATGGTATGACTGAAAAGGATCACTAGAAAACCCCTGAACCTTCAATCTAATCCAAAAAAACCAAAAAATAAATGAAAAGGTTCATCAGAAAATCGCTGATCCTTCTACCTAATATAAAAATTTCTGATGTGTAGACTATTAGGAACGGATCTTTCCAAAATCGACCGCAAAAAACCTTGCAAAATGAAATCTTTACATCATAAAATCGTTTTATTTTAAAAAAATATTGCTAAATTTGAAGAATCATCATAAGATTTTAAATATATTAGTCATTTCCTGTAATTTCAAAAACTGGCGCCTGTAAATACCGCTTAATTGCGATTATTGAGACATAAACAAGATTATTAATCATCGGTTGGCCTGCCAACCAACTTTGTAATTTTCTGCCAAGTCATCATCCCGATCATTCGGGTCACATAGCACACTGATAACCAAACCCAAATGAAACTGAAAATCTTACCCCAATCTGGTAGGATACGATTCGTCTCTCATCTCATCTCAATCGCATTTTCAAGGCTTGTCGTCAGCCCCGTGGAGGCAGGTCAATATCAACATTTGAAAGATAATGTTTTCTATAGCGTGTTGTTTTCGGACACTTTCAATAGATTTCAATTTTGTTTAGAATTTGTGACTATATTTATTATGCAGAAAGCTGATTACCGACAAGCGCCTTGATCTTGGGAGACCTTGTTTTTGTGTATGCCTCCAGCATTCAGCGCACATGACGTGACGTGGGCATGTACATACATATGTGAGTGTGTATTTTTTTGAAATCCCCCTCCCAATAGATTTGTGTAAAGGCATTGTTGGTTGTCATCCCATACCAATGCCCGGTTTTGAACCCGTGCGCCATTGCCATCTGTTGAAAAATATTCAGTATTGATTATCAGAATTTATAACAATATTAAAGTATCATTTTTGTTAAAAGTGATCACATGTCCAAACTCTGATTAGCAATCAAATGACACGTCGCTTTCCGAGAAAACTATTATAATTGAATATTAAGAATGGGAATTTCCTAAAGGGATTGATTTTTTACCCGAAAGTGACCCCGAGGGCATTTTAAAATTTCTTATAAATCCTTTTTATTTATCAAAGTTTCCAAATAGACAAATTTTCATAGTAGGCACAATTCCCATTTTCGTATACAAATGAAATCAAAGCAGTCAGAGCATTTTATGTAGCAAAAAAAAATTTTTAATTTGTTCAATTTGGAAAAGCGCTATAAGACCAATGTTGATTTCAAAAATCTCATTTGTTTTACCAAAAAGCCCACCTCTTAAGCATTTGGTCAAGATGTTTGTAAGGTAAATGCTTAATGTGGTAAATATTTAGTATAGGTCTACAGTGGCCTAAAATTTTGAAAAAAAAAATGTCCTCGATGTACCGCGTACTGGCATTATGAAGAATTTACGTGCAAAAAACAGTTGGCGGTCACCCGCGGTTCTCTTGTAACTGAATTTCAAAGTTTCCATACAAATATATGTGTAATCACATGTGCTTTTCGAAATACGTTTCTGATTTAAAATAAATTTCGTGCAAATTTTATCCGAGTTTGTCATTTACCCTCTTTTTATTAGCTTCCGATTGTGAAAATGACGCTTGACAATAAATGGAACTTCTCTGAACTATTTTCCACATTGCAATTTGAGGTATATTTCAATGAGCGTTTTTTTTTAATGTGGTTTCCCCAGAGGCCTAGTCCACATGTGCTCAACAATATGAGATGATCACTGCAAAATAAATGTAAGAACAAATATAATTTTACCTTACTCATCACACACAAAAAGTATGCTTAAGACCCTTCCACCGCGTACACCTCATCCAACCCTTCTTCCTCCCACCGATTCCTCCTCTTCCACCGCTTCCTTTTCTCCCACTTTCTGTGTAGTTTGTTAAATATGTATTATAGATGCACCACATACGAAGAAGAAAAATTCTGCGGTTTTGCGTCGCAGGCGAATCGCGCCAATTTGGTTTTTTTTTTTTTAGTTTAATTTGTGTAATTTTTCTTCTTCGTATGTGGTGCATCTATTTATTAACTCTTCCAAATCACATCTTTATTTAAAACATTTTCTTTTGAGGGGTCATAACGGCGGCCAATAGCCAAGAAAATCGCAAGTATACGCTCTGGGGGCGAATACATATCAGCGACCACATCACGAAACGGCAATTGTCCTGAATATTAATTTTTGAACCCGTGAAAAAAATAATCGATGTAGCCGCTCTGTATCCTGGCATACTTCTTCTTCCTGTCTAGTTCAAACGACACCCAGCATCTGTACATCTAACCGGAAGGACGGACACATATTTCCGCTTTTTGGACACAATTTTTCTTTAAGGATGAAATTGTGTTGACATAAGAACTCAATTAACTCATCCGAGCTTATACTCAAAAAACTTGAGCAAGAATGCACACCGTACAAACGTCCATTTCTTAGCAATAGTTAGCAGACTTTGACAAATTTGCTCGAACTTTATTTTAAATCAAAAACATAATTCGAAAAGAACCTGCGATTACACATATTTGGTATGGGCAAAAATGCAAACTTCAAAATGCATTTAAAAAGAAACCGGGATTGAAGGTGACCGCCAACTGTTTTCTGCACGTAAATTCTTCATAATTCGCGGTACATCGAGGACATTTTTATCAAAATTTTAGGCCCTTATGGATCTATACTAAACATTTACCCTTAATGTTTATGTATCGATAGAATGATTAGATATTTCGTGAGAATATGAAGAAAACAAAGCAAAGGTTTTTTATGAGTGTCATCAATTGGAACCACTGAATGAGATTTGTGAAGGTGTGCCAAAAAAAATCGATTCGTTTCGACACCAGCAACGCTGGGATATGGATATGTTTCAGAGATCTGCACGAGTGCACTGCAGCCACAAGTGTTCTGCATTCGTTCTTGATCTTTTTACACTCGAGTGTAACCACTGCAAAAAAAATGTATGCAGTCATTATTCCACTCTTGGCATATTTGTGCTTCGCCTATACAATGCCAATAATACCCGTACCTTGCACAAGCAGAGAGCGGGTGATGATTGAATCACCCCAAAATATTTTTAGCAACGCTCTTTGTATCTGCCTCTCTCTTGAGATAACAACAACAACGCAACGGAGTTTATAGCAGAGTTCCCCAGCGATAGCCCCTGGGGCACGAACTTACTCGCCAATTCACTCCGAATGCTGGCCAAGGTCATGCATCACTGTTTGTTAGAGAGAGACACAGTCACATTTTCGCGCTCTCTGTTTGGGGAACCCTGGTTTATAGTTGCTTTTTCAAAGAAGAGAGAAGAGAGCGAGAGCAATAAAAGTTATGCAAACCCATGTTCTACTTGTGTGTGCTGTTCGTGTACAAATGACACTCAAATCCGAAACCAACAAGCATTGCCGCTCAAATCAGAAACAACCACTTTAACAGACGAGTACACAAGACACTCATTCGAACAGAACGAATGTGTATTTGATTTGACTTCAAATGTTGGGTGTCTGTCACACAGAGTATTGATGCAGTCCAAAAAACAGGCACTCTTGCAGATCCCTTGTTTGTATACAAGATTTAACTGGATGAACATCAGAACTAACATTTTAGCCAGCTTTGCCCTTTGTAAACCCTTTTTAGCAGCTTTTGAACCTGTTCACAGACTTTGGACATAGCCTATGACTTTTTTCTGATCGATATGAATATACCGTGCAAATTTTCTAAAGATCGGTTGAGCCTTTACAAACACACATTTACTTTTATACATGTATATATATATATATATAGGGTGGTCCATTTAAAAATTGGAATTTAATTTTGCTATAAAAAAAAAAAACAGCTCAAAATTTTCCAAAGGTTGAACATTTATTGGAAAGGTTGGTTCATGTCATTTATTTATGAAAAACAATTTCGGTCAAATGACCACCACGGCTGACTTGGCAGTAGCCCATTCGATCCACCCAATTTTTGAGAACATTTTCAATTGTTTCGGCACGTATGTCTGCAATAGCAACTCGAATCTCGTTCTTCAACTCATCAATTGTTTCAGCATTGTTTGCATAACATTTGTCCTTCACCGCTCCCCAGAGATAATGGTCTAATGGTGTCAGATCACAGCTTCTTGGCGGCCAATTCACATCTCCATATTTGCTGATAATTCGATTTTCGAAGATAGGCCGCAGAAGATCGATTGTGGCGTGCGCTGTGTGGCACGTAGCGCAGTCTTGTTGAAACCAAATATCGTCCAAGTCTTCCGCTTCAACACTGAACATTGCTCGGTAGCGCTCACCATTCACGGTCACGGTGGCTCCTTCTTCATTTTCAAAGAAAAATGGAGCAATGATGCCTCGAGACCAAAATCCGCACCAAACAGTGACACGTGGTAGGTGTATTGGCTTCTCCACGACGATATGCGGATTTTCTGTGCCCCAGATGCGACAATTTTGTTTATTAAAATTATCACCGAGGTGGAAATGTGCTTCATCCGAAAAGATGATTTTTTGGTCAAATTCACCATCTTCGGCCAAACGATCTTCCGCCCAATTTACGAACTGTAGACGATTCGGATGGTCAATTGGCTTTAGCTGCTGCACCAATTGAGCTTTGTATGGCTTCATGGCAAGGTCTTTATGCAAAATTCGCATCAAAGAAGTGCGCGAAATGTCCAATTGTTGAGATCGATGGCGAGTTGACCGCAGCAATGTTTTCGGTCGAGCGCACCGGACGAGTACGTACACGGGTTGGTTTATCCACCAACATTCCAGTTTCACGAAGTTCCACAAATTGAGTTTTCGGAACATTTTTTTTGTTAAATGTTTTTTTCAAATTTCGCACAGCTTGAGCCGAGGACTCACCACTTTGGAAATATGTTTTTAATATTTCCCAACTTTCGTCAAGCGAATAGCGACCCATTTACTAAATATTAGTCGCTTTCCGAATGACATTTGACGCTTTTAAAGTCAAATTATGAATAGTTTAAATTCCAAACACTAGATGGACCACCCTGCATAAAGATGCTACAATTAAAAAGTAATATTTATTCAAATGAATAAATTTCGCAAACTGTACGTAAGAACGCACTCTCATCAAGTTTCTTTATAATAGTTTTGAAACTGACTGCTAAAGGTTGATTTTTATGCTATTTGGTTTTTCAGTGTTAATTTGTTGACACCTCATGCGTGTGGCAACCTCAAAAATGCTTAGTAAAGTTTGCCATTTCACCATGAATAGACTAACAAACGAACAGCATTTGCAAATCATTAAATTTTATTATCAAAATAAGTGCTTTGTGAGAAATGTGTTGTTATCGACAGATTTTCTTCAACGACGAAGCTCATTTTTGGCTCCGAATTTGGTCTGAAGAGCAGCTAAAGTCAGTTCAATTCACAAAATGCACTGTTTGGTACGGTTTGTGAGCCGGCGGCATCATTGGAACGTACTTTTTTATACTAGTTAATTCTTTGTGGGGGGGCTTCGTGAAGTCTCTCTTGTACAGGGACAAGCCAGTCACAATTGCAACCCTGGAAGACAACATTACAGCTTCAATTGATGAGATACCGGTTGAAATGCTGGAAAAAGTATGCCGAAATAACAGCTTACCACCTTGGGCTGGAATGTAAGTCTAAATTCAAAACGTTGAATGTTCCTTTTATACTATAGTAAGGGTTTAGCTCTAAACCGAACCGTAAACTAAGCCGATGTCCCTTAAAAATGTTTGAACCCGTCACAAAACCACAAAATAAGACGATTTAAGTTGATTTGCTTTGCAAAAGCTTTGCGACTTCAGAATGTCTAGTCGAACCGAATGTTTTAAATCTATTGCCTGCTGTTTTGGGGCACAATGGGTCGGAAAAAAGGATTTTGAGACAAAAACAAAATGAGCACACAATATCTCTAAAACGTCTTCAGTTTTGAACAATATTTGGTCGCGTGTGGGAAGATCTGGATGGTACAAGATGTCGGAAAATTAAATTGGGCCTAAAACCCGTTTGTGCCTTAAAAATTTACATATAAATTTTTTACATAGATAAAGCACTCTTTTGTTTCTTGGAGAACTTCCCCAATTTTATTATTTAATTCATTCATAAACTTAATGACTGGAACGCGTTGCTAAGAGTATTTTTTAAATTAAAATATAAATCTACGATTGGTCCATTGGCTTAGACGCCATCAATGCAAAGATAAGAAATAATCACAATATAATTCTGACGTTACACGACAGAAATGTCAATCAAAAGAAATCATGCAAAATTTCAGACTCATCAGAATCGCAATTATCGATAAATAGGAAAAGTTTTCGTTTTCTAAAAGCTGGCAAAGTTGCACTCTTTTTAAAAAGTTTGACATTTTTAGTGCAATAGTAGACCTGGTACTTTAGGTGTGACAAAGTCCACCCTCGTAAAACTATCACATCTGTTCAGGTCTGGGGATGCTTCATAAAAAAGTTTAGATAACAAAATATTTTAAGTTCTAGCCCAAACAACAATTTACCCACTGTGCAACGTGCCACAGATAACACAAATTGTTTTTGTTTTTTCTTAAACGTTTTATAATTTAAAATGTTGTTTTTGTTTTTTTCAAATTTCTATAAAATTTTTTTATTTTTAATTGATTTTCAAGTTATCAGCAGCTAAATGTAACGTATAGTTTGTGTTATACTGATAAGCCCTGATCTTTTTGCCTACTCATCTGCTCAAATTAAGATGGAAGCAAAAATTATTTATAAATTTGTTGACAGCTTGTGAGCTCAGCCACAGTCGAATTAAGTGCGAGCAACGGACAAGATCCTCGTGCCCGATCCTAAGCCCAAACTGCGATCACATTTGAATGTAAGTGGGAAAGCGAATAGTGTTTAAATTTTCCAACAGGATGGCAACGCTTAAGAAACAGCTGACCTGGCAAGCGCCAGTCGAAAACAAGAGGAAAAAAAAACGTGGGTTGGCTTAAGAACACACACACAATCACTCCCTCCCCCGCCACAAACCAGAAAGAGAACGCTCTCTTATTTGTCGTGTATAAATTGCGGGTCTAGTAAAAAGTTTGCGCTCTTTTCCTGCAGAACCGTCACGAAGTTTGGACGTGTGTGCGCTCCTGATTCTGATTTGGTTGCCGTCGCCGAAACACAACAATAGTAGAAAATCAGTGCGTAAATTAACAAAAAGATATATCTGTTTTAATTAAAATTAAGAGGAAACGCAAAACAACATTCAAAGCGTGTTCGACCCGTGGCCTTTGCTTGTGTTTGTGTGTGTGTGTGTGTACTAGTGCGTTTTTGTGAAATCCAAATAGAAAATGTGATTATATAAAAAAAAGCACACAAGAAAGAAGCAAATAATAGCAGCACACGCAACTGCGGAAAATCAATTCCCCGAGAACGTGAAAAACTACTATAAATATACTTATTCACTCTGCTCTCTACACAGATCCATCAACCAACGTAAGCCCAACAAACAAAACATGCCGCAACAAAAGACAAATGGACATGGCTCGGCCTCCAATGGCTTCAATGGCAGCGGCAATGGCAACTCCTACGACATGGAAGATGGCCAAACATTCCTTTTCACTTCGGAGTCTGTGGGCGAGGGACATCCAGGTGAGTTCTGTATACATGCAAATGCATTACGATTGCATCATAAACTTGGTGTACACACACATGCATTTGATTGCGTGCATGTGTATGTGTGTGTGTGTGATTGTCTGCTGTATGCAGTTGGCGTCTGCGTCTACTTTTCCCCTAACCTAACGAAATTTGTTACTCCAGGAACGGCTGCTGTTTGAAGTTGTACCTGTGTATTGTTGTATCCTCTCGGTTCTAACAAAATGGCGACAGATCAGACAGTCAGACCCATCCCTATCATACATTTCCTACCTTAATTTGTAGTGAGAAAATTAAAACGTGCTTGTTTACTCAGCGGTATGGCAAAAAAAAATTAAGGTGACCAGCTCTCGTGCAGACCGGCCAATGTGCCGGTTGGCCAAAGCACAGTGGTACAGAGCGCGAGATTTAGAGTCCCTCTCTAGTAAATAAAAAATATTTACATAAATTTTCTGTTTTTACTCAAAAAAAATTTCAATTAATGTTTTTCTAAAAAGAAAAGAAGGAATTACACAATTATTGAAAAAGTTGGAAAAAAAAGGAAGTAGCGTTAGCAGAAGGAAGATAACTTTGTATGTCTTCATCTTATGAAAGTGATATTGAAGGCAATTTTATACTATGAAAAATATTAAACATTTATCCGATAGATGCTTTTGCTAATCAATCAATAAAATTCGAGGAGGAGCCGATTTTAACATTAATTACAGGCCTGTATCGACCTACAAAATCGCTTGGCTGTAGTTCAGAATTTTTAAGGTATTCATTTTGTTACCGAACGTTAAGTTCAAAATCTGAAAATTTGAACTTAACGTTCAGTTAGAATCATTAAACCGCAGGTTTTGGTTCATAGCTTAAGAACACAATGAAATACAAGCATATAAGAAGCAATTTCAAAATTAATCAATTGTTTAGACCCTCCTAAAGCTGATTTAAACTTGTCATATATCTCTAAAAAGTGGATTGTCAAAGAGAATCTCCTATTAACTAAAACCTGTTCCATTCCATCAAAGAAAGCTACATTTTCTACATATTTAGAGATTTGATTTGTCATTAAACTAACGTCAGAGAGTCTCTTTAGAGATATATGACAAGTGTAAAGGCAGCTTAAGCTTTTTGATTAGACAATCGATGATTGGATTTTCCCTTTATTCCATCATTCTTGATTAATTGGAACGTTTGTCTGGTCTTTTAAGTAAAATCCATGCTTCTTAAATGCGGGATTGGTAACGTTAAGCTACCTAATAAATTGCTAAAACATTTTTCTATCTAAGATCGTAAGAAATTAATTTATTAACCAAAGCTTTTCACAGAAAGAGTTTATTGTTTCATTATTTAGAACTCTTTTTAGCTTGTGCCTTATTTGCTTGCAGTTCATAAATCTGTCAAGAACTGGACCACTGTGCGTGTGGTCAGCTGGTATCCAAGTGTAGTCTCTTAACAGCAGCTGGTCACCCTTGAATGCTCTCCCACTCTTGCAGCTGTGTTTTGTTGTATCGTCGTACTCGTAGAGTAGACTGGTTCATCATTATCGTACCCAAAGCAGCTCTCACACATTAGCGGGCTTTGAGTCATGCGCACCATGTGCTTTTTCTTCGCTCTCTTTAAATACACATATATATATATATGTATGGTACATACGTAGCGATCAAAACAAGAGCCAAAATAATTGAAAACCCTGACCATTTCGGAACGTGTAATAACATCGGGTTGTATTACTCAGTTTTCAAAATGCTTATCTTGCTGGCGAAATTGGCAAACACGTGTTTCGCTCAAGTTGCGTCGCAGATCCCATGCCTTAATATTTATTTGCGTATGAATGTCTGTACTTTTGGTGATAAGAGAGAGTCGACATATTTTTTGGTACGACGCATTGATTGCTTTTCATCATATTTCAATGTTAATTAGAAAGTTGATAAGCGGTGTAGAATAATGTCTAAGGGCATGGCCATGAGAAGTCGTCATTTAATTTGACATCACTTACCTGCTAGATAGTCTACTAAGTTATGGGCTATACAGTCAATGCAATAATTATGCGTACAGTAATTAGTTTAATTATGCGTCCGTTTTCTGTTGAAATTAATGAACCAAACCTTGAAACTAAACCTTACTTATTTTTCTCATTCGTACTTCATATCAAATGCTTTAAACCAGAGTTACCCAGCGATAGCCCCTGGGGCATGAACATACTCGCCAATTCACACCGAATGCTGGCCGAAATCATGCATCACTGTGTGTTAGAGAGAGAGACACAGTCACATTTTCGCGCTCTCTGCTTGGGGAATCCTGCTTTAAATCGATTTATTTAAGCTTTACATAACAATCCGAATTTACTAAATTTTGTCGAAATTAAAAACCGTAAGGACGAGCGTTTGACGAGAACTTTACCTTTTGCAAACTATCGTAAACGATCGGAGACACATAAGTAAAATAAAATGTGCAGTTCCTATTCTGTTTCAATGTCGATAATGCATTTAGAAAGCCGTTTAGGCCGTATGAATTTATGGTTGTGAATTACAGGTTGTGATAAGCTCACCATATCTAAAAAAAAAGTGCTCATTAACAAATTCGATTTATGTACACGAATTTTATAAACAAAAAAACTGCAAATAAAGCAAAATTTTTGGGGCCACAAAAGTAGGTGCGATACATTTGAAGACTTTTTTTCCCGATAATTTGATTGGCTTGTCTAATCTTGAAACTCTTGGATTTGAACGGGTTTGAACCATAATTTACTATGGTTAAAGTTCGGAAATGTAACGTTCAAGATTTTTGGGCGAAGACTTTGTTTCAAACATTGGTTCGCCCATGATTTTCACAATATTAATGAAAAAAGCCACTAATTTGTTTATGAATAACAATAGTATTTAGAATGTAATTTACTGTCAAGTAAAATGCTCCCTCCTTTTGATGATTAAAAAGAGATTAATTTCATTTGCGATCTAAGCAAGACTTCAAAATGAGTCATGCACATGCTTAAAATGTGATTTGTTAAAATACGACGAAAAAGACTCGCAAATTATTGGAATTATGAATCGAATAAGAGTCGAAACTGATAAAAAAAAATGGTTATACACGACTCTTCAAAAAGAGTCGCGGCTAGGGTACCATTTTCTCCCGACCAAAGTATCATTTATGATCAGAAAACGAGCGCAATTATGATTCGAAAAAGTGATAAAAAATGTCAGAAATTGCTGGCTGGGTACCGACTTTTTCATTGACAAAAAACTGTGACAAAAATTGTCCCTAAAAAAAATGTGTGAATCATTTAATAAATTTTGGAGGAGGCTTTTATGGGTGACGATTGTATAAGAAATTCTGAACGTCTTTTTAAATTTATTTATAAAATGACTATACTTGCCTGACGATCTGTCGCACAATACAAAAAAGAAAGAAAGTCGGTCAAGCCCGACTCTTTCGAGACGATCGATGCAGGTAGAAGCAGAGTGACTTAACATGGTGCATTCTTAATGCTGCGTCAGCTGCTCGAAGCCAATTTACATAGTCTCCACAAATGTGCTGTCAAGCGTATCATTGAATGTTAAGCGTAACATCTAAATTCTTAGCTCCGTACTTGCAAAGAGTTCAAGTGGCGAAATCGTAATTTCTGCTTCTTCTTCACTCAATTTGTGTATGAAACTTCTCGTTACCTAGGATGTCCGTATGGGCCTTCAGGCCCATAAAAAATTGCGAAGCTTTCAAATTTTTATATTTTTGAACTTGGATTATCATGAAGATTTATTAGTTGGCAATTTTAGACGGGTAAATAGAAGGTGTATGCCAATCGGGCAGAAAAATTGCGGACATGACTAAATCGACTCGGATGTTGATGCTTATCAAGAATATATATACTTTATAGGCTCTGAGGTGCTTCCAAACTTGCATAAACTTGCCAAACTTTATTATCAGTTTAGATAATCGTGAAGATTAAATATTTGACAATTGTCGACGGGTAAATAAAGGAGGTGTAGGCCAATCGGTCCAAAAAAAAATTGCGAATTTTGCAAAATTTTATAATAAGGTTAAACAGACTGGTAAATATACGAGTAAATAGGAGATGAAGTAAAAAACATCGCGAATGTTAAAGATTAAAAGTTCTAAAAAATATGAGAACGTATGAGTTTAGATTATTATGAACACGAGTGAATAGATAGATGGTGATGATCAAAAAGGTCCACAAAATCCCGAAAATTGCAAAAGTCTTAAATTGAGTTTAAATGTAAAATTGTTTTTACAGCCCCAAAGGGTCAAGCCAAGCTACTCTCAAATTGAAAAAAATTACCATATTTTCCTTTTTAAAATCCAACAATTTGTATCTTATGAACAATATCAAAACTTTGCTTTTGGTTATTCTGTAAAGACATTCAATTCAGCTTATATTTGGTTGGAAAAATTTACTTTATGTGGCTAAAGGACCTACATATGAAAGCAAACCTCGCTCAACACACGTTTATGCAAATCTCTCGTAAACCTGACTTGCTGGGGGAAATCGTACAATTCATTTGAATTCAGCGGGCAAAAATACATATGGAAAATTGGCTATCTTCTCTGGTGTAAAAGCTTGTAAAACTGTGTAATCTACTCACGCCTTTTCCTTTGATTTACAGTGTGACCATCGTCTCTGTCTTGAAATAGCTTGACACTAAAATACTTATCCAAATATTTACAAATATGTACAACTAATTCCCAAGACTACTACTGTATGAAATATGGTTTTTTCGAATCTGTTTTTATATTTTTATTTATTTTAACTACAAGAAAATTTTGTAAACGACTTTATTTGAAATTTTTAAAATTAACTTTACATTTTTATCCCATATTTATATGAAACTAGCAGGTACCCAGCCCAGTATTTTAAACACAAAACGAAGAAGGGCAGCTTACTTTGCAATTGTAAACTATAAAATCTTTATGATTTAGCAAATTTTCGCTCGATCTTCAATATCTATCTATTTACCCTTGGTCATGATAATCTAAACTCCAACGAAAATTGATCAAAATTTTCAATCTTGACCATCCCTCTATTTATCCGTCTTCATGATAAATTTGGCAAATTTTGAGATTTTTTGGACCCTTTGATATACACACAAGCAAGTGCCGCCGTCATAATAATAGCGAAACAGCGCGAAGCTGTATATGATTGGATCATATTTCTTTCCTTTTGTTTTTGTCGTGTTGTGGCGGTGCCCTTTTTTTTTTGTAGATTTTGTCAACCATCGTTTACTTAAGTGAATTAATCGGTCAATAATTTGTTAAACTTTATATGTATCTTAATTTATTCAAACAAAATGTTAGCCCTGCCCTCTAATATTTGAGTTCAATTAAGCTAATCGAAATCTAACAACGGATATGATTTGGCAGTTTTTCGCACACATTGGCGGGGTTATCAGAAATGTGATGGCCCCCTAAATGATTAGGTTGATTAACCTTTCCAATGGCTATGCCCAGAGCCATTACACTTTCCCAGCTTGTAATCGAGACGCCGCTGCGCCATTCAAATGATTCAACAGTTTTTTTTTTTGGTTTAGACTAGTTTCGAGTTCAATAACGTTTCTTATAACAGTCGCCACATTAATTGGGCAATGTTGGCCACGGGCGACGGGTGTCGTATGATTTATACCAAGGAGTCAGGAGCGCCTGGCAACACTCAACTTTTCGTCTTTTTTCTCTTTATTTTTTTATGTGCCAACAACAAATGGCATTGAATTTCGCTGTCAATTGCAGAATGAAAATGAAAATAAACTGCAAGGCCCGGCAAAAATTAATCCAAATGCGCGTCTAGGCCTCTCGTCTTTCCCTTCTCCTCCTCCTTAAACTCTGTTAAATGATATTTACATGTTTTCTTTTTTTTTTTTCATGTACTTACAGACAAAATGTGTGACCAGATCAGTGACGCCATTCTAGATGCACACCTAAAACAAGATCCCAATGCAAAGGTGGCATGTGGTAAGCGCCAAATTAAGTTGACAAAGCATCAGGCAACGGGCTAGCGACCTCTGTTTCTTTTGTGAAACGGCGCCGCCGCCAAAGAGGGACATCTATTTATATAAATCTCTCTGGGGCAGACTATCAGAAAATAAACGCTTGAGTAAAGTAAACATTGGCGCAAGAATTGACGCGTGTGCAATGCCATTTTTGTTGGTTTTATGGCTAAACCCACCAACGGCGACAGTTGACAAATAAACAAAACAAAAATTGAGCGAAAGATGCATTGGAATCAGAGAAGGAAGACCAAATCTATCAACAACTGAAACCGGCTACCGAAATTAAACGATTAAAAAGGGGAAAAGATCTGAAAGTATTGGAAGATTTTGAATTTGGGACCCAAAAGACTTTTTTTTATAAGGACTCATCTCTTATTCTAAGAAAAACAGAAAACTTTCCTTGCCTGATGTTGCTCATCTTATCTTTTATTACCTTAAATTAATTTTATTTTCCCCATCTCAGAAACTGTGGCTAAAACGGGCATGATCCTGCTATGCGGTGAGATCACCTCCAAGGCCGTCGTCGACTATCAAAAGGTGGTACGTGAAACGGTTCAGCACATTGGCTACGATGACTCCTCAAAGGGTAAGTGTTATGTGTGTATTTTGGACACATCAAAACCAAAAACTGTTCCTTATGGGCGGGTTTCAGCCTAATTAGCTGCACATTTTTTGTAAACCCATATCATTACCCAAAAAAAAAAAAAACTATATAAAACTCCAAAACAAGGTTTCGATTGGAAAACGCTAAATCTGCTTGTCGCCATTGAACAACAGTCTCCAGATATTGCCAACGGTGTACACGTTAACCGCGAAGAAGAGGATGTCGGCGCTGGTGATCAGGTATAGCCCAAAGTTTATGCTCCTCCCCGTACCCATCCATCCTGTTCCATTTACCACCACCTACTAGTACACTGACTCGCCAACACTCTCTCTCAGTGATGATGCGGAAACGTGTATTGCATTCGTTACGTTTGTTAAATGTTGTTTTTTTTTTTTAAATCTCTCTCACCATTTACTCTGCTGCTCCTATTCCTACTCCAACCAGAAAATCATTACTCCCCCCTTAGCTATTAACTAGGAGACGTTGTCGTTAGGGAACTCCTTTGAAATTAATACTGGAATGATTTGGGTTTAAATTTAAATTGATAAAGTTGTAGATATTTATGGCAAGACTGCAAACCGGTCCGGAACTGAACCCCTGAGAACCGGTTCGGTTCGGGTTTTTCGGGGTTCGCGAACCGGTGCTTTCATAAACAAATATCAAATATAAAAGCTATGAATGATGTTATAGATTTCTTTGGAAATTGTCAAAGAGCACATACAGTACGTATGTAGATCGACGAATGTTTTAAAATTTTGGAAAGGTCATAACAACGAAGACTTAAAAAATATTGCCTTTACTATAGCGAATCAGGTATTAGTTGAACGAGCATTTTCAACACTTAAGTTTGTTCTTTCTGATTTAAGAGCTAGTATAGATGAACAGCTCCTGGAAGATATAATGCTTAATCTAGGCAGTTCCAAAAAATTGTTAATTTCAGCTTATGGATTTGATAATTACAATAACTTAAGTATTGAATATTATGATTAAGTATATGAATGGAGAGGAATACTAATTTCATTATCAACGGAGAATTAATAAATCGAATGTCAAACTATTCTTTTTTGTTCAAGCGAACCAAGGCTCGAACCAAAACCTTGGGTTCAGGGGTTCCAGGAACCGGTCAGCGAACCGAACCTTGGACTTTACAATGGGTTCGAACCCCCGGATCGAACCTTCTGCAGAATTTGAGAGGTTTGCAGCCTTGAATTATGGTACCGGCTTAGGTAACTTTTAAGTCTGAACAAGTAAGATGAACCCCGTCCTGTTAAGAGGTTGGGGCATTACTTTTTATATTAAAATAAGTGTAAATTCGGAGGAGTGTTAAGGCCATCTATGAATGAACTGATTGAAGAGCTCTTGAGGTTTAGTAGACGACCCTTGGAACATCTGAGGTGTATCCAAATACCGATTGGGTGCAAATTTTCTAGTCTGCGAATGTTTAATATAGCTAGATAGGTATTTTCCTTTCCTGAGAGTTTGGTTTTATAAACTGTAGAATTTAAAAGACGACATTTATAAATTCATATACACAACACACATTCTCTCTTAGCAAAAAGCAAAAGTAAAGCAAAAATATCATAAAACTTTTCACTTCCATTTTTATTAATACATTTGGCTTCAACGGCCCAAAGGTCCAAGCCGAGCATTTCTTTTGTACGGTTTGACGCCGAGTTTATAGGGTTTCCGAGAAAGCTACTGTTTTTTTTATGGAAATAGGTGGGCATTGTCGCTTGTCCCTCCATATCTTTTTCCTATATACGAAAGATTTATGAATATCTTAATCAAGCTTGGTTCATCATGTTAAAGAGACGAATTTTCTTATTTCGGTTTTCCGCCACATCTTGGAAACAAGAGCTTATAGAGTTATACCGAAACCAGTTTTGGAATCAGTGTACATAGTTTTAGAGCTTGGGTGAACCAAGCGGGAAGCTGATTACATTTTAAAGACTTTTTGCGGTTCTGAATATTCTGAATTAAAAATACTTTCTTATATAAAAATGCAAGCCGGTCCTGAAGCGGTACGGTTCGGGTTTTTCGGGTCCGTCGAACCGGACTATGAACCGAACCTCTCTAATACTTATGCTTCCGAACCTAAACCCGAACCGAAAATCCTGTATACGAAGAAAATGTTCGGTTCACACAATCATTGCAGTCAATTTCTTAAGATCTCAGCAACCATAGAGGGCCAGGCCAAACTTCTCTCAATCTCTTGGCGTGTGTGCTTATAATTTTTCGCCCAAGAGAAAGGGACTTACAGTTTGAACGGCAATAGTTTGAGAATTTTTGCTTTTTCATGGCTAGTTACTTCACAGCTGGCGCCAGTAGCGCCAGTAGCAGTAGAAGGTAGCAGTAGAAGGTCCGAGGCCGGATCGAACCCACAACCACCTCCCGCACCAGCAGCCACACATACTACTGGTGCGCCTCACCCGCAATTTCTCAATATAATGACCTCAAAAAACGATTTTATAGAACTGATAAGTTGATAATTAAAAATTATTTTTAGAAATCCCATCCATATTGCGATTTAAAGAAGAAAAAAAAACGTATGTCAAGTTGGAAAAGGGGAAAGCAAATGTAGTACATTTACCAATCTAGCATTTGAAAGATATTTTTAACAAGAATCGCCGGGATGAGTCTTTTTTGACCTCTTTTGCAGATTAAAGAGATTAATTTCGTGTCCGATTTAAAGAAGCCTAGAAAATGAGGTGCTCAAAATGTGATTTTTTTTAATATGACTCGAAAAAGACTCGCAAATGATTTAAAATATGAGTCGAAACTGATTAGAAAAGCGGACTATAAACGACTCTTCAAGAAGAGTCGACAAAAGTATCATTTCTAGTCATAAATTTTATCCAGACAGAGTACTCGAAAAAGACTCAAATGTGATCAAAAATTTCATAAAATGCTGGATGGGTATGTACCTAGAAGGTAAGGCTTCCCAAATTTAAAGATCAAGCACTTTTGACAACAATAAGGAATGTGGTCCAGTCGACTTGACAACTTACATAAATAGCTTGGTAATCTGGACGTGTTATCCTGAACTGGCAAAAATCTGTGAACTATTTAACAACCTATGAACCCAGATTCGAACCAAAACCTTAGGTTCGATTAGTACAAGAACCGGTCCGCGAACCTAACTTTACTTTCTAACACGCGTTCGAACCTCCGCATCGAATCTTCACCAAAATTTAACAGGTTTGCAGCCTTGTAAAAATGTTCACTTCTGAAGTCCTTAAATAATATTCAAAAGTGCAAACATAACGAGACCTAGAGCCGGCAAAAAATTGAAGGTTTGACACGCAAGCTTGCAACATACAATCTAGATATCCACGAATTAGTGGCCCATTAAAAGTAGTAAGGCCTACTTAGTCTTTACCAATATCTCTACAAAAGATAGATAGATTTAGAAATAGGTTCTTGGATAAAGTTAAATAAGATTGATAAACTTGATCAACACGCAATGGTAAAGTCAATCAATTCTATCTACAACTTTTAAACATGAAATAGAGGACAAAGAGAGAGACATTGCAGTAGATGTACAGAACTAAGTGCTATGAAATAATAGAGTTAACTTTAAGGGCCGATTTCACATCTTCTACATAGAGCTATCTGTCACATCTTAGCGGCGCAAATGCACATCATGGAATCGAGCACATCTTAAAAGGCTTCAAAGGCTGTGTGCCATACAGCATCGATTACAACCCAGTATACTTTTACATTAGCATGGCCGCTTTGTGGACTGCTAGCTTTAGAAACCTCTTTACTTGTAATCGACAAGTGGGCGATAGCCGAATGCTTTTCGGAGCTCCATTACAACTGCATATACTTATCTAAGAAATGTAATCGACGGTGCGCAAGGGCCGGCCACTAAACGATACACATAGTATGCGCTGTTGTAATGTAGATACTTTACGACGTAGTTTACTATGGAGTAAAAGGTATATAGACTGGTAATTCGGTTGAAGCTTTTAAATAATTATTTAGTTTTTTTGATGAACTTGAAAAAGAAAAGAAAAAATAAAACAAATTCTCGAACCTCGATTAAGAAATTTTGGTATCGAATCCCTCTTTACATGCGGCTGTATAGAGCCAACTGTTTGGGATCCCATCCCTACTCCCGGCTGTCGTCTTGTTGAAATTACCTTCAAACCTTAAGATCTGTTTCTTTAAATTCGACCCTAGCCTACCGGTATCGGAAAGTAGAACAAGTTTAGGCATTAATGCATTCTTTTTGGGCTCCTCAATACTCACCTTACATACAACATAAATGGAACTCAATTTTGGGTTATTCTAACAACTAAATACATACAAACACATTTATGGCAAAACTTGCATGAAGCATGCCATTATATCCTCTATCCCAAGCCGCCTCCCTACCCATCCCCTAGGAACACCACACAAAGGAGAGAGAGAAAGAGTTCCATCGCAGATATCAACAACTAGGAGCCTTCATTTAAATGGATTGCACGTGTCGTCAAACGAGGGTTGATGTATATTGTCTTTTGTGCATTTATTGTGGGACTTGAATCAAATCATAAATGAAACATTACTTACCCATGTGCGTGCCACGCTGTCTTCTCTCCTCTTTTTTTTTTGTTTTTGATCAAAATAACGTGCGCCTAAAAAGGTTTCGATTTTAAAACGTGCAACGTGCTCTTGGCATTGGATCAACAATCGCCTGAAATTGCGGCCGGAGTGCATGTTAATCGCCCTGAGGAAGAGATCGGTGCCGGAGATCAGGTGTGAATAAATAAATCAATCAAATCAAGCTAAAATCAAAACTCGGCAGGTCGAGTTTGCCCTTTCCAAAAAATGATACTTAATCCCCCGGCCAAACTCAAAGAAATCCAAATTTTGAAGGCAGCTGACTTTGAAAAATTTTCATAGCAAGCTTTTCGTCAGTTTCCGCTTTGGAAAGGGCTTGCATTTACATTAGTGATGGGCACTCCAGTGGTTTGTCCGATTCTATTTTAAATTACACCATCAAAAGAGTGCCCACCACCAATGTACCTATACCCTATATATACATACTCGTATTTATTATTGTTTCAATGCGTAACTAAACGAAAGATTATTACACTTTTCACTTTGTAGTCTTGTTTGTTATTTGAAGAATCTGCTCCAGAAACAAGCATTTATCTTTCTATCTAAATTGGCCTATCTTACACACACCCAAACACACACACACATCTCACTTCAAATAACACAACAACAAATCGTTAAAGTAGCATTTCCTAGACAGCTTAGCATTGGAATACTCGTAGTATATACCCTCTCATTTGTCGTGCCATACATTGTTGTTTTGCTTCTTCATCTACTAACTTCTCATTGGTTTGGACTAACTTTTTTCTTTTTGGTGCTGGTCCTAATAATAATATAATCTGTTGTTTTATTTAACCCAACTGACTGCAAACTTGTTTACTAATTTACTATCCACCATTTTGCAGGGTATCATGTTTGGCTATGCCACCGATGAGACCGAAGAGTGTATGCCCCTTACCGTTGTCTTGGCCCACAAATTGAATGAGAAAATTGCCGAATTGCGTCGCTCCGATGTTTTCTGGTGGGCACGTCCCGATTCCAAGACACAAGTCACCTGCGAATATCTGTTTAATCAAGGTTCTGCTGTGCCCAAGCGTGTGCATACCATTGTTGTGTCTATGCAGCATTCGGAAAAGATTTCACTGGACACTCTGCGCTCGGAGGTGATGGAGAAAGTTGTGAAAGTTGTCATTCCCGCCAAATACTTTGATGCCAACACAATTGTACATATTAATCCATGCGGCCTGTTTGTGATTGGTGGACCAATGGGTGATGCTGGACTGACGGGACGTAAAATCATTGTGGATACCTATGGAGGCTGGGGTGCACATGGTGGTGGTGCCTTTTCGGGCAAGGATTTCACCAAGGTGGACAGATCGGCGGCGTATGCAGCACGCTGGGTGGCCAAATCGCTGGTCAAGGCGGGTCTGTGCAAACGTTGTTTGGTGCAGGTTTCCTATGCCATTGGTCTGGCTGAACCTCTGTCCATTACCGTCTTCGACTATGGCACCTCGCACAAGTCACAAAAGGAGCTGCTGGAGATCATCAAGCGCAACTTTGACCTCAGACCCGGCATGATTGTCAAGTGAGTTTATTGAATTTGAATTGTTTGACTGATTTTAAATTTCGTTTCTCTCTCTTCACAGAGACCTGAATCTGCGTCAGCCCATTTACCAGCGCACCAGCACTTATGGACACTTTGGACGCGAGGGTTTCTCATGGGAGCAGGCTAAGCATTTGGAAACTAATTGACTAGACGCTGACCAAACGCTGCCGCAGTCCCCGTGTGCTAAAAGGTTAAGGACATCAACGGAACCAACACAACCGACAACAACAGCAACGTAATTTTTAAGTTTGCTTTGTTTTGTAATCCTAATTTATGATGTGTGGCGCCTTTACCCACGCACACTCGTTTAGTTGTAGTTGTCGTCGCCGTCGTCATCGTCATGCTAACTATCTGCATTAATTTACTTAACTTAGACAGCTCCGCTAACCCCATAGAGAGGAGCTCTAGTTATACATAGACATAAAGATTTGTCGGTCAGTTTACCCTGTGGTAGTTTCTCCTCAACTCTGAAAGATTGTATAAAAAGTTCTTAGATTTTTTTTTTTAAATTGTACACAAATTTTTGATTTATTATTGCAATTATGTGTTGTCCTCATTGTCCATGGTGTGTGTATGTGCGCTTTCTATGTTTATTTTATCCACAGCAAAACAACAAAAAAAAAAACAAAAACACAACAAAAACAAACAACCTTATTGTACATTACATACTTAACACTTTGTACTTTGTGCTATATAACAACTAAAAAAAAAATAATGTATTTTCCTTTACAAAAATATATTTCAAAAATACATGTAAAATGTTTGCGTAATGAACAGATAAGACCAGGTATTTTAGATCAATCAAAACAAAACAAAACAGAACAACTAAATTTCAAAAACAGAGTTGGCAACACAAAAAGCTCAAATTTGCAAGATTTATGTATGTAAACAGAACAGAAAGCTTCAGCAAGAAGAGTTCAATACCCAATAAACTTAATCGACATTTAAAACATGGAACACTTGTCTTTGGCAATGTTGTTTTTGTGAGGCTGGGGGGGAAAAGTTGTACAAATTTTACTCTAATAGACATCACACTGAGCACATCTATCATCCAACATCCTGCGTTTGAATGCTTAAGGGTAGGGTCTACCCCTGGAGTCCATTTTTTTAATGCCTCGCTAAAGATTGAATTACACAAAAACTATTAATGATATACGCAAAAGGTTTTTTTTATTGAATAGATGACAAATGAAATGAACTAAAAACGGATGAGGGTAATGGTACGCATTTGTTGTGGGAAAAATAGAAAGAAAATTTTAGATTGTAATGATTTTGTTGCTGTTGCGGTTGTTGCGCACAACCAAAGTAGGGACGTCATAAATAAAATTGGTCCAATGGATCCGGATTTTTCTCAGAAACTGTTTATCTGAAATCGATGAAATAAAAAAAAATCTGCTCAGAATTGATGTGGTTTTCGCAACGGCCTCCACGTTTAAGGTAGGTCAAAATTTTGAAAATCCACCTTTTTTTGCGGAACAGCTCCGCTATTTTGGGTGCGAATTATGAGTAAAACTAATTTTTGAAATTGGTCAATATTTACTACATATTTTTTTCCGGAACCAGTTCAAAAAAAAGTGATTTTTTGACGTTCAAAGTTTCTGTTTTCGAAAAACTAAAATTAAACTATAATTTTGTTTTATGCATTTGGGTCTTAGCTATGACAAGAAAAAAATTTCATCCAAATCGTTAGGTAGCTTGGTTCCCGAGTAATTTGGGTTAAAGTGCGTCAAGAGATTTGGTAAAAAAAATCCTACAAATTTCCAAGTAAATTTCTTTTTAAAATTGAACTTTTTGGAAAATTACGAACATTTTATAACTTTATTTTAAATTTTTTGATTGAAAAAAAAGACATGGAATTTTGAAAAATACGAGGTTCGATGATCATTTTTATACCCTTGAAAAGGGTATTATAATTTTGCATAGAAGTTTGCAACGCGTAGAAATATTCATTTCCGACCCCATAAACCATATATATTCTTGATCAGGGCGACGAGCTAAGTCGATTTAGCCGTTTCTAAGCAAACAAGTCTCTGTTTTAAAGCTATCGAGTTGAAATTTTGCACAGAGTCTTCTGTCATGTTTTCAATTAAATCGTTTTTAAGGTCGGTGATTATTAATATTCTTTCAAACTTTCAAACTAATTTGAAAAAGTTGATCGACATCGGGTGACTATATCTAATGGTTGCCATAGGACCGCTCCACAGTGGGAGATTTGGCACATTTAGGTGGAATTAATTCAAATTTGAAATGGCGCCAATTTTTTTTAATTAATGACCAATACATTCCTGAGTCAAACGGTACTTACAGCTTTTATGTGCTATCGATTTTTGATCAGCTATGAGCTTTCAAACATGGGGTATGTGAAAGAACGTGCATTGAAATGCTTTTGAGCCTATTATGAAGCAGCAGAAAAGCCATAAAAAAAACATAAAACATTAAAGCTGATATAATTTTTTTTTAAATTAAAGTTAAAAGGTATGTATGCGTTTAAAAAAGTATTTGTGAGTATGTGTTTTAGTTGAATAAAGTGATGTATTTGCGAGTGCATCGATTTATGGAAAATATTTCACTTTTGAATGTTTCGTGGCTTAGAACTTGTGACTGCAGCCTGCTTCAGCTGTTATTTTTATTTTAATTAATGTGTACGTCAATAGTAATACTAAATAAATAAACATTAGCAGCCTTTTCCTGCCCAAACTTGTAAAAAAAAATTTTCAGGTACACTGATCAAAAAATAGAATTTTCCATATATTTTTGATCTTTGAGCTCAAACTGGTAAGCCGATTCGAAAACAGTGGTTTACGCGATGATGGGAAATTTAATAACCTTTCGATTGGTATCTTGCTTGACTTAATCTGAAGTTTCTGAACTGAAATATGGCTTAAACAGTAAGTGTTCCTACCGAAAAAATTAAAAAAAAAAAAATGTGTTAAAAAGAGTTTGCTTTAAAAATATTTAAAACTGATTTTTTAGTTCAGCACTCCAAACTTCTTTAAAAAAAAGTTATAGTGTTCGTAAAAAATTCAAAAGTAAAAATTTAAAAATTATAAATGAATTTTTTTTTAATAAAAATGTATTTTTTAATTATAAATTTAAGTCAAAAAATGTTCGAAAATTTCAGACCAGTGATCTTATTCTTTTAAATCTAAAATTTGAATTAATTTCACCTAAATATACGAAATCTCCCACAGTGCGCTCGGTCGAAAATGGGCCTTAGTGAGAAATTTTTTTGTTTTCAATTTTATCGTTCTTAAACTCGTTAAACTTGTTAATTTAATATGTTTTCAAAAAGATTCGCGAAATTTGGTCGAAATCAGATGCTTATCTGTCGGAAAATGGGATTTAGTTAGAAAAATTTTTGATTTTTAGCGTTCTTAAACTCTGACATTTCAAAAACAGCATTTGCAAGGGTTCTCGTTCTCTCTTATCTTGCGAGCGGTGTTTTCGGTGTGCATCGCAAAGAAGAAATTGTCGAACGTCAAACCTAAGACTTTCGAGTATTTAGCAGTGGTAATTCTTTTTTCATACTCGACGATGTCGAGTTGGATATTAACCATCTTTGCCCACGTAGTGAAGTTGTTGGTTGTGGACCTTTCGGCAGATATGATGAGGTAATCGACGGTTGTTGCATTATCTACTGCAGTTTTGTTTTGTAAATCTTATCAAATTCCCGAAATATTACGATTGTGAGAAAGGAAGGAAGGCAAATGTGAAGCAGTGACATGGCAATACAAGCTTCTCATATTTATGTACCAGTATATAGTGGAAGGACTATGAAATTTTTGAAGGGGACGTATGATTGAAAGCCATTGGCTGTTTATAGACATATCAAATAATTTTATAAATGAAGACAAAGGATAAGGCAAAAATGGTTAAAGAATTCAGATGTTAAAGAACCTTATGCTTCACAATGAGCTCAAACCTCCAGACGGAACGTTTTGCAATCTTGGTTTGGAGTTTTGACATCTTAAGCAGGGATCTCAGGAAACTGGCACAAATGATTGTGGATAAGTTCCTTGTATTTCCCACCACCTTCAACGAGATTTTCCCCTGGTTGATTTCATGGCAAGCTGCTTTAAGTTAAGCTGGGGACAATCCTCAGCCAAATCTGCATTTGTTCTAAATAGTTAGCTGTTTACAAGGAGCGATTACCGTGAACCTTTTTCGTCCATCAAGCGCTGCGTGATTTTCGATGTTTTGCAGTGCGCTATTAAAGTGTTTGTTAAGCTTATTATCTTGCTTGGCAATTCGAAGAGAATGACTTGCCCACTTCTATCGTCTTCTGTTTTTTACGGGCAAGAAGATCAAGTTCCATTCTCGTTGTTTACAAAACAATTTTGTAAATTTTTTGTATAAAAAACATAGATACTTATGTATGTATTTTATTAATATATAATTATTACTTAAACAATTAACAATCAATTGTTGCTTTAACAGTTCAAGAAAATAAATTGGTCACAATGAAAAATTTTGAAAGTACAAATCGGTTGGTGTATACAAAAAGTAACATGCAAACATGCATACATACATACACGCACATATATAGTATATATATATATATATCTCATATTCAAATTTGTTGTAAGTGGTAGAACTGCTCGTTTAATACTTAATTTTTGTTGTATAAAAATCGTTTGTAAGGCATCCATCTGACATGTTTTGTCATATTGTACTTGCTGATCCCGTCGTCTATCGTTAAATATGGAAATGCTGTTGTCGGACATATATCGTATATATCGTGCAGTAAAAAAAAACGCATACAAATAAAACATTTGTAAATTCACTTACTTAACATAAACTTAACTCTAATTCGAATTGCAAAATTTTAGTACAAAAGATAACATGCATTTTGAAATGAAAATTGGATGCAGAAAGTCAATAGTCGAATTCTTAAAATTGGCTCTCTTCGTGTGTGGCTGTCTTGTTGGTGGTCACGGTTTCGCTTTCGCCGTTTGTCTTTTCGTGTGATATGCTGGTAATGATGGATTTGATGACCACAGAACTGGTGTTGGTCTCCGTAGTGTTGCTGTCGAAACAAAGAAAAACATAAATTAACAATTGTCGTTTATATTTGATCTTAAAAACATTTACCTTTTCGGTGACAGATCCATTAAATTGGCCACATTAATATCGGGTATATCCTTCATATTAACGCTTGTGACAGTTTGATTTGTCTGCGTACTTAGTACAGAAAGGCGACCTATCAAAGTTCCGAATAGATTTCAATTAATTCAATAAAATAAGTTATGTACTAGTGCAAGTGGAGGGAGGGGTGGGGGTCTGACGATATCCAAAGGCATGCAAATGGTCTCTGGTCACTGGGGGGTGCGCGTGTGTGTGTGTGCTTCTTGCCTTAAGACTAACAATAAATTTGATTAGTTTACTTTTTTGCATTTATGTGCAATTATTACTGCCGTAAACGTACACCTAAAAACAAAAGGGATAAACGATCAGGCTTTGAAATTCAACAAGCAAAAAATAAAGAAAACACAACTTACATTTAGAGCTGACAAACTATCGAAATGAGTAAAAAACATGGAGTGGATGAATGAATGAAATCGTTGAGAAAAGTTTATGCTAAACCTCAGACAAACATACTTTGCTCGTCATATTTATTCCTATAGCTTTGACTTCATAGACTACCTCTTTGCATTTCAGAGCAATTACTTTATTCAAGTGGACGAAACACGAAGTAAGGGAATCGTTTATTATTCCAATTCATAAAAAAGGGTCCAGGTCCGATATAGCCAATCATAGAGGAATCTGTAAGCTTTCTGACAATCCTAAATTATTCGAGCATATAATTATTTCTCAATTACAACATTTTGGTCAACCCATTCTGATTCCATCCCAGCACGGTTTCCACTAACCTACTCGAATTTGCTTCAATTGTAAATCAAGGATTTCTTCATCGTAAACAAATTGATGTTAATCACAATTTACTTCTATATAAATTATGCTTAGTAGGACATCCCAGTCGGACTTTGCAGAACGTGGTTCCCAAATTAATGCACTTTTTCATACTGATTTTTACACGGTAAAAATCACTACATATTTTTTAGTATGATAGTAGTGTAAAATTCTGTTCGAAATTGTATCTACATTCTTTTCCTCAAGTGCTTGGAAGGTTAAAGGTCACATAACATGAAACCGTGCCTTCTATGGGTTGTGCTTTTGTCAAGCGTATGTAACAAGAAAGAACGCAAACATAAACCCGAACGATTTCCGATCGCTGCTTTTTTCTAACATGTTCTTTTTCATGTGTTTGGAAGGCTAATAGTCACCATAACATGAGACGTTGCCTTCTGTAGGCAGTGCTTTTGGTGCTGAAGAAGAAATGCGGAATGCAAAGACAAACGAAGCAAGCCAAAGGAAAGAAGTCAAAATAGTCGGTCAAGCCCGACTATAACATACTCTGTACCCTTACACTCGCATTTGCTCAGGAGTCAAACGGCCAGTTAACACCCCACACACAACGCGGTGCACTCTCTAAGTTTCTCTATCTCTCTCTTTCTCTCTCGCACTAAGATTGCCTGTGTTGAACGGTTAGGGTATGTTGCTGTGGTTATGGGTGGGTCAAAACTGTAGAAGATACACGTTTTTTCCAAATAGCGGGTTCGGGAGGGTGCGTATCAAAAATTGAAAATAAACTTGATCTGCCTGCAAGTATAAGAAATATATGTCCCATACATGTCAAACCTCTATCTCTTACCATCTCTGAGATCTCTTCGTTCATACGGACGGACGGACAGACAGACAGAAGGACAGACGGACATGGCTATATCGACTCGGCTGTTAATGCTGATCAAGAATATATATACTTAATAGGGTCGGAAACGATTCCTTCTCTCTGTTACATACTTTTGCACAAACTTAATATACTCTATGTACCTTCGGTACAGAGTATAAAAAACAGGAAACACCGATCATAACAATAACAACAATCAAATATAACTTTTTAAAGCCAATTTAAAAACTTATTGTATTATTATATTAAAAAATTTGTTGTTTTAATTTTTGTTTGAGATTTGGATTAAGCAAAATGAAATAAAAAATTTACAACTTCAATTGAAACTAAAACCTACACATTTTTCTAATTATTTTTTTTTTTACCCCGTTCCAAAGTCACATCTTTTTTAAAGAACGTGTTAATCATACATTCTTTGCGCAGCGAACTCCGCATGCATGGAATATTCATTTCCGACGGATAGACTTCTGGAACTGTTTTTTGAGAAAGAGGAATTGGAAGGGAAACCCGAAGGATTCACGAAGTTGAAGGCAACAACAAAAACCCATGCTAAAATACCAACCGAAAGATGCATTCTTTGACGTTTTCACGCCTTAATAAAAGCGAATGGAACTTTTCAGTTTTGGGAACTACTTCTTCGGTGAAAAAAAGTTGTAAAGATGTGTATTTTTCATGGTGTCAGGTCCAATTTTCTCCGCTGGGTCAAATCATAGCTTTCCAATCGGTCCCAGCGTGTGCGTTTTAAGTCTACTGTATCCGAAATCGTTCACTCTACTTCTGGAGTCCCACAGGGCAGTCATCTTGGTCTATTGTTATTCAAACTATTCATTAACGATATCCCGCAAGTTGTTTCCTATTCAACTGCCTTTATGTACTCTGATGATCTCAAGCTATGTGTGTCATTTAAAGATCCAGTTTCTCCAATTCTACTACAAAGTGATTTAAACGCTCTGAGTGCTTGGTGCCGACTGAATCGAAAGAGCAATATTATGACTTTTCACAGAACCAAGCCGTTTCTCTACGAATACACCATTAATGGTGAACCGCTAGTTCGCATATACCAGATCAATGATTTGGGTATATTTTTTGAACCCATTCTGAGCTTTAACAGTCAAACAGATTAACAGATAATGAGAAAGAATTTAATGATCCCTACACCATCAAACTCCTTTACACCTCACTGGTGCGAGCAAATCTGGAATATTGTTCATTCCTCTGGTCTCCGCATTACCTGACTTACCGGGTTCTAATTGAATCAGTTCAGAAGCAGATTCTGATTTTTGCCCTTCGTGGCCTAAACTGGGACACCAACATTCATCTATCCCTCTATGAACAGAGAGTACGCTTAATTGAACCCCCATCACTCAAATCCAGAATAATCTGTCATGCTGTTGTTTTCATCCGCAAGCTATTGGCTGGTGAGATGGACTTCATTCCTCTTGTATCCCTTATTAATTTGTCACTGCATTTAGAGCAACTCGACACTACACATCTATCTACATCATCGGGAACCCTTCCGTTGCCTGTGCCTTGCTTACAATGAGTACTATCACCTATTTTCTATAGATAACTCTATCTTAGACGTTAAGAACTCCTAAATGTCATTCCTCAACTAAAACATTCCACGGCTAGTGCGCACTCCGACCACTTATGCTGTAAGTTGGACCATAACTGACATTGGCCAATAAATTAGTCCCACCGGGTCAGAGTTTGCTATTAGCTGGATATTAATTGGATTACTCTTCAAGTTCGTATTTAACTGAACATTGTTAAGCAAATAAACATGTTGACATTTCAACATGAGCAACAAGCAAACGAACAAATGCCTCGTGAGAGAACAAAAAGTCGAGCACGCGCATTGTAAGAGAGCAAGCTGCCGAGCGTGCTATATATAGAACACACGTATTCTCTCTCTCTCTCTATAAGAGTCAGGTGGCCGGCAGAATTATGAGTTCCTATCCCATGGAATAGGCTTTTGGCATTTTGGACACCACTGGTTAAGTCAGAAGTGCACAAGTCCTATGCACCATTGTTATTTGACAGCATTTGGCACTAAACAATGCAAAATACACAAACAATTTAGTCTTTTTTGAAGGTCGAAATTGGCGCCCGGTGCTTCTCTACTTCAATTCTGTTGCTGTAGGACTAATGAGAGCACTTAGAATGAGTTCTTCTGAATCCGCAAAGCTGCTTGCTACCTCTTTACAGCAACTGATACCATTAAAATGGTTCCTTCTGTGAGAGTTCACCCGGCTTTGAACAATTTGTCAGCTCTAAAGTTACATGACGACACACAACGAACACTACTTGCAGTAAAGACAAAGACTGTATGGATTAAGGGGACAACAGACAGAAGCGAATATACATTACACATTTTCTTTCAAACTTACCGACAGTTTCCTCTGTTGTCGTTGAACACAAAGTGGTGGTGGTGGTATTCAAGTGATCGCGCACCGAGTCAACGGTTATGTCACCAATAGAGCTGGTAATGGTCTCATTGGCACGATTTGGCGAGTTGCTGTTGTTGTTAAGACCGTTGGTAAGGGGCTCGCTGATCTGGCGTGTCTTGGCCACTGGTGGTTCGCAGATACCGGCAGCGAGAGCAGTTTCCTCCTTGCCGCCCACGCTCTCATCCTCATCATCTTCGTTGGCCTGCAACGTGGATTCGTTGTCTTCGCTCTCCAATTCTTCGACTTCGACAATACCTGTAGGTTGTACCACTTTGGAAGTGGCCAAGGCAATGCGTTGCAATTCGGAGGAGGACATCATGTACAAGGCCTCGCCGCCATTGGTGAAACAGAGCGAGGAAATGCCACTAGAAAATCGAAATTAGGTTAATAGTCGATTCCAATTTATAGTTTATCAGACATGTTCTCAATTCCATTTCTAACAAAATGTGATTTAAAACCGTTTTTAGTTTTATTGAGAACATGGCTGTATAATTAATAAGCTTACTTGATATCCTCACGTCTAACGGCGGCAGCATTCAACTGACGCTTTAGCTCTGGCACCGATAACACCATAATATCGCCCATATTGGTCAAACATATAAGAGCCATCTCCTGGTAAAGCTCTGAACTGGCACCTTCGGAACGTGTTGTGGATTTGGTGGGGCTACTGCCGCCAGCCTGCAGACTCTGCAGCAATTCGGGTGACACCCGACAACTGAACGAACCAAAGTGTATGCGACGTATGCGAGCTCCCTCATGGGCAGTCAACTTGTACTTATTGATGGGTTTCAATTGTGGCAGCGAAAACACCTTAAATTGCTCCTCAGAGGCAATCAGAACACGATGCGGTGGAGTACCATTCTCGCCGGCATTAAACTGATCGACAGGGCAACCGGTTTGATCAAAAATAGAAATGCCCACTACAGGAGCACGATGTTTTAGCTGAATCTCTTTGGCCAGCTGGGCGGAAATGCGACGTGGTGGTTGAGGTGTTAGGTTACCGCTAGCCGGTGGCCCAGTGGTGGCGGCCGTTTGGGCGGGCGGTAAATGGAGCAGGAATACCGACACAGTGCTGGCATTGGTGGCAGACCACAAAGTGGGAGACGTTATATTGACTGGAAATGGATCAAATTAGTAAGTAAGCGGGTTAAGATTAAAAATTGTAAGCGAACCATTTGTTAGGTAGGTCCTGGCAAAGAGCAGGCATCGAACCATTGAACCCATGCCATCATCGGTGGAACGTGCCTCGATTTGACGCTCCACAGGACGTGCTTCCAGCTGTGTATACATAAATTTTAAAAAATGATTTAATACCATGCGAACTACGAAGAAAAGATATTTCATATATCAAATTTAAAATCAAATTTTTTATTCAGCTCTAGTGGATGAAGAAATTAGATCAATTAAATATCCTTCTTTTGTTTCATATCCTTTTTACATGCAAATGATCCAAAGAAATGCGAATCAGTGTTAAATTGATCTTATTTTTGTACAAGTATCGAATTTTGTTATCTGCAAGCGATAACCCGATAGAGAGCAAGTCAAGTGGAGACGTTGGTGCTAAAGGGAAAGACATATTGCACTGCGAATTTCGAGGATGTCGAAAATAAAGTGAAATATTGACCAAACTCCCTTAAATTGTGTTGAAACTGATAATATTCATAACTGGGAAGTATAAAGACGTTACCATTAAAAACAAACAAGTTTTTCTCACTAGAACTACTTTTACGACCGATCGTTCCTATGACAGCTATATGCTATTGTCATCCGATTTGGATCAAACTTGGTAGAATGGTATAAAAGCATATAACATTGACTAATAACACGTTTGGGAGCGATAGCATTGAAAACAAAAAAAGTTTTTCCTGCTAAGACTTTTTTCATACCTAACTTTTCTATGGCAGCTATACTATATAGTTGTCCGATTTTCATAAAACTTGGTGAAATTATGAAGAGGCATAGAAAACTAATAAATGCGAAGTTTGAAGACGTTTGATTGGAAAACAAAAAAGTTTTTTTCACTAAAACTAGTTTTCCGACCGATCATTCCTATGGCAGCTATATGCTATTGTCGTCAGATCCATCCGGTTCCGACAAATTTGCAGCGTATTTGTACCTAAAGACTTCGTGCAAAATTTTGTTAAGATAGCTTTAAAACTGACGGAGTAGATAGCATAGAAACAGACGGACATGGCTATATCAACTCAGCTCGTCATGCTGAACTAGAATATATATAATTTATCGGAGATGCTTCCTTCTATGCGTTAAAAACTTCTCGACAATTTTAATATACCCTCTACAAAGGTATATAACAAAATAAATTGATTAGAATTACACAAGGCAACAAAATTAGACTTTTCCCGTATATTGAAGGATCGGTGGTGATTCTAGATGATTTTCGTGTGCCGAACACGAATCTGTTTTCAGAAATGGTCCATCACGTCGAGATTTTTAGTAGTTTCAGCTTAAAGATACAAAAAATGCCTTATTTTACTCTTTTTGGAAGAAAGGTGGAGAACCTACACTTCTGTTTTGACTTTCTTTGATATTATCAGAAAGAACTATTCCTTAACTTTGAAATAAACTATACCAAACAATTCTACGATTTTTTCCAATGAAGATATACCATTTTTAGTAATTGTATCCGAGTTTACAAACACCCAATATATTGTTGCATTTGGTTTTGTTGAAAATTTTCATTAAAATTCTATACAAATAACTAGCCGGTTGTACTGTTTCTGTAAGGCATACTTTTGTGCAGTAGACAGTTTAGGTTTTTCATTATTATTAAGACTATGTTTTCAAAATGGTATATCTTCCCTTAAAAAAATCGTAGAATTCTTTGGGATAGTTTATTTTAAAGTTAAGAAATAGTAATTAACGATAATAAAAAAAAATCCAAACAAAAGTATAGGTTCCCCACAAAACGAGTTTGAAAAGTTTTAAAATAGGCACATTTGAAACTTTAAGCTCAAATTACTGAAAATCTCGACGTGATGGACCATTTCTGAAAACAGATTCGAGTTCAGACACGAAAATCCTCTAGAATCACACACAACCCTTCAATATACCAGAGCTTGTTGCGTAGTGTTATTATACTATCTTTTATTTGCAAAGGATATTAATGCCAGATCCATGGGATTAGTCATTAAGATCAATTGTATATTTCAAAGGATATTAATAACAGATCCATGGGATATGTCATTAGGATCAAACGGATTTTAAGAATTGGATATTTCATTAAGATCCAATAGATGTAAAAAGAGTATATTTTTTAACAGGTCAAATGGGTGCCAAAAATAATTTATATGTGGACAAACTATTTAACCGTAATTATAAAAAAAAATATAGACTGACAACGAACACAGCTTTACCTCCGAGAATCTCTGAAATAAACAAAGATAGTATGCCTTTTAGACCTATTTGTTCAGTGATAAACTCATCGTCATATCATCTTTGCAAATAACTGACCAACATTTTGAACAAATTGAAGACGCATTCCAGACACAACATAAAAAACGCAGCGGATTTTAAGGCGTGGATTAATGATACCTACATTTATGATTGCAAAAAACTAGTTTCTTTTGACGTAGTCTCACTATTTCACAGAATTCCTACTGACCTAGCTCTTGAGGTCATACAAAAAAGATGGGATGAAGTTAAAAACGTTATACTGGGATACCTACAAATTTTGACTTTCTGCCAAACAGAGAATAGATATTTCCGATTTGAGGACAATCCATCCTACCAATGGGTTCCCCTGCATCACCAATAATTTGATCGAAGTGAACAATACCAGGCTACTCACAAAATATGTTGATGATCTTTTTGCGATAGTGAAGAAGGATAAAATCTACAAGACATTGGAAACACGACACGTATCATAAGGACATCAAGTTTACCTTTCAGTTGGAAAATGACTACAAACTACAGTTCCTTGACTCTATCGTTTTTAGAGTAGGCAACAAATTAAAATTAAACTGGTACCAGAAACCAATGGCTTCTGGTAGGATGATCAGCAGTGAGCATATTAGAAAAAGACAAAGGTTACACATTGGAAATGCTGAGCTTAACAAATAAACCCACACACATGTAAAACTAAATTTCAACATGTACACAGAGAATTGCGCTCATCTGTATAGGCACTTGCTAGACTCAAACAAAAACAAGAATTAGTTTTAAACTCCACAGTTGAGAAGCCAGACTTTGTATTGTTATTTTGTATAGCCCCGAGGACGATTTCCGAAGGAAATGGAAATGTATGGGACTAAAACACAAAAATAGGGGCGTTTTTTCTTTCATTAAAACCATTAAAAGCTTGACCTGGAGCCGGCTAAAAACAAAAGCTTGGATAGTTTTTAATATCTAAAGATCCAATGGATCCCCAAAAAGCATAATTAACCGAAAAATCATACAGAGGGTCATTAAGAACCTATCCTTTTTTTCTGTGTACTTACCGTGGTGGGCACCTGATTGGTGGGATTGTTACGTGTGGAACGTCCCTTGCGCAGCTTACGGAAGGATTCACGCAACGATTTCTTAAACGATTTGCGACGCGACAGCTGTTCACCTGCTCCGGTCAAATCATTAGGATTCAAAGTGCAACGATGAAAAACGGGCACAAAATTCTTGAAATCAAATAACACCAAACCATGAGCCGTACCACCGGATACCACACCCCAATTGGCCTCCAAAGCCATGCATGTAATGCTAGCTGGGGGTAGAACTTGCAGCACTCCTGTTATATTCACACCATGCTCGCTCAGTGGCTTGGCCTCCGCCTCCAACAGTTGTGGACGTACATTCAGCTGATCGTGACCCTTCCACACAAACCCATCACGATCGCTTACCAAATTCATGGAGCTATATTTCAATGTAGACGCCTCAATTGTCTCAAAATCAGCTATAACAATTTGTCCTGCTGTGCCACCCACTATCAATTGACCCGTCTTAGGGCATAGGGCAATCTTTTTCACAGCCAAACGAGGATCATCTGAATAGGGATCGAATAGGCCAGCCTTACGAAACGGTGGTTCACCCTCATCCACATGTTCTTCCTGCTCCTGTGTCGGTTGCAGCGGTTCAATTTCTATTTCGTCATTTCCAAATATGTTGGAAGTCTTAAAATTGTAGATGGGCTTAAGCAACACTCCCGTACAGTCCCAAAACTTGACTGAGCCATCCTCATGGCCAGTTAAAAGTATCTCGTGATGTAATTCCTCATCTTCAGCTGCTTCGGGCTCCTCTTCGGTTAGGGTACCACCTGTAATGGGCCATTCCAAGCTACTGAAATCCACATCCTGTTTTTGTCCTGCACTTAGGATACGCTCATAGACATCATGAGCGACCTGGGAGGCCAAATAGTTACAGGTAACAGCAGAGGCATGCACTGAATGCAAATAGGGAGCCTTAATGGGCGAAACTTTGGGATCAGTGAGATCATAGGCGCACAGCTCCTCCTCCAAAAGCACAATTAAAACTTCTGCAGCACCTTGATCCTGCTCCTTGTAGGTGACAAAGAAATCAATCACTTTGGAAGTGAAATCTAAACAGACTTTTTGTCCATCGCTGCCATGTACCGAGACGCAGTTGTGATCGCCATAGGCGGAGCGTGGCATGCCGCCCGAAAAGATGATGACATCATGATTCCTAAATAAAAAGTAAATATTAAACTTTTTTGTCAAAGATTTATGATTTAAACTTACCCTTCTCTTTTGCCCTGGTACAAACGATTAATGCTCTTGCAAGGATCTGGTCCATAGGGTACATAATTCACATTCTGCGGTGGCTCTCCACTGGCTATACTCCAGTTAGCATACGAACCATCCGCATGATACCAATTGAATTCTGTGCCTGTGTGATTCACATAGAGACCCACACTTTGCCCATGACCAGGAGCTATAAATGCACGTTCCACCGATGATGTGTCCAGGTCCCATAACACACACAATCCACGATTGTAGGCTATGAGCAGCTTATTCAAGGCATTCGGCAACTGACGTATGGATTCAATGGCTCCTGGATTCAGCTTGTAAGTGGGTGGCACTTGTTCCAGTACCACATCATGATAGATAACCGGCTCCCGTATGCTAAACGATTTCAAATCAAACTGATAAATATTCCCACCCTCAGTGCCTATCCAGAGCACATCCTTGTTGCGGGAACAGCAAAGAGAAGAGACCTTTTTCAGTTTACCATCGAATGGTAAGGTTTTAATGGCCACCAGTGTGGTGCCCACCGGTTCCCATAGAATCAACTGATTGGCAGCTGTTAGCGAGAGTATGCGACCAGTACCATAGACCCATTCCAAGAGTTGTACATTCAGTTCCGCTGCCGAGTTATTAACCAAAGTATGCTGGGCATACAGTTCAACGCCCGGTTGGCCAAAGACTTTGATGGCGCCCGTTTGTGTGCCAATTGCCATGAGTTTGGACACCGGGTCATAGGCCAGCGCCGAGGGTTTGTGTGGAAAACCATGTTGAGCGGTCTGAAAGAAATCATAAGAGTGTCAGTGCAATGCTTCATATTCGTTTGAGTCTCTACCTTCCTAGTGTCCCTGTCCTCTGTTTTAAGCGTACTTTTGCTACGCAAACCTTCCGTATAAAATAGCATGACTAAACTGATGTTTGCCCCAAAACCACCAGACGCGGAACGGCGAATCAAGCTCAAAATTTTCTGGAGAGTTTCTACGCTACAATAACGAAAATTTGCCTAGCGGCCACACAAACAAAACCTCATACTTATAAAGGCAATAGACACTGAAACAGCTACACAAATCGTGGACCGTGAAGAACTTTGCCATACGACCCAATTCAAGACAGAAGAAGAACCAAAAAACCAACCAACCAAGCCGCAGCAGCGCAACGGCAGCGGCTCACAAAAGTCTAAAGCCAAACGAGCAGCTTTTGTTTTGTTTGCTTTCATTGTGTGTTTATCTCTCTTTTGTTTGTGTCTGGCTTCACTTCGTCCATTCTGTTGAATGATGTCTTGTAACATGGTTAACTATTGGGGATTCTTTCGGTTAAAGTTCAGGGCTGCGAGCGCTTGATAACAGAAATTACCTGCTAGTGTCAACGATCAACTGTAAATGGACTATTGTCATGCTCTTGAATTTTGACTAAAATATAACAAATTTAGATTCAATTTTGATTTGAATTTGGAAGAAAATCATCATCGAAAGCGAAGTTCCACTAATTTCAAAAACTCAACACACAAAAAGTGGAACTCAGAAACTGAAAACATTTTCGTAGCGAGAATCATATTATTATCTGAGCGGTCTTGCAGAGTGTAAGCAGGCTACAACAAAAAGTCAGATGCAACTGCATTTAAAACAAAAAAAATGCTAAATATTTAAGCAATAAAAGAAAAATTTATAAAATTGGAAATGGAAGTAACTATGGGAAGTAAGGAGGAAATGGCAATGCAATTATTATAGAGTAATTTATTTTGGACTGTTGCAAGAGAAATTGCTATCGTGACCACCAACTACACTTTCGACACATTTTTGAACTCAAAGGAATCTGAAAATTTATGACAGTAGTTTAAACACCTTGACTGGGTTTGTTTTGGTTAGACTGCCGTTTTCTATTTATAACACTTTGAAGTTCTTAGCTTCTGATTGGATTTTAAATCACTTTTTAAGGTCTTTAGCGAAGATATGGCCTAAAAACATTTCTGCATTACAATTCAAAGAATTGAAGGAAGGCTAGCTTCGGCTATACCGAAGTTTATATACCCTTGTAGCTTGTATAATTTATTAAATTAAGGTTTGAAATGATTTTCGTCGAACATTCTTAGCTCGGTTATTTCCCAAACTCATCAATAAATGTCGCCATCACTTTGACCATTTGCTTGCCAGTTTGTTATATGGCAGCTATACGATATATTCTTCAGATTTTGACCAAACTTCCCAAAATTGTATGGAAACTGATAATATTCATAACTGGAAAGTAAAAAGACGCTACCATTGAAAAAAATCAGTTTTTGCTCAGTAGAACTACTTTTTCGACCGATCGTTCCTATGGCAGCTATATGCTATAGTTATCCGATTTGGATCAAACTCGGCAGAATTGTGAGGTAGCATATAATACCGATCAGTAACAGTTTTGGGAGGGATAGCATTGAAAACAAAAAGTTTTTCCTACTAAGACTTTTTTTTCAGACATATCTTTTATATGGCAGCTATATTATATAGTTGACCGATTTTCATCAAACTTGGTGGAATTAAGTAAAAGCATAGAAAACTTATAAATACAAGGTTTGGGCACGTTCGCGTGGAAGACAAAAAAGTTTTTCTAACTAAAACTACTTTTTCGACCGATAGTTCCTATGGCAGCTTTATGATATAGTCATCCGATCTGTAAGGTTCCGACAAATGTGCAGCGTCTTTGTACCAAAATACTTCGTGCAAAGTTTGGTTAAGATAGCTTTAAAACTGACGGAGAAGATGGTATAGAAACAGACGGACATGGGTATATGACTCAGCTCGTCTTGCTGATCAAGGGCATTTTTCAAATGTCGAATGCGACATTCGTACGCATTCAAAGTAAAGAAAAACTTATGCGAAAACATTATTTTATTTTGACAAAAGGCGAAACTTATAGCCCTTTATTAGCACTATAGTTGGTGCTAAAGTTGATTTTGGGCAATTGTTCGATTTCAAGATAATTACAAAAAACCAATGCATTCGCATGCGACCAAAACAGAAGTCGATTTCAAGGCGAACAGTTCAAACACTGATTTCAGCGGAACCTGCAGAAATATTTAAATGGGACTAATTTTAAAATATTATGCATTTATGTATCTTAAAAATGTTTTTTATTTGATTCAAAAATATTTAGTAGTTTATTTTTTATTTAATTTTAATCACTTTCGCATGCGACATTTTGTTCCATCATACTTTTTATATGGTTTCCATTATAATGCGATGAAAAAACTTAAAGTTTATTGCAATCACATAGTGTCTCATGATTTCTTGTGCATTCTTTTATGACCATTTGTACTCTCAGAAAGATTTTAGATAGCAAAAGTAAAAGAAATGTAGTCACTTTTATCAAAAAAAAAAAGTGCAAAATTAACGTCCAAATTAGAAAAATTGAGCTAGCGTTGCCGTAAATCCGAATATTTCGAAATGTGTTTTTAACCGAAACTACAACCGTTATTTTTAATCGGTATAATAGCAGCTGAGTGGTTTTTCAAACGAAATCATTTGTCATAAGCACAAAAATGGCCAAATACATGCAACAGTGATATTGCTTCAGTTTAGCCACTAGCACAAAGGAACCACTGGGTTAGACGTTCCGCTATCAAAACATTAGAAGTGGTAAGGTCTTACAATTCCAGTAAACGAATTGAAACCGGTAATTGAAGAAATTAATTAAATAATTAGAAGAATTAGCTGATATTAGCAAGAGTTTAAATACAAGTGTAATGTAAAATTGGCTGAAACAGCACCTCTAGGAGGGCCAGGGCCAAGCTTCTCTCAATCTCTTGGCGTGTGTGCTTATAATTTTTCGCACAAGAGAAAGGGACCTACAGTTTAAAGCCGAATCCGAATGGCAATAGTTAGAGAATTTTTGATATATACAAGTGTGTCAGCTGAAATAGACAAAGTTGATGTTTATATGAATAGCTTATAAGCACCTTGCCAAACAGAAAAAAAAACAAGAATGTTGAATTAAGAAAATGTAAAAACGTTGCATTAAATGCGTTTCTTAATGTTAAAAGATCGAGTTCAAATACCGAAATTCTCAAATGGTAGAAAGAAAATTACTATAACGACAGACATTACTATAACGACAGAACTCTAAGAATTATCAAAAGTAGTATAAGTAGATTAGCAGTAAGTGTCGAACGTCTATTTTCTGGTTTACAATTTATAATGAATAAATGCAATTCTGTTACTAAGATCAAATCCTATGTAATTTTCGTTTAAACTAATATGAAGCTGACCGAAATAAAAACAGATAACCGTAACCGAAACAATTTGATTTTTATGACCGTAACCGTAAACGATATTTGTTTCGGTTTTATTTCCTGTTTTTCAACACTATTTTGAAAACCGTTTCGAGTTCCACCAAGCAATACAGAGCAAAATCTTAGCTTAGACTAAAATAAACAAGCCTAAAAAATAAACCAACTTCATTCGAGTACTCCTTCATTTAGTTATAGACCTGCAAGCAAATAATATTTTCAAACAAACTGAAAAATGGTCAAAAGTTTCCATTTCTTTATTTGTTTTGATTGATTTTAGTTATTATTTGTTCGGCTTTTAACAAAAACTAGGTGCATACGGATTAAAAGGTTGCTGGAAGCTATAAAAACCACAACTATCATGGGCAGAACGACAGCCTGAGTTGCCACCACTATAATGTGCAGGTGAGCATGCGGAGGTTGAGGTTTGTGTGGACCAGGGAAATGACATACCAGCCATATCCAAGGAAGAGGCATACAAATTTACATAAGCTCTGAGAATGATTTCAGTATCTGAGTACAATGCTGAGGAGCAGTCGGAGTGTTAGGAAACATATATGCATCAAAAAACAAACAAGAGACCAAGGAACAGTCAAAGAACAGTGAATGGTCTTTCGTCCAAGCTTTAAAAATTTTGTTTTAAAAACTTTAAATAGTTTCGAAACTAATAAATATTTACAACAATCAGTCCATATTTTCGGACATTTGGTTTGGACGGATGCTGGACGCTGAACGTGATTTTTCTTGGCATCGTTAAAAAGAACTCTTTGAAAAAGTGTCATCCAAGAAACTTAAAAAATAATAGACTAATTCACATAGAAACAGTTTGATCTGGTCATGTCTGAATTCAAGCTGATCAAATAAAACTTTGCACCTTTTAAGGTCGAAGATGCTTACGTCTAAGTAGTTTCTTACTTACGAGTAAGTAGTTGAGGGGGAGTAGTTCGCCAGCTATGCAGTTGCAGCTGTGGTGTGGACACTACTTAAGTAGTGTAAGTTTTAAGCACACAATGAGAATGAATGAGTAAACTTGTTCGATTCTATTAACTGTGCTCGCTTATGACAAAAACAGACAAACCTATGAAAGCCACATCAACAATGTTTTGGTTTTTTTTTTCGTGCAAGAAGCCTTCGCCAAATGAAGCAGAATTTTTAGGGATTCCGAAAATTTAAAGAGGCTTTTAAAGCTCTGTATGGTTGTACACTTAAGAACTTAAGAATCTGACTTTGAGAATCCTCTTTTGCATAAGGTACTCACCTACCTACATGCAAACGAGAACGTATTGCCCGCAGATATTATGAGTCAAATGTGATCTTGGAGTTCTTTTTGACCCAAAATTGAGTTTTAATCCTCATATCTCCTCTATTGTTAATAGAGCGAAAGGTGTACTTGGATTCATTAAACGTTGGTAGAAGGAATTTAATGATCCATATACCACAAAGCTTCCGTATACTGCTCTAGTTCGCCCTGTACTTGAATACTGCTCATCCGTCTGGTGTCCGCAATATAAAAAGTATATCGATCGAATTGAATCAGTTCAAAAGCAATTCGTGCTTTTTGCCCTACGTGGCTTAAATTGGGACCCTAACCTTCGTTTACCAACGTACTCCAGCAGACTTTTGCTTATTGACCTTCCTTCGTTAGCTAACCGTAGAACAGTCTTAGGTGTTTCTTTTCTTCATAAGCTAATTAACGGTGATGTAGACTCTTCTGTTCTTTTAGGTCGCCTTAACTTTTCCGTTCCTTCTAGGCCAACTAGAAACTATTTACCTTTTATCTTGTCTAGATGCACAACTGATTATGCCCAGCATAATTGATTTCGGGTTTTATATAAGAATTACAATGATCTCAATCACCTGCTCTCAACAGAACTCTCTCTCTCTTCTGTCTAAAAACGTCTCTATAAATATCTCCGGGGAAATATCTGACCACTCCCAGCTGTGAGTAGGGGCATAGCTTGCCGTACTGGCTAAAAAATCCTCCCCCACCGGGTCAGAGATTTTTCGGTTATTTAGTTTTAAGTTTTACGTATAAATTTTTTAATTTTAAAGTTTACTTTTAGATAGTTTTCTCTCCATCTCTGTTTTATTTTATCTTATTTTTCCTTTGCTCCTACATAACTATAGGTTTTGGTTTTTTCTCTCTCTCTCCCTTTTCTCGATCTCTATATTATTAAAGTTTTTGTTAGCTCTAATAACGTCTCTGACTACAATCGGCTGTGAATAAGGGCATAGCTGGCCGGACGGGCAAATAAAATACCCCCACCGTGTCGGAGTCGTCATTAGTTTATTTTGTAATTTTATTAGATTTTCTTTGATAGACTTCCTTAGCTCATAATTTTTTTTTGGTAACGTATTTATACTTTTGTGGCCAGCCTTTGTTTGTCGACTCTAAATAAATAAATAAATTTAACAAAAGAGATCACTGCAACTTTGGCCGAACCAAATGAATCGGTAGCTGTTCAGCCGTCAACTTCGAGTCTGTTCCCTTCAGTTCCAGAATTCACTTCTCGTCAAATTCATCACTTATTCACGCCTCTAATTTGACTTTGACGTCGGCAGAACTAAATTCTGTGAATATTTGTTGTTGCAATTTTGCCTACAGCAACCGAAAAAAAAAGGTCAGGCGACGCGCTGCTACGCACAGGCAACCAAATACAGTTTTCCCCAACCCCGAATTCACCGATGATTCATCGATACCCATGAGCAATTCATCGGTGAAGGGATGCACATACCAAAGACAAAGTGTGATTGTATTTTGTGCCGACCACTCCTCTAGCTCTGCCATCTCTAAGATCAGTGCGTTTCCAGATGATGATGTGATGAAGTATATGCCATAGTAGATGACAACAATTGAAATAGATAATAAGGAAATGCGAGCTACAACTCCATAATCCTTCTAAGCTAATTGTGTGCACTTTTCCATCTTCTATAACAAGGCAACAGTTTTGGTATATCTCGGAAAAAGTCATAAGACGAAGTAGTATAGTTCAGGAAGAAATATTCTATATTGAATTTCTTATCCCGCGTTCTCTACTCTACTCTGAAGTAACAAATTCAGTTGAAATCAATAGTACTTCTTTCTCTCTTTTTTTCAGGTTTGTCTATCAAAGATGGCTTTGCTTTTGATCTATGACTCATAACGCAGATAAGACCCTATCAATATACAAGCAACATTGCTTAGTAATTGTTGGGGAAAAATATCATAAAAACATTTTTAAAACAGATACGAATCGAAGTATATGGGAATTTAGTACCACGCCCTTAGCTCAAGGAAAAATGGTTACAAATTGACCTTCAATTGTGGTATAGGTCCCCTCCACTCGATCAATTTTTATGTCATGTAGGTTTGGTTAGTATGTACTATATATATACCTATATATATCAGGGGGTTTAACTAAAATGATAAGAATGGTCTGTACACAATTCGACCCAATTTACAGGTGCAGCATTTCACAGAGTTCTGCTGCTCGCTTCTCCCTACAAAACGATATGTTGCTTGTTGGCTGTTGTGTGTGTCACACAATCTTATCTGCGGTGGCAGATATTACGGCCGCATACAAAAGTATATAGTTTGGCCGCACCATTTACCAGCCAACAACAAGTACATAAAACAAACACAACTTAATCTTATCTAGAAGTTTGTCGTCTTCCTTTGTACCTTCTTTTGTACACAAAATGATTAATTCAGCTCGATGACAATAAATGTGTTGTGTGTCCGATCGATGTGGAGTGACAAAGATCAAGTATCTGCGTTTGCGAAACGGGGTTCTCCATTTCATTTTGGCTAAGCAAGAACCGTAACACACCGACGGGCCTGCAAGGTGACGATGACGCACTATAAATGACGAATGATGTCATTGAATTTTGATGGTGTCGGCACCAACCGGCATTGAGCCATCACCCAGGTTCTTTTAGTTCTCACTTTTCATCAGCGAAAATTTGACAAAATTCACTTGACCCAGTTTATATGGTGGCTTTTACTTTGCCCCTCTTCTAGTGATTCATTGACTTTACTTCTATATATATACACACGCATACAAATGCAAAGAAAATGGCGAACGCACGCAAATTGTCAATGAAATTAGCCGACCCGGCAACTTATTAAGTCAATTGACACACCCATTCAAGTGTGTATGTATGTATGTTTGTATGTATCCACCATATGTAGTTTTGATGAAGAAGAACCATTTTACAAAGGTTAAGTTGAGAGCGTGGCGTACCTTAATAAATTTAACCAAGAATGTTGTCTAGGTAAATGGGGTACAAATGACTAATTTCGAAATGGCCGCCAGCTTTATCAGCTTCATATCATAATAAAAAAAATTCCAAAAACGTGTAGTAATAATATAAACAATGATGGTTCATAGAAAGGAATTTCTTGGTATATCAAGATGTTGAAACTATTCTAAAAATCAAATTTTACTTTCACTCATTTTCACATTCTGTTTCTTTCTTCATTCATAACAAGTCTTAAGAGAATTTGTAAATATTTTGATAAATTCTGTCACATTTAGTTAGACCTGTTCGAGCAGTTCTACCTAATCAATTCGGAAAATATTTGCGTAAGTTTTTTATTTTTTAATTCTACACCTAATGAACTGGTTTTTGAGTTCACAAATGTGTGAAATATTAGACACAGCTACAATAAAAATTAATTAGAGTGTGAAGCGCAGCGGGTTTGACATATCTAAACGCGCCCAAGCGTTACCCTGTTGCAGTTGCTCTACCAAAACGGAACATTACAATTGCTTCCTATGATAATTTGTTACTGACAAAACATAACATTAAACATTAATCTGACATACCTTGCGATAGGCGAAAAGATCCTTTTGCAAACGTTGTCGTTCCGCTGTTGGCTGTTGACCCTTTCCACGTATGAACTTTAACATGTTGTTAATGTCGTTGTCGTTGTTTTTTTATCGTCTTAAGTATATACAGTTTGTTAATGTGATTTTCCCCTGTTGAGTTGAATCTGCAAAGACGTAAAAGGAATATCAATTGGGTGTTACCTGTAAAATGTGCAGCCATGTCATAAAATTAAGGCAGGTAGCACGCGAGCCAGGCAGGTACAATTCTGAGGAAGTGCACACCAGCTTGACCTGGCTTATATTCGAGAAATGTGTGATGATTTGGAAAGAAAACATAGCTAAGCATCCAAGTCGCTTGTCATTACATTATGATGTGAAACAGTCCACATTTGGGGCTGATTTCTCATCTTTGAGCTAGATGTTTTATATTTGTAAGTTTATTTATAAGCTAGCACTACCTATAAAAAGGGTGCCCCAGCCTATTCCGCAAGCCACGCACTCGTTGGTGTTTTGCGCAAAGGAATAGCTCGTGCGTATAAGGGGCACGCGCGCCATAAGCCAACATAAAGCAACAACAAATTCGTATGCGTGCTCTCCGCACATTCTTTCCGAGCTAAGGTTTTGTTGTTTTCGCGTTCAGACCTGCATTAACATCATACTGTGCCGCTCAACTGAATAGGTTTGACTTTTTTTTTAGGTTGTTTCTCTGTAACAAGCACTCCGATTTAAGCGAAATTAATTTTGTTGTATAAAGACATCAGTCATTTGTGAAATAGCAAAGTTTCTGTTTGTTTTTATATAATTTGTATTATTTTTTCGACAACATAGCAAAAAATCCCAATTTTTTGGCTTAACTGAATAGTTTTGACCACTAAAACTATTAAACAAAAGTTTATAAAGCAAAATTTCAAGGCACTGGGTAACTTAAATAATAAAGGTCACTGTTTTAGCATTATTTAGTATTTGGTATTCCCACCCTTGTTCTTAATTATTTCAAACATACGGTTTTGTAAGGAATCATAATATTTTTCAATTTCATTTAGTGAAATTGTTGACCAGGCTTTTTTAATTGCTTTAACTATGGTCCCAGAGTCACTAAATTGTCTTCCTCCTTCGTATACTCTCCTGGACACAAGTCCCCAAATGTTCTCGACAATCTAAATGTCAGGGGAGTAAGGCTGCCACTCGAGCAATTTGACGTTTTGGTCTTAAATCCACTGTTTTACAACCCGAGCTGTATGGATGGGAGCGTTGTCATTTTGGTACGTCCATGGAATATTACCATAAATCTCCGAAAACTGCGGAAAAGCCTTTTGGAGCACAGTCTTGTACACATTTGCGTTCATCTTCGAGGTGACAAACTGGAGCTCGCATGTTCCATAAAACAATATGGCTCCCCACACCATTACTCCAACTGCACAAGAGTGATGACGACTTAAAAAACATTCTTCCTTTCGCATATCGTGGAAATAGTAGTAAACAAACGTTCTACACTAATTTGCCCTATTCAAAAACATACATAAATACAATTGTAGAAACTTTGTCAAGTTTACTGACCACCATTTAACTTCATCTTGTTTGTTTTGTAAACATTTAAAGCTCAGGGAAATAAACAAGACTGCGGTTCCTTAACTTATCAAGCCTAATGTTTTGGTTCGAACGTTGGTTCACAACATCTGAAATATTTGAAACATTTTTGCATCTATTTTCTATGAATTTCAGCAAATCGGTTAAAATTTAAGAAGGTTTTGACATTATTTTTGTTGAATATTTGATATATCTACTAATAGTTAATGACTAAGGGTATCGATATCAATCATACGTCCCCTTCCAAAAGTCCCTGTTCCTTCCTATATGTACTCGCATTTAGATATGAAAAGTTTGAATTGTCATGTTACAACTGGACTATTACTTTACAATACAATAATACAACTTTATTTCCCTTTTCATAGTCGAAATATTCTCAGTTTGAATATAACTTACAAAACTGATCTTCATTAGATAATGCACCAACCGATCCAAGTACTAAGCAATCATTTTTTCCAGCAGTAATATAAAGAACTTTAATCATTTTCTGAACCGAACGTTTTTCCAAATAGAAGAATTCTGGCTCTGGTTCAGGTACTCGAGGTAATAGATTTTGAAGGTCCGGCAGATGGACCCGAACTGGTTCTGCGGGGCTCAGATCCGCACTGTTTGTACTTCCTGTTTCTTTTCATATAAATACATGTATGAATCGAATTAGTCACCACTTTCAGCTAACGGATTTGTTTCAGAGCTGCTTTCCTCATGCAGTTTCACTTGAACAGAAATGGATAACACAAGTACTTTTCTGTTTAATGGTTATCATGGCATTATAATGTGGATCAACGAATATAGGATGCAATATTTTTAAAAAGACTGGTTTCGCCAAAAGACAGCTTCCAAGAATATCGGTTCTCGAATACCAACATACAAAAAATTCGGTTCGGTTCTGCTTCTGAGTTTTAATCGGTTCTTTTTGGCGAAATCAACTGAGCTCGTCATGCTGATCAAGAATATGTATACTTTATGTGGTTGGAGATGCTTCCTCTGCAAGCGTGGAAATACCCCACATGTATGTTTAAAAACTAAATTTTAAAAGCAATTATATAATTTTCTTTGGAAAAAAAATGATATGAAAATTTGAGTTCGGAACAGGCCGGACATGATCAAAATTTCTTTCTCGCTTTTACAAAACTAAAAACACCTATAAATGTGCGTGTAATCGTTCGTTAGATTTCGACTGGAAAGGTAATCAAGAAGTTTTGCTAATGAAAATATTTGATTCCTTTTCTTTTTTTCTAACTTCTTAGCCAAATGACAATTTTTTGGTCGAAAAATGTATTGAAATGGATTTCAAGCGGTTCAGAGTATTATCTCAGAAATTAATATCGCTATGATCTGGATATCACTTTCTCAAAATTTTTGGGATTTAGATACCAAATCTAGTTCAAAAACCGGTTTGAAATCGCAAAAGTTTTGAGAAAGTGAAAATGAAAGCATTGCTGATTATGCCCTTTTCAAAACAGATTTCGAAAATGTTTTGTAAAGGTTCTAAATTGTTAAGAAAATTTTGTGTTAAGGTTGGTGGACCTGAAATTAAATACTTTTCTAATTGAACCTGTTCAAAAAAAGTTCAGAAACATATCTCAAAAAGAGTTTAAGTTTTTAACATAAAATATCTAAACAAGATCAGAACGGGTTCAAAAACAATTGTATAATGCCCCATAAAAATAGTAAAAATATTTTATAATTTTGTAAATAAAAGCAAGTAATACGGGGGTGACACAGAAATCACTAGAGATTTTCGTATAAACGTTTGTATTTCGAATTTTAACTGCTTGAATTTATATGTTAAGTGGCACAAAAAAGATTGGCTACTAGATCAGATGGCGAAAGTAAAGCTAATTAAAATCAAGTAGATTTGAGCAGTTGGTTCCAAATCGCTCAAATTTACCATCAGATTTAGGAACCGAAGATATACTTTTCACTTAACATATAAAGTTATACAATTTTAATTGAAAAAGCAAACGATTATACCAAAATCTCTACTGATTTCTGTGACACCCCCGCGATAAAGTTGGTCAAGCCTGACTATAATATACTCTGTACCCCCAAAGTTTGTATATATCTGATCAGTTTAAGTTAGAAGCCACACAAAGTGGCAAAGAAGCCATAAAGTGTGTGAAGTGGTGCCCATTGATTGTTTTCTTTATAACTCGATTATCGTTTATCCGATCTTCACTATTCCTTTGGCGATCACTAAATAATCTTGTTACCAAATATGGGCATTTCCAAACTGACGTGACGTTACGTTCGTACGAAAAGATCTTTTTAAAAAATATGAAAATCTTGGATTTTTAAAAAAATTGTTCTATATTTGGGTAGCAATTAAGTAGCACTATAATTAGAAAAAAAACAATGACATCAATCGATCATAAGGAGTTAAAGATATAAGCAATCATATATGCTGGCGTGACGTTACATAATACGCAAGTGGGTTTTGACTTGTTTTAGAAAAATGCAAAATTCTGCGAATTGGGCAAAGCTTTTTGTATAAAATTTGTGTTTATTATGATTTGAAATAATACAACTTTATTTTCCAGGTTATCTTATTCAAAAATTTTTGCCCAATTTTTTTTTATTTGCATAAGTATCTGACGTGACATTACCTGACGTTACGTTACTTAAATTTCCTGATTATATTTATGTTGTTTTTGTTATAATATAAAGCAGAAACTTACAGTTAATTGCAATCATATAGTTTCTTATGGTGTCTTCTGCATTATTTTTGAGCTCTTTGTACCCTTAGAAATAGTTTAGAGATAAAAAATCAATGCAATCTAAATGCATTTTTATGACAACAAAACGTATCCAAATGAGAAAAATCTCAATTGTGCGATTTTGCATTCGAAAATCTTGAAATGGGTTATGAATATATTTAAAATTGGCTCATATTAGTTCATTTTTATTATTTTCCCATGAAAAGATGATAAAAATTAGTGTTTTTAAGTACTTTTCATTTTTTGGTCTCGGTGGACTTTTTTGTGGAAATGCCCATATCTCAAAAAGGTACGAGCGAACGAATGCAATCTACAAAACAGTGGGAAATATTAGTTTTTTTCCAAATTGCGGGGGCGGTAGGGGGCGTGGAAAAAATTGATAATGAACTTGATCTGCCAGCAAGTATAAGAAATATATGTAACCATACATGTCAAACCTCTATCTCTGACCACCTCTGAGATCTGTTTGTGCAGACGGAAATGGCTATATCGACTCGGCTGTTCATGCTGAACAAGAATATATACAGGTCTGTTCTGATTTCCGAGTGGATTTAAAAAGTAAATCGATTGGAATTTCAAATCGTTTCAAATCGTCGAGTGAAATAGAAATCGATTTTCTTTTCGAATGAATGTTCGAATCGTTTTCGAATTATAATTCAGCTGAATGGCAACCTTAACAATTTCGATCAAAAGGAATGGAATCGATGCGGAAACGCGAACATCTCGGTTTCAATTCGATCGTTTTTGCTTTCGTCTACATGCAATTTCTGAGGTACAACTTTGAAAAAAATTAATTTTAAATCAAGGTGTTTGCTCAATATATCTATGGATACTTCAAAAATGAAATGTATAACCGTTGACATGAAAATTGTCAATTACTTTTCATTCCACTGACTCAAAGGCAAAACTTTTGAAACCGAATAACTTGATCGGTTTTCGTAAACGGGAACAGCTACCAGTTCCGATTCCGCATGATCTGATCGAAATCGAAAACGGGAACAGCCCTGATATACTTTATATGGTCGGAATTGATTTCTTATATCTGTTACATACTTTTGCACAAACTTAATATACATTCTCTGTGTACCTTCAATAGAGGGTATAAAAATCAAAATCCATTTTATGACCAGGTCGACTTCGAGCATTTATAGAAAGTGATTTTCCCGGCACGGGATTGAATATAAAATTTGAAAACGATTTTGGGACAGAATTAAGTTGGACAGGAAGAGAATTGGATTTAGGACAAGATCGATCGGGCATTTTATGACAATCTGGGTCAGTTACTTTTGAAATAACCCTCTTATGCTGGTACCCGCAAAGCGATGTATGTAAAACCATATGTATGTATGTATGTATCTGTGTATGTATGTATCTATAAATAATTGTAGCGAAAAAGAAATAGTGCTTAGAGATCGGCAGGCTCACAGCATGAATCTCAACTTACAAAACTTGTCGAACAAGTTGTGGCCAGATTTGAGAGTTTGTGGTGGGCGGGCAAAAGAAACTTTGGCCAACATCTTTTGAGCGCACACACACACACACACACGCAGATACAAATGTAAATACATACAAACAAAGCCGAATTGTATCATAAATAATATTTATAAAAAGAAAATGTACATTTTGGAAGTGGTCCCGGGGCTGGGCTTGGCCTATTATGAATGGTGTGGCCAGGGTAGGGGGGGAGGGGAAGGCGAGATTTTAGGTTTATGCTTCTTTTCAAATGTTAATGAACTCGCAGCTCGTCGTTGCACCCAGTCAAGAACGAATGAAAAAACGAACGAACGAATGCAATTCTTGTGTGTGTTTGTGTGTGCGTGTATTCAAATGACATGCATACATATATATGTATGTCTGTACATAGCGCGCTTGTTGTTTAATTACTAACAAATGAATATTTATTGGCCAACTTTAATGGCTTCCGTTTGGCCATATTGTTATTTGTTTTATTGTTCTTACATTCAAATGCACAACTTCAGTTGAGACTGCCGTGGGTGGGGAGTATGTACGTATGTATGTGTGTTATCTGCAAGAACAAATTAGTAGCCCAGCGTAAGTATGACTCATGCATTTGCATATATATTAAACTATACATATGTTTTCAATTAAATTCACAAGTTAATTTAGTTATATGTATTCTGGCCGCTTGCACACACACACACACACAAACACACAAATACATTTGCAGTTTAGCGGCGCGCTTCGTTCACAGACGCTTCTTTTTCGTTTTTGTATTTTCTTCACACACTTGTTGGATGCCGAAAGATATTAGAATATTCGCACAATTACCGTAAAAACAAATGGCAGAGTAATAAATCCGTCGAGCGTGGCGTTGTTGACATGTATATGTGTATGTGTATCTATGTAAATTACGTTTGTTTTTCTGTTGCGCTCAGAAAAAAACGCGACGTCTAACGCGACGCGATGTCTATGTCTAAGTTGTTTGTTAACTACTGAACTGAGGGGTGTTTAGCAACACTGGCAGTTAGCGATCAAGTAATCAGTTATCGGTTCTAAGGATGGGCAGTTTTTACATGTGCGTCAAAGTAGCGACGTATAGTTAGCGACGAACTGGAACGATGGAGACGGGAACACTAGGGCAATTTTTATTTTTAAATTTTCACCTTAATTAAATGATTAATTTAACAACTGTAAATGCAGAAATGTTAAGAAAGACGTAAACTATCGTTTTAATTGGGTGGGGGGTGGATTTAAGCATTTTGGGCATTAAAATTGAGGTGTTGAAATATTGACTTTCCACTAAAAAGCAAATATCAATATACCAGCTCGCGTAGGGCAATGCACGATAAACCAGCGTATTCGCCATGGTTTTGGCTGTCTTTTTGTGAAGGACTCATCAAAATCATGTGGAGCGTTTTCGATATATCTTCATTTTTGTGAGACCACCTACGTTGCTCGCCCATACAAAAAGCACCTGTTTGGCGTAGGCTTACATATGCTCAAAAATATCTCGATTTACAGCTCGCGAAGCGCAATTCTCGGTGTACCTGTGAATTCGTCATGGTTTTGTTTGAATCATGTGGAGCGTTTGGGAGAAGCGTTTGCTGATTTGTAGACACACTAAAAGAACGAATTCAAACAGAATCAAGTCCGCGCCAGAAATGGAACCAGCTGAGTATCGAAACCAGTTCAAATTCTTATCGATATGCGATAGTTTTTATTGGCCGCGAATGGTCAGCCTAATTCGTCGCTCTCTAAATAGCGAGATTTTGAGCTCTCGTAGCCATAAACGCGGTATGCAGGATTAATCTAGGATTAATTCCGCATATTTTTCACCCTCACTCATCAAAATCATGTGAAGGGTTTTTGCAAAAAATGCACATTAAAAAACAAGAAATTTTCCCATGTTCCCATTCGACGCTATTTCACCAATGTGTTCCATCTGTCATCGTTCCAGCTCGACGCTATCTCACAATTGATAAATTGCCGACGCTATCTTGACGGACAATGACACGCATGGAGAGGTCGAAGCAGAAGCAGAATGTACAGTGAATGAAAGGTGAATGTAACGAAACGGAAAAAAATTAATTAACACATTTCCGTTCAAACACACACAATAATGGCTAACACTGGGGATGGCCAGCCCGAGGCGGGAGCTGGCACCGTAAGTTTTCTGCATTAAATCACACTTTTCCCCCCTCCGACAAGCAGTTCAATTTTCTTTTCTTAGGTGGTCGCTGGCGAGAATGAGAACGCGGCGGCGGCAAACGCTGAGCTGGCCCAAAATCAAAATGCGGGTGACCAAGAACAACAACAACCGCAGAATCAGCCGACCCGCATGGAATCGTTTTTTGCGATGACCAAATCGCTTATTCTACGTGCCTTGATCATATATTTTGTATCCTCGTTCTTTCGGCGTCCGCAAACCAATGCCGGCACCCAGGATAAGACAGCCGTGTCAGCTGGGCCCAAAATTACTGCCTGGAACTTTTTTGAGAATGGCACCGAATTTGATTTGCATGTCTGGCTGTCCGAGCAGCCGGATTTGGTGAATTTTCAGCAAAAGGCAAATCTTTTGTGGCTGCAGGAGGATCTGACCTATGGGGATTATGAGTCGGGACCCACGCAAAATGGCATCTACACACATTCATTGAAAATCAGGGCCAGCCAGCATTTAATGAACAATGGTAGTGTCTTTTTGCATGCGTTTGTCACCCGCCGAGGCGAGAGTCCGGATCCGGCATCCCCTAACTACGCGAACAACGGACATATGGGACATCAGCAGCAGCAGTTGAACAAATTTAAACGTTTGCGTATAAATCGCAACTATAATCTATTGGCCAGTGAGAAGGAGAAGCTGGAACATGAACTTAAACATGCTAATCTCAAGGATCAAATTGTATCACACTGGCATCCAAATTTAACCGTCAATTTGGTGGTGGATCAAACGAATTGGGCTCAAGGGGCAGTGCCTCCGCCACTGGATGAGTATGTGAAGTTTGTGGATGGTGGCAAAACCTATTTGCCCATATTGTTTGTCAACGATTATTGGAATTTGCAACGTGAATATCAGCCCATAAATGAGACGACACCCGAACTGCAGCTACAGTTGACCTTCCAACCGCTGGGCATGTTCAAATGGCAACTGTATGCCGCCAAGCAAATGAAAAACAAATGGGCAGGCAATATGTTGGGCGATATAATGGCAGCCAGCGCCACCGAGGAGACGGATGAGGATCAGGATTCATTGAAGGAGACTTTGCTGGATACAAATATCTATTTGCTGGGTCTCACGGTGGCTGTGTCCATCCTCCATTCGGTGTTTGAACTGTTGGCCTTTAAGAATGACATACAATTCTGGAATAATCGTCAGTCGCTGGAGGGATTATCGGTGCGTTCGGTCTTCTTTGGTGTATTCCAATCGTTGATCATACTGCTGTATGTTATGGACAATGAGACCAACTTTATGATACGCGTTTCTTGCTTTGTCGGATTGGGCATTGAGGTGTGGAAGATACACAAAGTGGTGGATGTACAGTATAATCGAGAGAGAAAGATACTGGGTATATTTCCAGGAATTAGTTTTAAGGTAAGTGTCGGCTTTATTTTATGAGCGATTTGAGCCCACCTGGTAATCCCTATCTCTTTAATTTTCAGGACAAAGGTTCCTATTCGGAGAGTTCTACCAAGGAGTACGATAAGCTGGCCTTCAAATATCTGGGCTGGCTCTGTTTCCCCTTGCTGGTGGCCTATTTCATCTATTCGTTGCTCTACAACGAACACAAGGGCTGGTACTCCTTCGTCTTGAACATGCTGTATAGTTATCTGCTCACCTTTGGGTTCATTCTGATGACACCCCAACTGTTCATCAACTACAAAATGAAATCCGTAGCCCATATGCCTTGGCGCATGATGACCTACAAGTTCCTCAATACCTTCATCGATGACATCTTTGCCTTTGTCATCAAAATGCCCACCATGTATCGCCTGGGCTGCTTCCGTGATGACATTATCTTCTTTGTGTTCCTTTATCAGCGTTGGCAATATCGTGTTGATCTCAAGCGTGTCAACGAATTCGGCTTCTCTGGTGAAATGGAGGAGCAAAAGAAATTGGCCAATGGTGGAGCGGCTATTGAAGCCCCACCGACGACGACGACGACGACGACAGCAACCAAAAAGACAGCCGCACAAAAGAAACAAGATTAGGTAGCAAAAATATCCAAAAAAAAACTAAATGAAAAAGTTGATGCTTTAGCAAATTGTTCAGACCGTAATATCTATGTCTCTATATATATATATTCGTACACATATACTCTTTAATCTGTATAATCAGTATACATACCTAGCATAGAAGAAGAGGTAAACTCCCCACGCGGTAGTAGTCAAAAAATCACATTTTAGTGCTAACTTTTTAATTGTATATTTTCTGTTTCTGTTTATTTCGAGCAAAATAAATTAAGTGTGTGTAAGTCTTATCGTGGCAAAGATTAACTTATCTGGGATGTACAATAAGATAAAGAAATAAGAGTGAATTGTCGAAACTGATCCACGAGGTTCAACATAGTATTTTAATCTTCAAAAAAAAACTATTTAAAGATAGTAAGAATCGTAATTAGCGTGGGATTAGACTGCTACCCATTGTTTGAGCCTCCTTAGTGAGACCTCAGACTCGGGAGAACATCTCTGATAAGACTACTCGGTCGGTAACTGGTTTGATAAAGATGCGAAGCAGCCAAAATTTCGTCAAAATATAAAAAAAACACTCGTAGCAGTTTGGTACCAAGAAATGATGAATGGTTTAACCCACTTAGCATTTGGGAGATCATTAGGTGATTCCTCACCTTGGTGACTCTTTTTTGAGCCCATTTGATGTTTAAAAAGAGATTAGTTTCATGTGCGATTTAAGGAAGACTCGAAAATGACTCGTGCATTTTCTCAAGATGTGATTCATTAAAAAACGACTTGAAAAAGACTCACAAATGATTGGAAATATGACTCGAAAATAAGTCGAAACTGATCAGAAAAACGGATTAAAAACGACTCTTCATGAAGAGTCGCGGGTAGAGTACCATTTTCTCCCGACAAATATATAATTTATGATCAGAAAACGAGCGCATTTATGACTATTTTAATCAGACTGAGGACTCGAAAAAGATTCGAGTGTACTCAGAAATTTCATAAAATGCATGCTTTTAAATTAAAAAAAAAAACAATCGACTGACAATTCAGTCAGTCTAAACATCCAAAGCAGAATTATTCTCTTCTGGACTCGGAAACCCTCTCTCTAAGGTCAAAAGTAGCTCTAACTCTGTCTTGTACATACAAGTTGGAGACAATGTAATCCTCTGCCTTGGCATTTGTAAAATAATTAAGCCAGGGGACGCTTTTCTCGAAGAACTATTTAGAATCTACATTTCTGGATAAGGTTAGACCGCGATGGCTGTATATATTTTCTGTTTCCAAGCTGTTGTTGTTGTGACGGCTGTTAATATAAAAAGAATGAAAAATATAGGAGGATGTTGAAACCATTCCATGCCCCAAGTCTAGGAAGGAAGCTACCTCGATTGAATAAGATCACATTGAAGACCACAGATCTAAAAATGTAAGAACAGTGGGTTTTAGGGAACAGCCGAAAAGTTGTTGAGTGGTATGTGGACTGAGACCACATTTTGGACATGCGTCTACCACCTTTGGGTTATCCAGGCTAGATAATTGTTGAGGAAACGGCTTTTTCCTGATCGTAGTTGGGCTAGTGTGGACTTTGTGGGCCTGGGGAGCGTTTCCTCGGCTTGGTTTAAGGGGGGTGGAGAGCTGATTGTGGCTGTTTACTGTCAATATCTCCGTCTCATTTAGACCCAATTTGGACTCTAAATAGCAACATTTTTACGAAAGCGAACATGGAAGCATGGCTGTATATTTGCATCTCATTCTTATCATTAATCAACCGAGTTCTAAATCGCCCGCCTTATGGGCAGTACTCTAAAAAGCTTTACTCTCGTTAAAAAAGCTTCAAAAGCTATAATTGGTCAGTGAAAGTCGTTACATTTTTAAATTGACCGAACCCTCATTTTATTGAGCATGTAGAGATTAGGATGTCTCTTGTGTTTATTTATTGTTTATTTATTTTTAAAAGAGCCGGTAAACATTTCTGCGAGATATACTATAATTCTCTCTGTGTGTGGTGATTGTGTGTGGTATTTAAGTCAGAGATGGTGTGCGGTCACACTTGGCCGTTGGCGCTGCATTTACCAGGTGTGAGAAGAAATGAAAACAAAAAATAGAGAAAAGCTTACTTCGGCTCGGCCGAAGTTATCCGATTTAGATCAAACTTGGCAGAATTGTGTGGAAGCATATAAGATTATTCAATAACTAGTTTGGCACCGATAGCATTAAAAACAAAAAAATTTTTCTCACTAAGACTTACTTTCAGACATATTTTTTTGTATGGGAGCTATAGTACATAGTTGTAGGTAGGTAGGTAGTTCCGGCTGGGTGGTTTTTCTGGGTACCATTAGAAATCCAAGAGGATCTTTGACGTTTTGGCAATGCCAATAGTTGTTTGGGAGAGGTGAGACTTGGGGAGTACAGATGTCTTAAGCAGCCTTTACACTTATCATATTTCTCTAAAGAGTCGGTTGTCAAAATTCTCTAAAGAGAAACTCCTTAGAGAAGCTATGATTAGCTCTTACACTTTTAATAACAGAGAATATGGAACTAGATGTTGAGAGCTGGTTTAACAATTTTTGACATACAGCCGAAGAAAAAAAAGTGAGACTTGCTTGTGTGAAAATGGATAACAACCAAATAAGCACATTAACATTAATGGTTGCGGTTTTGGCTGACTACGAAACGGATGATCCAGAACCAAAAAGAAGACGACATTGTAAAAAGCGTTCCATGTGAAATCGAAATCGGCTTTTACGTCGCTGTGAAAGCAGAGACATGGCGCAGCATGTCCTACGTGGGCTCCAGTATGGGGACGATGAAACCTTCAAAAACTTTATTCACATGAACAACTCAACTTTTCACAAGTTGCTTGAGTTTGTAAGACCCAAAATTCAAAAACAAAAAAACATGCATTCTCCAAAGAAGCCATTCCCTCACAAACACGGTAGACAAACAACTACTTTTTCCAAAGATAGCTAAAGTTTTTGCGCTTTCAGCCTTCTTATCTTTGCTACCTAGAGTCTCCTATTGCGTCCCTCTCTGTTGCATTCAGAATTTTCCAGCCAAAAATTGTGCCAGAAGTCATTAATGCAATTACCGACTTAAAATCAATTTATTTAAACGTAGTTCATCCTTTTACAGCGTATAAAGTCAATCGCTTCTAGCACAGCAGGAATGGAGAACCATTGCGTAAAATTTCTACGAAATGAGGAACTTTCCTTTTTGCCTTGGCGAGCTAGGTTTGCGCTATTAAGTTATAGATTTTTAAAATTCCACTTTTCAACATGTTTTCTTTAGATGGCAAACACATTGCATTTCGAGCTAGAAGGAATGACAAGCATTGAAGATAGTCTTCTTAATTAAGGAATGTGCCATTTGTTATAGTTGCCGATGATGCATTCAAATTAACCACTCGAATGACAGTTTCAATCATCTTTCAGAGTTCTCAATTTAGATTAATCGATAAATAAAACCGATTTTATCGAATAAAAATGTATATTTTTTGGGAAACGCCACAAAATTGACAGCTTTGTCTCAACAGAGTTACTTTTATCAAATAAAACCGGTTCTATTTCATCATATTTGTCTAAAGAAAAGACAAAAATTTCTCTTCGGAGTTATATGTTTGCCTATTACACTATTATATCGTGTCTTTAGAGAGACTTTTTAGAGATATATGACAAGGGTAAAGACTGTCTTGTCTTAGTCTTGTCTTAGCGATCGCTGGGCAGCTGCAGATGAGGTTTTTGACGACTCCAGGCTCCATACATTTCCTGCAGGTATCCGCTGTCGTGATGCCTAGCTTTTTCGCGTGAGCTGCTGCTAGTCAGTGACCAGTTAGTATGCCTATAAGCAGTCTACAGTCTCTTCTTTGGAGCTGTAGCATATAGTGCGTGAGTTTTTTGTCTCTTGTCTTACACATAATTTATGAAATTCTGCAGCCGGTTGTCTTCTTTCACTTTTCCTCTGCTTCTTTCTCCGCTATCTCTTCCATCTTGCTGTATAGCGTCTGTACGTAGATAGAAATGTTTAGTATTGCTCCTTGTCAGCCATTTCGTTTCCATCAATGCCTCGTTGGCTGGGAATCCACTAGATTTGCACTTTTCTAGAGATGATGAGGGAATCTATTGCCTCCCTGCTTAACATAGTTGTCCGATTTTCATCAAACTTTGTGGAATTATGTTAAAGCAGGGAATCGTATTTCGGTACCGCTTCTGGTACGTGCCCAAACTTATTTTTCGGTAAAAGGTTTTGTTTTGGCTCTAGCATTATTTCGGTATTCTGTTCCGTATTGGTACCTAAATTTTTTTTCGGTACGTACCGGTATGAACCGGTAAAATATAAAGAAAGATCGGTCCTTGGTTTTGCGCACACCCGCTTTCTTAGCGACATAATAACAGAGGTTTACAAGCTTTTGCACTATTCCTTATGTATTTTTGGTCGCTGAACTCAAATCAATTGTCCGTTTTTGTGTGTTGAGCAGTTTGTCTACTTTTGTAGGTCCTGTGGCCACATTAAGTAACCTATTCAAATCAAATTTGTTTTAATGTAAGCTGCATTGAAGCATTTACATAAGCATTGAATAATGTTACAGAAAAATCAAACACGTTTCCCTTCTCAAAGGCATACTTTTCTGTTCAACGGTTATCATGACATTATATTGAGGGTCTAAGAATATAGGTTGCAATATTTTCAATTTCACAATACAAAAGTTGAGCTAAGCCAAACTCTTTATTGAAAGCTTACGGTTTAATCAAATTGTGTGTAAAAGTTCCCTTAAACTTAGTGCCAGCATTGCCGTCTAGTTGTTGCATTCAGAACCGAAACTGTACCGGTAAAATGTTTAAGTTCTTTTCGGTCTTTTCGGTTCCAAGAACAACGGTTCTCGGAAACTGTTATACAAAAAATTAAAAATATCGGTACTGATTCTGAGTTTTAATCGGTTTGGTATACGGTTCCGGTTCTGGTCGCCGTTCGATTCCCTGTGTAAAAGTATATTAATCGATTTGCCGAAGGAATGATAAAAATCGGTTGAACGAGTTAAGGGCAAGGTCAAGCAACCACTGTCCGTTTCCCATGAAATAACCGTAACCGTATTTCGGTAGCTATCGGCCGAGTTAGAGACCGCAACCGATACCGAAAATAGTTTCGGTTTTAATCCGTGATTGTTTTTGAACAATATTTTTTCTATTCCACTCGAAAAAGCGCTATTTTATATGACAAAACGCTGTATTTTGCCCCCATATATCTATGTTTCGATTATATCTTTGTATTTTTCGCCCAATTGAACATCAAAGCGGAATGATAAGCTATAACGAGCCCTTGAATAACAACTTCTTTGAGGAAACAAAATTAGTTGATAGTGAAATCGGCAAGGTACTGAAAGCTTCAAACTGACCACTCACTCTGATAAGCCAATGTGATCACTTGATTTATCTTTTCTCTGATTCTCGCATAATCAGAGCTGATCAGAGTTGAGATTTTCTCTCACACTCCTAAAATACTTGTATAAGTACTTTCATTGCCTTTCCACTTTAATTGAACTGACCTTTGAACTTTACACAAACGTGGTCGCACACAAAGCTTATGGAACAAAGCAAATAACAATTCCGATTCGGCGGTGGAGGAGTCGCAGCAGTGATCGCTGTATGAGCAATCACCACTCCGAATTGCTCAAATGACGATTTCAGTTCCTACACTTGCACATTTCATTCAGCTGGTTGAAATTGAAAACAAAGCCTCATCTGTGGATTGGCGTAGGAAAATGCGCAATCAAAGTGTACCCGAAACGTACCTTCTAATCTCTCGCAATGACCTTAATATATAAGTATATTTAATTTACATATACAAAGTTTATCAATGATTTTGTTATTTACTATTGCAAGTATTTGGCAAAACTTTGACCGATATAGTTTCAGATTTATTGTGTGTTATCAGTTAGTTTATTGTTGTTATTGTAGCCCATTTAGTTCGTTAATGCATCACAGCGCTTTCTTTGGCGAGTGCAAAACATTTGGTCGAGGCTTGAGGTTAAATCAATTAATCCTACCCCAAATGAAGGTGGGCTTAAGTCCACTCCAAGTGCACTTGGCGCTGTTACAGAATTCACATTTGGGTGCATTCAGCTGTTTGGTTTCATTCTCCAAATCGTTCTTGTGGGGCACTTGCACTCGGCAACTGTCGCAAGTCGTTTGTGCATATTTATGAATGTAATCGATAATTATAATTACAATCCGTTTAAAATTGGCGAGGCGTAACGTTTAATGGGGCAATTATTTCGTTGGCAAAGGGAAAAATAAAAGATTATAAAAGAAGGAAAATTGTTTCCTTTGTTTTACTTGAGCTACTCCTAGTCGGTTTATAATGCCACGGTTTATATCTACTTAAAATTGTTCACTGTTTCTTTTAAATTTGTTTTTAAATCCTTCATCTTTTGTTAATTCTGTTAATTTTTTGAGTTAATTTACTGAAATGTTGAAAATTTTTTAACAAATAATACCTAAACTCAGATGAGATAAAAATGTAGTTTGACACAATACTTCATATAAATAAGACACCTTTTTTAAAAGCGTTCAGATTTGAAAACTGTTCAAAATTGTTTCCATTCAAGAGAATTATTGTGTCAAACTACATTTTTATCTCATCTGAGTATAGAACTATAATAATAATAAGCTTGGTCATTACAATCCCAATGAAAGATTTGATAAAAGGAACAACAAATAAAAGTGTAACGGAAATCTCTATCCCGTATTGCCCGTCCAGCTTTTAAGTGAATTCCGTCCTGTCCCTATCCCAAGCCCAAATTTTTTAATTCAATTTCTTGCAGCTCACAAACTAAACATTTGACACAATCTCGTACAGTCACTTACCCAATATTAAATCTAACATTGAAACCCGTGCCGATACCGATCTAAGTTTTAGTTAACAATTTTCAAATCACACGCCTTTCCCTGTAATCCCGCGCGCATCTGGCGCCACTACTCTATCCAAATCAAAACTGACCTTTGATGGGAACAGACTTTTGGTCATAACTTGAGTATCATCCGATCTTTATCATTTCTTCGGCAAATCGACAAATAATCTCGATAACTAAATATCTCTACAAGGTACAAACCATCTATCTACAAAACTGTGGGAGATATAAGGTTTTTTCTAAATTGCGGTGGCCGCAGGGAGCGTGGCAAAAATTGAAAATAAACTTGATCTGCCTGCAAGTACATATAAGAAGGATATGTCCCATACATGTCAAACCTCTATATCTTTGCATCTCTGAGATCTGTGCGTTCATACAGACTGACAGACAGACAGACGGACAGACGGAAATGGCTATATTGACTTGGCTGTTGCTAATCAAGAATATATATACTTTATAGGTCGGATATGATTCCTTCTCCCTGTTACATACTTTTGCACAAACTTCATGTACTCTGTGTACATTTGGTACAGAGTATACAAATCAAAAAGTTTTCTTTCGTCAGCGTTTACAAAAATAAATGAAAAAATCTTAAATTTTTTGTATATTCCATGGAATCAAACAGAATCGTATTTCGGTTCCGGTTCCGTTTCTGGTACGTACCGAAACTTATGTTTCGGTAAAAGGTTCTGTTTTGGTTCTAATATCATTTCGGTATTCAGTTCCCTACCGGTACCTAGATAATTATTTCGGTATACCGGTACGTACCGGTATGTACCCTTAAAATATGAAGAAAGATCGGTCACTGGTTTTGCGTCCATCCAATTTTTTAGCGATGACATAATAATAATCTTGGCTTTTAAATTTTTAACCTCCCGAACCTGGTTCAAAGAATATCTTTAGTCAGGTTTTTCAGAGTATCTAAAATTATCACAATATTTTGACCGTTTCAAAAATGCTTTATATTGCTGAATCGGAGCATTACCATTTCAAAATTATATCCAAACTGCATGTTACTACTTCGAGAAGGAAATAAAGTCAAGTTGTTAAATGACAAACTAAATCCGTTTATTGATTAACATAGAATGTGCGGCCCTAGTGGAGAACTAATGAATGATTACTATAATGATTGAGGTTATTCGGGTATTGATTAACTTTTTTAATAGCTTCGTTAGCTGAAAGCTTCCTTACCAAAAAATATGCTTTATTTTTTACCAAAAAATATCTCAACAATATCAGAATTCATGAACCACGCTGCTAATATATCAGAACCGACCGGATCGGATGACCATATCTTATAGCTGCCATAGGAACCATTGGTCAAAAAATGGGTCTTAATGAGAAAAACTTTTTTGTTTTCAATGTCAGCGTCCTCAAACTCGTCAATTACTAATATTATATGCTTTCAAAAAGATTTGCAAACTTTGGTCAAAATCGGATGACTATATCTTATAGCTATTATAGGAACCATCGGTCGGAAAATGGGTCTTAGTGAGAAAAACTTTTTTGTTTTCAAGTAAATCGTTCTTAAGGTCGGTGATTATTAATATTAAGCGCTTTCAAACTAATTTGGAAAAGTTGAGCGACATCGGGTGACTATATCTTATGGTTGCCATAGAACCAATCGGTCGAAAATGGTTCTTAGTAAGATATTTTTTTTTGTTTTTAATGTAAGCGTCCTTAAACTCACTGATTACTAATTCTATATGCTTTCAAATACATTTGCAAAATTTGGTCGAAATCGGATGACTATATCTTAATGCTACCATAGGACCGATCGGTCGGAAAATGAGTCTTAGTGAATTTTTTGGTTTTAAATTTTATCTTTCTTAAACTCGGCGATTGTTAATTTGAAATGTTTTCAAAAAGATTCGCGAAATTTGGTCGAAATCAGATGTTTATCTGTCGGAAAATGAATTTAGTTGCAAAAATTTTTGATTTTTATGTAAGCGTTCTTAAACTGTGACATTTCAAAAACAGCATTTGCTAGGGTATAAAAACTTCGGAACAGACGAAGTTTGCTTGGCCTTCTTGTTTGTTCTAAGGTTGTCATGACATTATAATGAGGATCTAAAAATGTAGGATGCAACATTTTCATAGAGACTGGTTTCTCGTTTTTCTATATCACACTACTAAAGCTTTGCTGAACCAGACTCTTTTTTTTGAAAGCATGCGATTTAACCAAATTACGTAAAGGTCCCCCAAAACTAAGTGCCAGCTTTGCAGTCTAGTTGTTGCTCAGAACCGAAACTGTACCGGTTAGTTTAGGTTCTTTTGGGTCTTTTCGGTTCCAAGAATATCGGTTTTCGGATACCGGTATACAAAAAATTTCAAATATCGGTTCTGGTTCTGAGTCTTTTCTGTATATGGTTCCGGTTTGATTCCCTGGTATATTCACATATGGCTACTTTGAGTTGACAGTGCCCAAAAGTACCCCTCTCAATTCACTTGCAACATGGCTTATTATTTTCTTTGAATATAGCATTATAACTGTAGGTATGCGCTTTTGCGCGGTTTTGCTTTGGTTCTACAGAATGATCTAACATATAGTACATACCACAATGTTAAGATTCCATCAAAACTATTGTTTCATTTCATTTTTAGCAATTGTAAATCTCAGCAGAAAAGTATGCTCTTCATTTTAAACAATCATTCGTTAGCATTAGCTGACTTTAACAGCTGCTGAACTAACAGAGTGCTGTTAAGTCAGTATTTCTGGTATGCAACATTGAAGATTAATGTATTAATGACCTAATGGCATATAAATTTTAAGTTTTGAACACTTTTGGAAAAGGGGTTTAGCCAAAAAAAATGGGAAATTTTTAAGTTATGGATTTTATTTTTAGATAAGATCACTTTTTGCGCCGAATACCTGCCAGTCGCTGATTTAGAAGGACTTTTGGAAGGTCAACGTACGACTTATTTTGGTAACATGGCGCCCAACGTGAAGCTCAATGCCCCATTTATACGCCTTTTCCTACCAGCTATATACCTTACATTTAAAGGGTATCAAACTGACGACACAAGGCTGATTACCGTTTGTTTCGGGTACACTTGCACCCAGTGCACAAGCCAAATTGAACACAGGGCACGCCATCAGATGTGTTTACAATCAGCTGTTTTTGCTAGCAGAACGCCAACGCACACAATGCAATGCCACATGCGCAGCAAACCCGCTTGCCACACACACCCGCACATACATACACTCGCAGACAACACGGCCAAGTAAATTGTATGGCTACATTTAAATTGAACGACAGACAAAGAGCGAGAATACGAGAGAGAAGTATCTACGCCAAGAGGGGAGAGTCAGCTGCTGCTGCTACTGCTGGCATCGCGTAGCTAAGCAGCAGCCTCAGTCAAGCTCACAGTTTCAGTTCTTTTTCAAACGTTCGCAGCAAAAGTTGCCTCCATTTGTGTGGAAGAGCCCAATACAAAATAAGGGGGAGAACGAACGCGCGACCAACTAAAAACCAAATACAAAAGGAAAAAAAAGAAAACACGTTTAATAAGAATAAACTTTAGCATAGAGTGGCGAGTGTCAAAAAAGAAAAAAAAAGAATCTACCAAATTAAAGTGAATTTCTATAAACATAAAATCGACAAAAAAAACAAGTTTCATAAACATAATATCAAAGAGGTGAGAACACACAGCACGCAGTACGCAGTTTAGTTAGTTTCCACCCTCAAATAAAACTTTGCATTCCCAAATTTTAGTGGAACAGAATGAAATGTCATATGTATCTTTTAAATGTTTAGCTAACCCCCCTCACCTCACTCCCTTTAAAAACTGTGTTTGTATCTAGGTAGAGAGAGAGAAAGAGAACGCTCTCTTGCTCCGCTCACAGTTTTTGGGGTCGTGTTTGTTGAAGAAAATCACAAATAAATTGTTTATGCTCGCAAATTTGTTTATAACAATCTGAATCCAAATATAAATCTATGATTTAAAATGTCAACTATTTTGCATACTGACCTAGTTTTTTTTTTTTAAATAAACTTTCTACTACCTAAAATACTGACCTAGTTTACCTCATTCAAACCCAGATTCATTTCACTTAAGGGTTGAGACCACGTTTTTTTTCCCCCTCATTTGTGGTCTGTTTAATCAAGTGTCGCCATTGACTGATAAATGTTTCTGAACCACATCAGCCGGTAAATGCCAACGATTAGCACACATCTCCGATTAAGCTGGTAAAAAAGGAAACCCATTAAAGTAGCTTATCATCATGATTGTGGCTACAACAAATCTCAAATAAATATGTATGTATAAAAATGTTGAAATCTTATCGGCGTATTAGCGAAGCCACCTGCAAAAAGCATCCTCAGTGCAGGCAAACCCAATCGAGTTGATTAGAAGGCGCGTGCTGTCACAGCAGATCAGGCGAACACATTATACCTATAGAGTTCATTTGCACTAGCTAAGCTAACGACTTTGTCGTTCAATGTCTTTACAGTTGCTTTTGAAACAAAACGAACAAAAAAAAAATTGATATGCCCCCGGCTTACCCAAAGCACACTCAAATGGTTGACATTGAATTTATCGTTTAGAATAAAGCTTGTAACTGAGAGGCAACCCTTAGCACCTGAGCGTAGTTTAAGGGGGACATCAAAATTGAATACACTTAGCACCCGATACACTCGTACATATAACAAGCTCTTCTTTCATAGCAAAAAAAAACCTTCGTTCTCTGATTGAAACAAACGATACACTTGAGCAAACCGCACGGAAAATTCATTCCAAAAATTTAAAGCATTTCACCGATTTTTAGACTATTAGGCTACTTGCCTCTCCCTACTTTCTTCTCAGAGTCAAAGGAACTATATTAAGCTGAGAGCTCATTCAATGTATGATATACAGGAAGGTTCAAACATGTATATTTTAAAAACAGTTTAAGCCTAAAATTCTACCATTGAAAAACCACTCAGTTAATTTGCTGGATCAACGTTTCGATTGAAAAGATAAAGGCAGTAACCGACACTTTTGATGCTTCTCCTAGAGCAAGCGAGCTACCATTTTTGTGTAATCGATTGATTCCGTAACTTTTATTACCAGAAATAGACATAAGCTTTTAATGTATAAGACCTAAAAGTAATTTTTTATATATCGTACTTAGAAATTTGTAAACAAAAAAAATTCAATTTATCAGCACTCTACCTTGACTAAAAGTATTTCCGACAGAGACGCAGGTTTAGTTCAGTGCAGAACAGTAGAACAATCTAGAAAATGAAAACAATTTTATGATGTCTTTGTACTTATAAGGTCGAACTATACAAAAAATTGTTCCAGGGGTCGGACATGGGTATGGGTCATTCTTTTTGAAACCGGACGGTTTTAAAATTCACCATTTTTGATTTCAATAAAAAAAATCCGAAATTAGATCTCGACACTCCCATCAAAACGTGATTTTCGGTTTTGCAAAAAAATTTTTTTTTTTTAATTTTATAAACAATTTCAAAAATCGTCAAAAACGAAAAAATGAAAAAAAGGGTTTTTTAAAATTCTGGATTTCTCAGGTTCGGTTTATCGGACAGGTCTCGTGTTGATATTGGCTGAATAGTATTTCACTGTATGTATAAAAATTCAAATTTAGTAACTTTTTAAATTGCTTAATAATATTAAGTAATTGTTTATATATAATTTTATATATAATTTTTTCTCAGTGTTAACCACCATGAATCTACATTTTAAGAATATACATTTTACATACATAACTTAAATTACGGTGCTTTCAAAAAGATGGAGACTTTTATAGTTTAATAGATATTCATTTTTGAAGTTATAAACAAATAAAGCTTTGCCACGCAGTCAGTTTCAAAGCTAAGTGATTGATCATATCGTCAGACTCATTTGAGGCGAAATTTTCTGAACACACATCGAACACCAACTTGTAATTAGACTTACAGTCTATCGTTAAAAAATCAACTTTGTGCAAATCGGTGCAAAACAAACTTATGCATTTTGAAAAGACCTTGAAACGACCTTTTAATTTCGCGTCAAGCACAAATCGAAACAAGCCAAAACCATACATTTTCTATACCACTATTTCAAAAAAAAAAAAAATCGTTAAAAAAATGAGATTTTGAAAAGCTTCACAACTTTTTTAATCAAATAGTTTTATGTCCACTTTTGATGCAAAATTAACTAAATACATATATGAGCACAATAATTTAAATCAAAAACATTATGGTGAATATACGTTTTTATTTTCAGTTCAATCAATTAAAGTTGCACTTAATTTCCTACATAGTCATCTACATTTTCAAGCAAAAACATTTCTTATTTTTAATGTCCCGTTTCTTCTGAGTTCGAAACTCTTGTTTTTTTTTGCATTTTCGTAATAGTTGGACATTTAGGTCATTTTAGGACATTTATTTTTCCTGAGAACTTTTTTTTTCCTTTTTTTATCGTCTAGATCAGCGTTGGTCAACGAGAGCGAGGCCAAAAAGTGAGAGTGTATTAGTTTGTGACCTGACAGCATCAACGTCTAGCCAGCGACTGAAAGGCTTTTGCTCTCTTCTCCAAAGCTTCGGCATGTGTTCGGCTCGTATACGTGTAAATAGCGAAATGTCTTCGCCCCCCAGGGGGTTCTTGTGACCATCGCTGGTCTAGATTGCTAAAACAACACACTTTGCACCGCTTCGGTTCATAACATGACTTTCGTAGCAAACCGAACCGGGGTTTCTGTTAATCAAAGTCCTTAATAAACATTTTAATAGTTTTTAAATATTTTTTATACCCTTGATGAGGCCCTCACCTTGAGGGTCAGTGTTGCCAACGCCTCTACACAAAAAAAGGACGGTTGAACCCAGAAAAAAAGATAGAAAACGGACAGCATTTTTTTTAAAAGTCTAAAAAATACAGGTCAAGCTATGTTTCCTTGTTAATATAATAAAGATTTAATGAATAGCAAACAGTTGATAGGTGGCCACCTTTCTAAATTGTAGAAAATTGAGTTTAGCCGGCTCGAGGTCAACTGAAACACACAGATGTATATGCTGTTTTTTCGGTTATTTCGGTTGCTGACCGGCAATCATCTTCAGCCTGTGCCGTCTGACGTGGAGTTTCGAATATCGTTATTTTCGTCTAATTTATATCGAGAGTGGTATTATCAGCAGTTATTTCGTGTGCATTCGTTCTAATTAACCAAAGACAACCATCAGAAACTTGATAATTTTGGCCACATGTTGGGCATGAAAAATTGCTAGTGCCGCCTCCTGACGACAAGCGATGTTGAAAGTGGCTGAAACGTAATTTTGTTTTTCTTGTGCGAAGGGCACTGCATTTTGCATGTGTTTTATTGTGTGGCCATAGTCAATCTTTAGATTTAAACTGCAATTGCAGTATTTGCTGTATTCCTCCGGATCCGGATCCTTGGTATTCCAAGGACATCCAATTCTTTAATTCAGGTCCTCTTAACTAAGATTCGAGATATTTTTTATTGTAAACGTCTTTTGGCATGTTGAAACTTTAAAGCGCAGTGAACCGATATTTCATTCTTCTGATTTTGATTACACCCAAATAAAACAGGGCTGCATCGCTTTGAAAAATGCTTATCGAAGGCGGAAAATCAATATGAAAGCGATGCCACTACTTGTAATTGATAAACTGTATGAGCGCCTTTGAACAATTAAAAATGGATGAATAAAGCTCCAAAAAGAAATTCTTAATGAGTGAACGCAGTTTCAAAAGTAAGCAGTTTTCAAAAGTTGTAAATGTCACCTAATGAATTTTGATAAATTAAATTACATTATGAAAATAATGAGTATTATTTTTAAAAATTAGTATTAATAAATCGAAACTATTCTTGAATGTACAAGCGAACCGAGGTTCAAATCAAAACCTTGGGTTCAGAGATTCCAGAAAACGGTCCGCGAACCGAACCTTAGACTTTACAGCATAACTTGGGCACAAATTGCATTCCCAAGCCGTCGACTTTATGTATATTTATGTCCAAGACACAAGGCTGCGAAATTTGACTTTTAACTGATTTGGAAAACATTCCATTATCAAGTTTTTAATAATTTAAGCTTCAATTTGAGCAAAATTACAAAATGGACCAATTTAAGGCTTGTTTTGTGTAAACCTTCATATTTTTTCGAATCTTCCATTAAATCTTAGTAAATTACTATCTCTTAGATTTTTAATAAATTATTCCAAACAATTGTACGATTTTTTTAATCCAAGATATAGCATTTAAAATACGTGTGTTCGAAATGGCAGAATTTTCTACGGCCTAAAGGTATGCAATGGGTGTTATTAAAAATATACATTAAAATTCTTTACAAATTACTAGACTGTTGTACTGTGCAAGGCATACCTTTGGGCAGTATTCAAGTATTCAAAGTGGATTATCTTCTTTAAAAAAATCGTACAATTGTTTGGGATAGCTTATTTGAAAGTTAAAGAGTACTTCTTTCCGATAATATTAAAATGAAAAAAGGGATCCCCCTCAAAACTTCAGTATACTAAAAAAAAGTCTAATTTTGTTGACTTTGAAGACATCGTTCATAAGTTTTAGGATTATCTTGAATCAAAATGTCAGCAATGGTTAGATTAGGGTGAAGAATCACCACCAACTGAAAAATATTGGGAACTAAATACCCTATACGCAACAGGAAACACACAATTCAAAATGTAGCTTCCTATAGGAATGAATGTAAAGTGATGGCAGATATATTTAGAACAGAGACCACAATTGCAGGAGATGTACAAAAATAGATGATGTGTAAACACTGGAACCCGACTGCCGCCTTTACATTATGACAAATGCGTGAGCATACTTAAAGGTTGCATACAATTTGGAAATCGGAATTGTGGTCTGCTATTATTGGTCGCAAGATAATAAATATAGTTTTTAACACATCTTCCTAAATTAACAAACATCTTTGTTTTCCGTCTTCAAACTCTTCTATGAAATATACTATAGTAAGTGAAATTAACATTTTACAACAGTTTCGTAAGTTTCTACATATTCTCATTCAATAATTGAATTTATCAAGCGTTTCTTATATAGATTGATCATCAATAGAGAAGACTATCTTCTACCAAGTCATGTCTTAGATTGAGAAAAGAAATTTATCACAAGGCAGCAAATTGCTCCGAATTTTCTTAGATCAGTTTCGTGAAGAAGTAAATCACCGCCTACGATTCTTTTAAACTGTATCACTGTACCCTCCCAAAGCCTACGCCTCTGCATGTCAGCATTGAGCTAAGCTCTCTTGGTCGGATGTGTCGTCGTGTGTTTTGTGGGTAGTCTTTAGTAATTAGAAATTCATGTTGAGTGTTTTTTTCCTGCCATTGAGCAACACCAACGACGTTTGTTGTGTTGTTCTTGGATGGGCATTAGAATCATGTATGTATGCCACGAGTACTTCCTTGGGACTTGGGGCAATATTGTGCAATGCAATGAATGTAATGTAAATTATACGATTTGTATGCCACAACTTGCTAATTTCAATCAACACGATTTCCATTTCTTTGCAGGAGAATCGCAGAGCCAATCTACATTATTTATCAACTTCCACATTAGAAATGCCAAAACCTAATAAACAATAAACAATAAATTATGCATCCGTGTAAGGAAGCGTACAATAAATAAATATATATATTTACATACACACAAACATATATATGTAAATAATAAGGAAACTACAGCCAAATGCTGACGCAAATCCCAAATGCCAATTGAAGCAGTAAAACTCTCAAGCGAAATGGAGGTGCCGCTGGTGGACAAGTGCACCTCATCTGCAATTATATTGCCAACTAATACCACAACAACAGCAGCTACAACTACACCCAATGCAACGGTACTCTATAAGAGTGCCCATCATACCAGTACGGAGCCAGTGCCTCTGCTGAATCAATTGCAGATTCTGCCACTGCAAAAGATGACAAACAATGACCTGAAACAATGCAATACGACACAAAATGGGTGAGTATTTTATGACACACGTTAATAGGATTAGCTTAGATTAAGGCCTGCAGCGGGAGGGGTGAAAGGAAACCAACTGTCGCCTTGGTCAAGGATAAGTGAGTGGTAACTCGATATGCTTAAATACAATTTGAATACATCAAGGCCAGAGTCACCTTATACCATGCACAGAAAGAAAAGCTTACTGGACTTTGTCATTCTTTCTAGTTTTAGTTAGTTTAGTTAAATTTCCGACCATTTCTTTGGTTCTTCAAGAATTTTGAGCACAACTCAACTTAACCACCTCACAGAAAAGGTTTAAGTAGCCAATTAGAAGTGTAGCTACAGGAGTGTTCGATGGCGAAATGAGCTAGCATGCCATTCCATACGTTGTTCGTTAAGCGCAAAGAGTCCAGGGTTCGATTCCCAGACAAGTCCGAGACTTGGTTTTTCCGAAAGACTTCGTTGAATTTGTTGCACTGAATTATGAAATATTGTTAATAAAATGCAAAGAGATACGTCAGCTTCACCAAGAGCCGCTCTCCATAACGTGAGGATTTGCTTATATCCTGATTCAAAATCAATCCAATTTTTCTTCCAGTTGAGCTTAAATTGTTATTGAAAACGGAACAATTACAAAATTAAATCAAGTTTTTACGTACTCAACTAACTGTTCTTAAATTGAGAACAAAAAAGTTTTAAATGATTTTTAAAGGTGGTGTCACTAGTATCAAAACGAATCAGACAATGTTGCAACCAACTTCATTTTGAAGCCTCATCATTAGGCTTTCTTTTTTCGTATGTGTCGTTTTGCTAAAGTGTAAGCAACATAGTTTTTGTGTGCTCCGAATATGACAACTTTTGTGTTAACAAAAAACAATTTGCGGGAAAGTTTACTTTTCTGCTTTCATTTGAAGAAAAATTCAGCTGAAGACATTGAATGCAGCAAGAAGCTTAAAGGGGACATGCTTCATCAATTTTCACATGTGAGGTTTGGTAGAGACGTCAAAATCGACGCCAAAGGCGAATATTCTCGGCGGCAAGATCATGGTCTGTATTTGGTGGAACAATTGGGCGTGGTGTTCTATAAACAGCTACAACCATCACAGGGCAACTCTACCGAACTTAATTGATGCGTTTGAGCAGAGCATTAAAGCAAAAAGGCCATTGGCATGCAAGGTAATTTTGCAACTTGAAAATAGTTTTCCCCATGTCGCGCAGCCGGTCAAACATACCTTGCAACGTTGAAATAGGAAGTCCCAGCACACCCTATGTATAGCCCCTTCGCACTATTATTTATTTTCGGCGATGACGCATACCCTTGAGAATCAGCACTTTCGCTCCTTTGAAGAACTCCAAAATTAGATCGATTCGTGGATCGCACCAAAAGCCGCATCGTTTTTTCAAGAAAGATGGGAAAAAGTAGTGGCTAGGAATGAACAATACTTTAAAAAATGAATTAATAACAAATTTTTAACAATAAACGTTTGTGTTCACTTAAGATGAGTCCAATGTTCTCATATTTTGCCTCTTTGTTAGGGTTCCCCAAGAAAAGAATACGGAAAATGTGACTGTCTCTCTCTGACACTCAGTGATGCCTGACTTCTGCAAGCATTCGGTTTCGCTCCCTAATTTATGGACCCATGTTCCCATGATCTCAAAAAGGGATTAAAGAAAGCACCCTTGCAGAGGATATACTAAAGGAGGTCTGATGTTTGTAACGCATAGAAAGAAGCATCTCCGACCACATAAAGTATTATATTATTGATCAGCATGACGAGCTGAGTTCTCCGTCTGTTTCGATGCTATCTCCTCCGTCAGTTTTAAAGCTATCTTAACCAAACTTTTCACGAAGCCTTTTGGTACATATACGCTGCACATTTGTCGGAACCGGCCTGATCGGATGACTATAGCATATAGCTGCCATAGGAAGTATCGGTAGAAAAAGTAGTTTTAGTGAGAAAAACTTTATTGTCTTAAGTTTTCTATGCTTTCACATAATTCCATCAAGTTTTATGAAAATCGGCCAACTATATAGTATAGCTGTCATACAAAAGATATGTCTAAAAAAAAAGTCTTAGTAGGAAGTCTTAGAGAAGGTTTTTGTTTTCAATGCTATCGCTCCCAAACTTGTTACTGATCAATATTATATGCTACCACACACTTCTGCCAAGTATGATCCAAATCGGATGACTATAGAATATAGCTGCCATAGGAACCTTCCAGTTGTAAATATTATCAGTTTCCACACAATTTTGGCGGGTTAAATCCAAATCGGATCATTAAGTTTTAACTTTAAAAAATGTTACATATATGTTTTGGTTTACAAATTAAGCAATATAAGTACATAAGTTCGATGTTAAAAATTTTAAAGCCTACCGGTTCCCTGGTCAACCAAACCGAACCTCTTCTTTAAAAAGTTCTAGCCACCTGCAATTTATAATTGCGTGACGGTACATTATGTACGTAAATATACGACTTAAGTTTCCTCTTCTCATTATATTTCGGGGCGTGCTTCAAGGTTATCATGAAATTAGGTGGATATCATTTAACTAATCAACTTAGTCACACTTTTTTGTACGTTTAGTGACCAAAATCACTGAAACTGACACTTCATTATGCCCATGGGCTTTTTGTCCACCGTTTCATACATTAATCAAACGAAGACGCAAAAGCTCGTGCTGGTACCTATTTCTGTTCCAAAGGAAGTCAAATTTAGCACATCATCTCCTGATATTTTTCCCTTATTTTTTGCAGCACGCAATAAGGTGCGCCCCTTCGTTGCGGCGTAAATAAAAATCAATATACAACATATAAAAATGAGCTCAAAAATCGCGTGTCGGCTTGAAACCAGGGCCAGCAACGCCCCCTTCCTTAGCAAATAAATTATGCACAGTTGTAGAAAAAGTCATTTCAAAATTCATTTGCATCCTGTTCACCCACCACCCCCTAAGCGATACCTGCAAATCGCTATGGCGACCTTCAACTGTCCATACTGTGTTTGTTTGTCAGTCAGTGTAATTAAAATGCTAATAGAAAATTTAATCTAAAAGTGCAGCAGCCGAAGGATTCACAAAATGTAATTACAGAGGAGCCCACCCATTCCTGCGGCGTTGCCAGGACCACAACAATCCACACAATCAGTTGTGTAGGTAGCACAAAAGCAAGAAAAAATACACAAGGAAAGCTTTAAATGCTCAACGTAGCCCCGTCCCAACCATCGTTCGTCCTGTCGGCAGCGTCATAAATAATAAGTCACCTAGCGAGAGAGAGGGAAGAGGAATGATGGGCCTACTACATGTAACTGTGAATGAATTTCCGACGCCAAATAGCAAAAGTCAGATAGAACAATAACAAAAGTGTGGAGGGAAAGTAGAAAATATGAAAATATATATTAAGAGCACCGAATTAGAGTTACTCTGTCGCAAAACGAAGAAATACCAGAAACTTGTAAATATAATCGATATCTTAGAAGCTTCTCGTGAATATAAATCGTAAAAAATAAGAATTTTACGCATTTTAAGTTTTGAACTTTCTCGAATGAGAAAGTAGCAAACATTTTAAATTTATAGAAGGAAGCAACTCCGATCACATAAAGCAGGCGTGCTCAGAATGAGCTGACGGCCGCGTGAAAACATATATGTACAAAAGCAGAAAATACATTTCAAGCAAAAACAACCACAAGAAATAGAAAGAGAAAACCAATTTTTGATTGTGTGTGTGTGATTGTTGCTGTCTCAAGCACACGCGTGCGAGCCGAGCGCTGACTACGCATAAGCAACATTGTTGTTGCGCTCGAGTTTGTCGGAGACATAGGAGAGAGAAAAAAGAGAGACATATGAAAGTATGTACACAACAAACCTTCTCTAGAAAATTCACATGAATGGCACGGGTGGACCGTATACGCGCCAGTTATTCCTTTGGCTTGCGGAATGAGCTTGGGCACCCCTGACATAAAGTATATATTCTTGATCAGTATGACTAGCTGAGTTGATATAGCCATCTCCGTCTGTCCGTCTGTTTCTGTGCTATCTCCTCCGTCAGTTTTAATGCTATATTGACTAAAATTTGCACTAATAAACTCGCTGAACATTTGTCGGAACCGGCCGGATCGAATAACTATAGCACATATCTGCCATAGGAAAGATCGGTCGAAAAAGTTTTCGATTTTAGTCTTTTCATAATTCCACCAAGCTTGATAAAAATCGGACCACTTATAGTATAGCTTCCATAGAAAACGTAGGTCTGACAAAAAGTCTTAGTAAAGAAAACATTTTTGTTTTCAATGCTATCGCTCCCAAACTTTATATTTATTAATATTATATGCTTCCACACAATTCTAAAAAGTGGATCCAAATCAGATGACTATAGCATATAGCTGTCATAGGAAGGATGGGACGATAAAGAAATTCTAGTAAAAAAAACTTTGTTGTTTTCAATGGGTGGAGTGTTTATAATTTCTAGTTTTGAAGTTATAAAGTAAACTTTGCTCAATTTTCTCCAATAAGAATGGATATATAACGTTTTGGACCATATAATTTCATGGCTGAAGAGTCGATATAATATTGAATTTTTTCTACTCTTTGTTATGAAACCAGGATTATGCTGTACGCAGTTTTTATGCACTCTCTTGATAAAATGTTTTTGAGTTCAACAGTATCGGTTGAGTTGTATTTTTCTCTTTCTTTATTTTGATGTTTTAAAGTGCTTTTTTGATTGAATTTTTATATATTATTCTTAACGATTTTCATGAAAGTATATTATACAACCTAACACTGCTGTTTTTGGAGCAGGCCTATATCGATCTGATTACGTAAATATGGATTGCACTGAACCAAACTGCATTATTGGTTTGGTTCTATCAGCTCTTGTTTCCAAGATATAGCGGAAAAATGAATTTGTTGAATTTTTGGCACTCCAATTTATGGGGGCCACACTTGCCATAAATATCTGGATTTATGAGCTGCAATGCATCTTTAAAAAAACAAAAGCATTGCAGAAACTGTCTAAATTGTACTCTAAAGCCAGACAATTCTAGTTTTATGGCAATTATCTCAAAATAAATAACCCCCTCTTAGCTATTGTGTTTGTCGAATTTCTATTAAAACATACAATTGCTCTAGTTATGAGAATTTTTGTGCATTTAAATCAGCATGTTTGGCAGAGCTATAGCATGTTTAAAAGAAAAAAACAGATGCAAATTTATGGAAGGAAAACTAGATTGTCACTCTAAATCTGTATAGGGACTTTAAAGAGGCTACTTGATTCAGCATAAATTGTTATATGCTTGTATGTAGATAATAAATTCTATAATGAATTAAGTAGCCTTTTCACAGTTCCCATACAAATTTTCAGTGGGAATCTAGTTTTCATCCCATAAAGTGAAATATGTATTTTCGTCTTAAACAGCCTGTAACTTTGCCAAATAAACTCATATAAATGCCATAAAAATCACATAATTAGATCATATATTTGGCTATATGCTCAAATAGCTAAAATATTAATCCAATAAACGGAATGACTTATTATTAAAAAAAAAATGCCACAAATCGAGAGAAGTCTGACTTTAGAGGGCAATAAGGACACTTTCTGCTATACTTATATAGCGCCTTTAATTTTTTAAAGATGCATGGATACGTGCTCCATTGATATGTATGTAGATGGTCGGATGTTACAAGGGGAGTTTAAAAGGTTGTGCAACACTACTCCTGTGAAATACTTTTTAAAAAATTTTAAGCAAGCTAAGTCAAGTAATGTGAATTTGCTCATCAAGCCATATTTTTTGATTAAATAACTACTACCGTAGCCGAAGTAAGGCTAGAAAGGTATAGGACGAAAATCGTCTTTGAAATCCATGATATTGAACTATCGGAGAAAGTGCTTAAGCTGGCTATAGGCAACGCAACTTCATAAGCAACCATGTGACCGCAATTGAAATGTAATTTTGAGCTGTTTTGTTAACATACATCCTTCCAGTACAACACATCAGAGACTCAGGAAGAGTCAAATCAGTGGACTTCTTCGTGTGAGCGCACACCTGTCGTTTGTCATTCACATCGACACCTTGAATAGGATAACACGATTACCAAGCAGCGATTCGACTCGGTTGAATAGCAGGAGTTCAGACCGGTTCTGAATCGATCCGAATTGTTACCAATAAGTGTTCATAAGGCTGCAATAACACTTTTAGTTTGTAGGGTTAATTGTAGTCCATTAACGAGGAAATTATACGAATATCCCTAAAGTCCTCTACGGATATGCAACGTAAGTAAACATAATTGGCAACTTCTCTACATGCTGTCAATTAATATAAAAAATGCTTGGATATGATAGTCAAAAGATAGCTGACTTTTGACTTTGACTTCTCACTCTAGCAAATAACATTTTTTTTTATGTATTGTTGCTATTTTTATGAAGCAAGTGCAACTGTAATTTGTTTTCGGCACAAATAAAGTAGGATTAACCTTCTCGTTTTTTTTAAAATTATTTTAAGTTCAGTTGGTCGCTAATGGCTAGAAGGGTGACGTGATATGGAGTGGCCTCAATTAATTAGTTCAACTGTTCAACGTATAACGAGGTCCACGGCCTATTTACATAGACTCCACGACTGAATTGCTAAGCTTAACATTAACTGTTAAAAGTAACAATCATTCTTAGCTGCAATCGTTATTTCTGTGCAGTTTTCTTTGAGGACTATTCGCCACCGTTCAAACATTGCTTCCAGAAACTTTTGGGATTCTCAGATGATACAAACTAGAGATGGGCGCGGCAAGGAAACTTAAAGTTGTGAGTAAGTTTGTGTTAAAAAATGCCAAATATAGTTATGAAAGTGGGCTAGACGATGATTCAAATGTTAAAAATTTATAAAAGAAACATTTGAAATAATCTCGAGTTCCACAAAGTTTGAAGGTTCCTAAAAAACCCGCTATAATCTTATGCTTCCTCAATGCGATAACCACAATCTTAATTCCGCATAGACTCAGATATTCTAAGCACAATTTCCACCACTTCACTTCCTGCGAAAGAGTATACGACACACATAAAACTTGTTAAAACTGGAGGGAGTATGGAGCAAGGACCTTGCGGCGCCGCGTGCTGGGGGAAAAAATCGAACAAGCCGCCAAGCTGTCCGAAAGTTTTGTGCCGCATTCAGAGCGTCAGTTGAGTTTAGTACGGCTTCATGGCATAAAGTTGCCTTACCATGGTTTTGTTTTTTGTTATTTTTTTAAATATTTATGTAGGACATTAAAACAAAGTAGCGCAGAAAATAGGCCCTCAGTAAAACGAAAAAATGGTGTACAAAAATTGTGTGTGTTTCGTTTTATGTTTGCTTTTTGGCAAGTGAAGTGAAACAACGGTTATGTAATACAATTCAACAGACTGCGAGACGCCGATAGAGCAAAATACAAATAATAACAGCTTGTGTGTGAATCCTGCAAGGTGTTTCGTTTATTCAAAAGCATATTGACCTTTTCCCATATCAGGAGACAAAGAAGCATTCGACGCACACACCTCCCACACTGTTAATGACAATTGAGAGAGACAGACAGAGTAGCCTGTTTTTGTCCTGGGACCACGGAGTGAACGATATTTTTATATTGTCGTAGGTTTGGCCATCCATATCGGACGATAAAGGTTAAACTTATTTCTGCTTACTAGATATGACTATTCATAGTTTAGATAATCGCTCTTAATTGTTGTTAATGGATAAAAAACTGAGATGAGTTGAGCTGTTATTTCCGCTTAGATTTAATAAGTGTGTAACATCATACTTTTTGTTTTTATGTTTTTTAGTTGTAACAAAGTTCAATGGCAGCTACAGGCACCAATTGGCTGAGTCAATACCCAGGTATATGGAGTAGGATAAACAACAGTGCTGGTATCAGCATTTGGTATACAATTTGTATCGAAGACTGCATTTCACCATCCATCCAGCCAGCCAGTCGGTTCGTTAACATGCAACTTATTAAAGCACAAGTTCGTGTTTTCTGAGTGCAAAGCAAGTACATGCGCACTTAAAATGTACCCAGTTCTGGGTACATTCGTACTCAGCCAAAGGCGGGAAACGTATTTTTGCGATACACGACTCAGTGGTTGGAGTAGTGGATAAAGCAAGGGGGCAGAGGCACAGAGTCGAGTCATATTTATCAGAAGGCAAAGCAGACATTCACATTTGCTTTTTTTTTTTGCATTGACGATGACGTTGAGTTTGTTGTTGGTTAACAAAAAGCTTGGTGCTGGCTGGGTTGTAGGCCAACAGCTGATTTGGGGGATTTGCTGCAATTTTTGCTCGTCGTCACCGACGTCGTCGTCGTCTGACTGGTTTTGTTTTACTTTGTTTATGCGCCACGCTGCTAATTTCTGATTTGTTTTTGTTATTTTGCTCAATCGCACAGTGTTTCGAAACCTATATGGAAGCATTAAGTATATTTTTTAATGATGGCCTTAAGCCACAAACATTTCCGCGGGTATTTTATACATATTTTCCATACTTCCTTTCTTTTCCTATTGCTTACTACAAGTCTTTGATTGTGTGATAAATTGTAAATACCATCCTCGTTTGTCCCAATCCCGTTCTTAAATAATATTTGACTTCGCGAGTTTAAGCAACTGCTTTCAAACTAAAAAATCTCTTAAAAAATTTCCTAAAAAAATTCCTAAACATATTTGTAGAATTCTACTGGATATTAAAAACATTGCAGAAAGCAGAAAATCAAACCGTCATCCGTACCGTAATCTTATATTTTGAACTTTTTAAGATCCGGGTTACGAGATTCGAAAACAACATATCTTACCTTATAGCATTAATCAAGGATTTCCTCAAAACTTACTTGATATATACTTGGTTCTTGGAACTATATCTTTGATCTTAAAGGAAACCAAGTAACTAATAAGGAACCAAATCAACATTTTTTATTGAATCTCAACTACACAGAAAAAAAAATATTTGTTGATGATCCATTGGATGATTTTGGTATCCATTTGAAATATCCTTTTTGTATATTAAAGTTTTTATTTAATGATCTTAGAATTTCATCCAATGGAGCTTGAAATTGTAAAAAGGGTACTCTAATATACATAAATAAGGATATGATCACAAAAAAAACCCCATTAAGATCCATTAGAGATGGACGATTTGAAGAAAATCGAAGATCAATCTAACATTAAAAGAATATTAATGAAATCCTTTTAACGATAACACTGTTCTTCAGGGAAAAGTATCCCGAGCATCTTTAACTAATTCCTGCTTATCTACCCATTCTAAGTAAGCAACATGGCTACAATAGTGTACTAAAATCTGCATCGGCCTGAAAGTGTGCGCATTGGAGACAATACTAGGTAAGCCTAAGGCATTTCCCCCCTGCGAAGTAATATCGAAAGGCAGTCCCGCCGGGAAAACTGGTTAGGTGGCGGTAGTTTAGTGCGGTTTGTGACCCGTACTTCGATCGCAGTCCATGAAAAATCGAAACACAGCTAGAATATACAAAGGCACAGTACGACCAACTTACTGCAGCGAGATGTTCCGACAAAGTGGCTTACAGCCTGGATTATGATGGCGAGAGGGGATCTGTTATGGTTGAACAGCTGTCCAAGAAGGATTGTGAATGGTGTTAACTATATAAAAGCAAGGATGTAGAAGTCATCAGCATTTTATAGGGAGATGCCCTACGCAAACTAACAGGTGCAGAGGTACTCATTACCTTGAATTAAGGATGGGAAGAAACTGGCTAGATTTACAGAGGTGGCTATTAGATATGGGAAAAATATCACAGTGCAAAATCAACAATCTGCAAACGTTATCCTAGCACTCCATCTGTTATAGTACATTTCAATAAATATTTAGTTAGTTGATGTTATATCAAGTTACCTTTTGCTGCTATAAAAATTTGGGAAATCTAGTTGTCCTCCCATAAATTGTATTCGGGATTTTCGGGCTTAACAGGCTATAACTTTGCTTATGGTCTTGACAAAAGTTAACGAAATTTCCATAAGTGCATATGTTTAATTATATGATAAGATGGTTTCAATAAATGTCCGACAAAATCAATTGCCTGTAGCAGATGGTTTAGTTTGACCAAATTGTTATAAATAAAGTAAAATTTTAGATATTTGATATGAACGATTTTGATATTTGGAAATACATCGACAGCCCTAATCCCAACCCACCTGATTTCGCAATTTATTTCGGGTCTTTCGGGAATTCTTTCTTAAGCTATTGAAATCACTTCTACTCTTTTTATATGCCTACTTATAGTAATGTTTGAAAAGCCTGGTAAATATAGATAATGTTTTCTTATTGTCTTGAATTGTTCACAATAAAAAAGATAATATAAAAATATTTCTTAGTATGTAGATATCAGGTCTTGCAAGTTCATTACCCCGTAAAAGGTGCACGAAACTGGTGATAAGACTTTTTCCACTGAATGCATAATATTTTTAATAGAACAACTAGAAAGTAGTGTGATAATTTTTGATTTGTTTTGATGAATTAGTTCCATAGCTACATTTATACGGAACTAATTCCGAGCATAAGATTTAGAAACTGTTAGCAGAGTATAGCTATTTAAAATACTATCTACGACGAAGCTAGTTGCTAAGTAAAGCACCAGAGCGAATTGAAGAGTCAACACAGAGGGAAATAACCGAAAACATTAGACTAAAGATGAGCACAAACGTTACCAAAAATGGTGCAATAACTGATTTTCTCATTTGTAGTACAATGTTTTCACTCTCCTCTGCGAGGAGAGAATTTCCCCTACTAACAACAGAAGGGCCGGTAGGGGGCATGCATACACATACAAAGCTTCTGTGATTTGGCGATTGCTATTGTTGTCGGTTTTTTACTACCTTTGGGATTCCCAAGCGGTCAAAGCAGTTCTGTCATGAGGTAGCCTCTGTCAGCTCATTGAAGCTAGGCAAAAATATACTATACCTATACCTATACTCCACCCGACTTAGTTCACTTAAGCCTTTCAGAAAAACAGAAAAATCTTTTCGGGCTTGATTGGAGATTGAACCCTGGTCTTCTGCAACAAAAAAAAACCACGTATGGGATGGCGTGTTAGCTCAATGAGCTATTGCACACTTTTGTAGCTTCACGTTTAGAGGGCCAACTACTTTTCTGTGTGGTGGTTAAGCTGAGTTGAATTGTGCTCATTTGAAGCACTTTTAGAACATTTGTGTTTAACATTTTTGAGAAAGTTTTGTTCGTATTAACAGTTTTTCCCCGTTGTGTAGCTATTTGTAAGGAATAGTCTCTTAAGTTGCTCGTTTTTATGCTTACTTAATTGTCGAAATTAGTCGTGAGTTACACGATTTCGCGCAAACAAAATCTTTTTCTATCACTTTCTTTAGTTCCATCACTTACACTACTTGAAAGCCAAGCTAACTCCCATTTCGTACTCAACCAAAAAGTTCAATCTTTATGCTGATGTCGAATTGAAATATTATTGCGCCCTTCCTATTAAGTTCGCACATAACCTTTAAAAACAGTAACACACAACACCACAAAAGAGACTGGTCCACTTTACAGCTATTTCAAAAAACAGCAGTAGAATTGCATTCAAACCAGGGTTTCTATTTGTTTAGTTTCAACAACAACGGCGTGACTGTTTTAATGACCTTTATGATAAACAAACTAGCCAGCTTTAGTCGGCTCGAGGTCATGTTTTAGTGATTGGATTGGAATTTCAAATACTATTCTTACTTGATGGTACTCAAAACAACTACAATAGGTATGGAACAGTACTAGAATTCTTCCATTAAACCAATAAGACTTAGTACTTGAAATAAATATTGGATATATTTAGAAACAAATAATCCTTAACCAATTTGAGAAAATTAGGGTAGTAAAGTTCGTTCCCCTTTTTGCCAAAATCATCACACTGTGCAACTCTTGTGACGGAAAATTAAAATATTATTTTGAAATCAAAATAGAAAACAAATTGCTAGATAAATACTTACTATACAAATCAAGTACAATTATAGGCTTCTCTTTCTCACTCTCTCTCTCTCTGTCTGTCGCACGCTATCTTTATCTCTTGCCCAATTGGAACTTCATATTGATGGTTGTTGGTTCGTCCATAATGGACTCTGACCTCCCCGCCACTATTTGATCTCAGACAGTTTTGTTTTAGCGGGCAGATAAATGCCTTTGTGTTGTCTAGTAAGTACGAGTATCAGCAATTATACTGAACTTTGCGCTTTAATGGCATTCAGCATGCATATGCATGGAGGTCTCTGGCGATCAATCAATTTCCTGAACTTGTTAAAATTTTGCAGTGTTAATTGGCCAGTCGGTCGGCATATTTTATCCCTTGAACTAAATGAAAACGCACTCAAAATTGATGAATGAACACAAAAAGTTTGACCTTTTGCCCACAATCAACGCGATATAACGATTGATTTGCCATTATGGAGTTGACGCTAAGTCGCTATAGCAGTACGGAAGAGCATAGCGGTAATGGCATACAGAACTCCTGTTTCGACGTGCATGCCGAGTTACTTACCAAACTCACCAAAAATGGCTGTGTGAGTGCCTTACAGCGAAACGAGAGGGGTACTCCCGGCTGGCAAAAGTAGGCTTCCTTAGACTACCATCAGCCTGTACACATTATTTATACCAATTTTCTTAACTCTTTCAGCTCTCAAAATAATCTGTGCAATGGTCTGGTTAACATAACCAATCATCATCCGCCCGCTCTGGCTCCCAAGGTGCTAAATACTAGCCAAAGCAGTCCCAATGGTCACAAGAAGGGTACCATATCGTTATCACACTTACCCCAACGACCGCCGGTGGATATTGAATTCTGTGATATCTCCTATTCGGTGGCAGAAGGACATTTGCGTGGCTTTAAGACCATACTCAAAAGTGTGTCCGGCAAGTTTCGTAATGGCGAGATCACAGCCATTATGGGACCCTCGGGGGCGGGCAAGAGTACGCTGATGAATATTCTAGCAGGATATAAGTGAGTAAAGCTTCTTTCAAAAATTTAGCTTCCTTTTCTAATTACTACTTTTGATACTTCGCAGAACGTCCCAGCTTAGCGGTTCGGTTCTAATCAACAGCAAAGAGCGTAATCTACGACGTTTTCGTAAACTTTCGTGTTACATCATGCAGGATGATGTTTTAATCGCCAATCTCACTGTACACGAAGCGATGATGGTGGCTGCCAATTTGAAATTGGGCAAGCATATGATTACCTATGCCAAGCGTGTGGTCGTCGAGGAGATTTTGGAGACCATAGGTCTTAAAGAATCCGCCAATACCTATACGTGTAATCTGTCCGGAGGACAGCGCAAACGTTTATCCATCGCTCTCGAGTTGGTCAACAATCCACCGGTAATGTTCTTTGATGAACCCACCTCGGGACTGGATAGCTCTACCTGCTTTCAGCTGATATCACTGCTCAAGTCTTTGGCGCGAGGTGGACGCACTATTGTGTGTACCATACATCAGCCGTCGGCACGTCTGTTTGAGAAATTTGATCACTTGTATTTACTGGCCCAGGGCCAGTGTGTGTACGAGGGTAGAGTGAAGGGTTTGGTGCCATATCTCTCCTCGTTGGGCTATGAGTGCCCCTCGTATCACAATCCCGCTGATTATGTGCTCGAGGTGGCCTCCGGCGAGTATGGTGACGCAGTGCCAAAACTGGTTGAGGCTCTCAAAACCGGAGCATGTAAGAAATATGCCCACAAGGATTATGCCAAAAATGATTTGATGAAAGGAACTCAAAATGCAGCAGCTGCTGCCACGCTTTCCATAGAGAACGAGAAGCCTAATTTAGCACTGGAAGAGCATCTAGTACCACCAGCACCACCGAAAACTTTGGAGACACAACAATCTCAAAACTCGGACTGTAGTGTCATCCATATGCCTACCACTAATGACGATAGCTGCAGTTTTAGCTCCTCCAAGGGAGGACAAAGCCAGAACGCTGTACCGGCTGTGGGTGCATCCAATTCTGTGGTTGGTTGCATGACCTCGCTGTTGGATTCGCATGAGAGTGTTGTCACACTGCCCAATAAAACTGGATTCCCCACCAGCGGTTGGACACAGTTTTGGATTTTATTGAAACGTTCGTTTCTCACCATCATGAGAGATCGCATGTTGACGCATATGCGTTTGGCCTCCCATATCATAGTGGGTGCAATTATTGGCATGATCTATTATGATGTGGGGAATGAGGCAAGCAAAATTATGAGCAATGCGGGCTGCATTTTCTTTGTCTCACTATTTACCACATTTACAGCCATGATGCCCACCATATTGACTTGTAAGTGGGTTAAATTTAGGCTAATTTTATTTTAAGTTTTCAATATCTTTACAAATTTTATTAAGTCTTCATTATTTTGTTTAAATATGTCTTTTTCTTTCATATTCTTTGAGTAATATCTTGGTCTTAGTTAGCTCTTAGACCAAAAAACAAGAAACTAGCTTTATTTTTCAAGAATTGTGTTGCAGTTTTTGATGTGAAATATCTTTAACAATTGTTTGGCCTAACGAAAACTATAATGCTTCGTACGTAAACATATACATATACCAGATCCTAAAATAGAAAACAAAAGAAAAAGAAAAGAAATCGAGAAGGCAAAACCAACTTTGTTTGAATACACTTGAAAAAGCTCGCTTCGACTGGACTTATCGATAGCAATTTTTGATTAACTCAAAATCATCCACCGTATGCATTAAAAAAAGACTCTTAGCCAAATTTTAAATCGATAGCTTAATGCTGAGAGACTAGTTTGGGTAGGGCGAAGTTCAATTCTGTACTCATACCAGTAATAACTGACACATTTTTAAATTCACAAATGTTGATCACGTCGAAACCAAAAGGATCTGATAGTGTATGATTGTAGTGTCAAAACTTGGCTGGGTTTTGTCTGGTTAGCTGCCGTTTTATAACTCCATATTTCCAAACAATTTGGAATTTTGTTCAGCAAAGATGTAGCTCTTAATATGGCCTTCAAAACATTTCTTAATTAAAAATCCAAAAAATCTCATCTTTATACTCAAACTTACAAAAATGTTGAAAAACCATCCAGTTTTAACATTTTTTGTCAGTTTTTCAGCACCGTTTAACTTATAGCCAGATTCCACTGACACATATGTACCTATATGGCCAAATGTACATTTTTCTGACAAATATTATCTAATAATATATATAAAATTTTTCCACAATTTAGAAAATTTGGAAATTATGTTTGCTATTCGGCCCAAACTCTATCACGTGTGTTCCAGATATCTCTAGAGATTTTCGTACAAACGGAGGACTATATCTTAGAGCTACCATAGGAACCATCGGTCGGAAAATGGGTCTTAGTAAGAAAAACTTTGTTGTTTTCAATGCTAGCGTCATAAAACTCGGCCATTATTAATAGTATATGTATTCAAACAGATTTGCATATTTTGGTCAAAATCGATTGACTATAACTTATATCTGTCATAGGACCCTTCGGTCGGAAAATAGGTCTTACTGAAAAAACTTTTTTGTTTTTAAGTAAATCGTTCTTAAGGTCGGTGATTTCAAATATTAATCGCCTTAAAACTAATTGGAAAAAGTTCGGGTGACTATATCTTATGGTTGGCATAGGACCGTTCAGTCAAAAATGGGTCTTAGTAAGAAATATTTTTTTTTTTTAAATGTTTGATTCCTTAAACTAGCTGATTACTTACTTTATATGCTTTCAAATAGATTCTCAAAATTTGGTCAAAATCGGATGACTATATCTTAAGGCTGCCACAGGAAAAATCGGTCGGAAAATGAGTCTTAGTGAGAAAAACTTTTTTGTTTTCAATTTTATCTTTCTTAAGTTCGGCGATTTTTTATTTTGATATGTTTTCGAAAAGATTCGCGAAATTTGGTCGAAATCAGAAGTTTATCTGTCGGAAAATGGGTTTTAGTTAGAAAAATTTTTTTTTTTTTCAAAAACAGCATTTGCAAGGGTATATAAACTTCGGGACAGACGAAGTTAGCTTGGTCTTCTCGTTTCGGTTGAGAATGCACACTTCCAGTGGAATCACCAAATTTAAAAATGTACACATTTTTGACAAGGCCTCCTATATGCATTTTTTTCATCCCTATCTTCTACAATTTGAAAATATTTTGTTATTTGCCCCGCACACTGAGTATTTTTTCTAAGCGTACTATGCTTTTTTTTTGAGAACATACACTTCCAGTGGAATCATAAAATTGGAAAATTAACATATATGTGTCAGTGGAACTAGGCTATTCCACACTTTATTTTCAATATGTTTCATGTCAAAGTCAACATTTTCAATTCTTGAACATTTAAAAGGTTTTACAAATTCCTTAAGTAACAGATAATAGAGTCTATGCATACCCATTGTACTTTACGAGTAAAGCGTGTGCAAATAATTAAATTTAATTATTCTTCCGTTAAATTCCAGAATATTTATAGTTCCTCAGTTGAATTTAACCAAATCCATACTAAATTTAACTTATTCTTACTTTCTTTTCCAGTTCCCACAGAGATGTCGGTATTTGTGCGCGAGCATCTTAACTATTGGTACTCTCTGAAGGCCTTCTACTTTGCCAAGACCCTAGCTGATATGCCTTTTCAGGTAAGTTTACCAACTAAACTAAACTTTTAAGTTCTTAATCGTTAATTCAATTTACTTGCAGATTGTCTTCTCCAGCGTTTATGTTTTGGTGGTATACTATTTAACCTCACAGCCCATGGAATTGGAAAGAATTTCAATGTTTGTGTTAATTTGTGTGCTTAATTCACTGGTAGCTCAGTCATTGGGCCTGCTGATTGGTGCTGGCATGAACATTGAGACGGGTGTATTTTTGGGACCTGTTACCACAATACCAACCATATTGTTTTCAGGATTCTTTGTCAATTTTGATACCATACCGGGTTATCTGCAATGGGTGACATATGTTAGCTATGTGCGGTATGGGTTTGAGGGTGAGTAGAAAATAATTAAATCAATAACAGTAATCATACATAACGAACAGTAAATGAAAGCCACAGTAAATCAGTAATTATAATGTGCATGAAATATAACTTAGGGAATCATACGGGTACGCGAACCGATAACGTTTGTCGAAGCTAACTTATTAAAGCTTTGAACCAGTATTAGGTAAAGATCTCTTTGTGAAAATAACTTTTTCGCATGTTTCTTCTGTTAAAAAGAGATACAACTTCCGAAATAAGCTTTGACAAAGCAGAAAAAACGATTCATCTGTCGCTATTTCGTTTGATTCAATGGTTAATACACTGTCCCATCTTGAGACCTCTACAGACATGCTTAGCTTTAGCTTACTTATGAGCTTACTTCTTGCCCAAGTCCCATCTGGCATCAAAAGAGCAAAACTTGGGTTTACTTGGTGCATATTTTTTTTTGTGAGTTTCCAAAGTGCATAGTTGGTACTCATATTCGGGCTGGCTTGTTCTAGGTATCGATCCGTCTTATATTTTTTACCCTGTTGAGGACTTTTTTTTACATGCGATCAATTCTTGAATCTCTGGTACGCACATACTCTTTTCTAAGCCTTCTTTTTAGTGAGAGTATTGCTTGAGCAGCTGTACGTAGTTTGGGTGCGTGCTTTCCCTGCGAGCCTGATATTGGGACAGGATGATCAGCGTTTAAAGCAGCGTCATGAGTTATGTTCATGAAGATTTTAAGCGCTTCTTCAATGTCCTCTGGAGACTGGAAGCCACGTTCATGTTGAGGTTTTAACTTTTCTTTAGTTGTTCGCTGATGGTTTGAAAGTACAAGAAGGGCGACGTGACATTGAGTGGAGTTAATGTTAGTTCAACTGTTCAAAGTAAAATGAGACACACAACCTATTTACATAGACTCCACGACTGCTGTTAAGCGCAACATTCATTCTTAGCTGCAAGTATGCAAAATGTTAAAGGTGGCGAAATCGTTACTTCTGCTTCCCTCAATTATTGAATGAAACTTCTGTAGAGGCCCCTAACCTTCAAAAGGAAAGAGTGTCATCATCGCTGTGTGCTTTAAGTCTAACAACAGTTAATTTCGAAGTTTAAAAGTACGAATTTTATTGTTTTCCTTTTCTCTTTCCATTCGCAGGCGCCATGGTGGCCATCTATGGCATGGATCGTGCCAAAATGCAATGCAATCAAATGTATTGCCATTATCGTGTGCCCAAAAAGTTTCTCGAAGAGATGTCCATGGATGATGCACTGTTTTGGGTTGATGCTGTTGCACTGATAGGCATTTTCTTTGCCCTACGCATTATTGCATACTTTGTGTTGCGTTGGAAATTGCACATGATACGCTAAGCTAAATTGGGGGTTCTTAGCATTAAGTTTATCTTAGTTAAACGTCATTTTGTGTATATATAGAGAATGTTCATAGTATGTATTTTGATTTTATGTTCAGGCTTTTTATATTTATACAGCGGTTCTAAATATATATACGTGTACGTAGATATATATATATATATAGTAGCTGTTCTACCAAAAGAAAAAGAAAGAAAAATTACGTAGACGATCCACAAAACTTTGAATTACACAAAAAACAAATGGAATTTACATATATCCCTAGATATACATATATACACAATATATTAACATAAAAATAGCGCTCCCATACTCATATAGACGCCCCATTAAATTTTAATTCTTGTGACCAAGCAGCAAAGAGTCTGAACTTAAATAGGTTGAAAACAAATTATAGCAAAAATTTCTTATAGTAGCTACCCAAAAAAATAACGAAGCAGCACACACCACTCACCACTCTGTTTGATCTTTAGAAAAAAAAAAACCACTATCTTTCCCAACGTTCTTCTTCGCTCCGTCCCTATATCGCCACCACCTTTTAAGGTCCACTTCTAAAACTGCTCTACTCTTTTATTAGAAATTAAGTCTATTGGGTTGGTCCATCATCTGGTTTATGGTTTATATGTCAAAGGATTATTGTGATATAGTGAAAAGCCGTGGGTTCATTGAAAGGGGAGCAGAGAATCGCTTGTGATATGAAGCAATTATTATGTTTATTACGTGCAGCCAGGAAAAGGAATTCAAACAAATTGTTTACGTGTGATTATTATTTTAGTTTAGTTTAGTACACTTTTTAGTTTTTCATTTGAATTTTTTAGTTTTCTGTTTTGTAAGGCCAAAGTTGCCCTTTTGGGGCGGTATCCCTAAACCTAAACAAGTTCTAAGTATATATATATATATATTTTGTGATACACCTTGGAGAGAAATTGTGAAAAGCAAAAAAATGTGGCAACATTATCATTATCCTCAGAGGATCATACAAATTCAACCATATATTTAAATAATTATAATAACTACGAAAGCAGAATTAGTGTGTATTAAGTGCATGATGTTAAATTGTATAATCAAGTTCAACTTCAAACTAATACACACACACACACACACACACACAAACACAAACACACACATAAAACATAAATGTAGAGTATTTTTAATAAAAAATAATTAAAAACAAAAAAATCATTATAAATAAACACATCATTAAATAATATACCAAAATTTTGTTTAATTTTGAGTGGAAGTTGGATTCGGAAGCTCTCAAGTCAATGAGTGAAAGTTGAATGGCTCTTAAAGGTTTTGAGTGAGTTCTAAAGGATTGGTCTTTAACGTTAGATGGCACCTTTTCATGTTCTAAAAGCTCTCTGAAAGCTCAAAAAAGTAATATAAAAAGGGTATTTCATGATAGATGGCGCTACTTCATGATTTAAAAGCTCTAAAAATTAATAAAAAGTTGTATTTAACGTTAGATGGTACCTCTTCATGATCTAAAAGCTCCAAAAATTAACAAAACGTGATCTTTAACGCTAGATGGTTTCACTTTATGTTCTAAAAGTTCTCTAAAAGCTAAAAAAATTAACAAAAAGCGGTTTATTACGTTAGATGGCACCACTTCATGCTCTAAAAGTTCTCTAAAAGCTCAAATAATTAAAGAAAGTGGTATTTAACGTTAGGTGGATCCACTTCATGTTCTAAAAACCCAAAAAAATACGCAAAAAGTAGTCTTTAACGTTAGATGGCACCACTTCATGTTCTAAAAGCTCTCTAAAAGCTCAAAAAATTAAAAATAACGCTGGAAAACTGCTGGAGCCACTGTATTTCAACCGCTTAATCAATATGAAAATGCTAATTAAGCTGCATTTTCACGTGTCGGTTGTCAAAATTCTTTAAATATAAGCTTTTAATCATTAGCCTAATTCATCATATAAGGCTAAATTCTCTATATATTTAGAGATAACGGCTATTAAACTAATTTTCGAGAAAGCTAAAGTCAGCTTAAGTTATATGTATATCGTTTGTCCAATTTGAATAAAGTTGTTCTATTTAAGAGAGTTAAAATTAGGTTTTATTTATGCCATTTTGAAATTTTGTGAATTGTGATTTAACGTCAGATGACGCCACTTTTAAGTACAAGAATTGAACAAGTGCTTTGGTGGCGCCACTTGAACTTTTTCATTTAAAGAACATCTAAAAAATGGTGCTTCTCTGCAAATATAACAATATCAGTTTGAATTTTTGTAAGCTTCATTAAAATCGGTTGACCATATCGGTACTGAATTAGAGTTGAATCAGCCCTGATTTGGGAGGGCTGGTACTGAAATCATGGCTGCCTTTACATGCATTTCAGTCATGAATTTAACACAGACAAGACCTACTACTTCATGACCTTCGCTTCTTTTATGCATGTTTTTAGTAGTGAATTCATGAATTAGTTTCATGGATAGTACGGAAAACACTACTAAAATCAGTCATAAATTGGAGCAATTCCTACTTTTCAGGTCTTGGTCTTCAAGCTAGGTACTTCTATCATAGAACACAGGGCTTTAAAGCAGTATTGTCACGCAGGGTTACCTTTTAAGCCCATTGTTTAACTTATATCTAAGCCAGAGATGGCTGAGCCTGTCCCGCACTTAAAAACACTTAAGCTTAAAGAGCCTGTCCCGCACTTAAAAACACTTAAGCTTAAAGCTCACTTAAAAACAGGTACCGAACACATTTCGCTATTCACACCGACACGAGCCGAATGCATGCCAAGGTTTGTGCCAAGAGAACGAAGCAGCTTTTTATTCTCTGTCCAGCTGTCGATGAAGTAGGTCAGAGCTAGTTTGTCCCAGCAAGCAATATGGTCGTTTTCTGACACTTTTCCGATACATTTTTATGAGCATTCACCGTTATAATGTGTACAAAAAAGAGTGGAACTATGAACTATTTTCTATGAAATCGGTCGCACTTAATGAGGAAGTTTTCTGTGTCTAATCTGACTCTTTTCTGGCACAGATATAAGTGTTTTCACCACAAAGACATTTCGCTATTTACACATACAAGAGCCGAACGCATACCGAAGCCGAGGCCAAGAGAGTAAACACTTCTTCAGATAGTTCAAGATACTTTACGACACCCTTTTTTTTCGCACACCAATACACTCTCACTTTTTGACCTCGCTCTTGTTGATCAACCCTGCTCTAGATCAGGGTAGACCAAATGGAGAGGACAGAAAAATATACACTCAGTGATGCATGGCTTCGGCAATCATGTGTGAATTACCGAGTGACTTCGGCTCACGGTAGCTATGGATGGCTAGATACATAAGAGAGAAACGATCAAAAATGGAAAAGTCGAAAATGAAAAAGAGACTGACTTTTTCGTTTTTGCTGGCACTGCCAAATACTGGACACATTAAACAAAAAAACTGAATAACTTAAATGCAAATCAAACTTAACAAACAATTTCTAAATTAATAACAGAATTAAGAAAATTTCACTTTATGTACATCTAGCAAATGTACGAGTGTTTAATTGGGCAATTACTTTTCATTCCACAAAACAAAAAAGATTGGGTGTCTTGGGACGCTCGGTACGAGCAAAGCTTGATACTCAGTATTCAATACTCAGTACTCGGTACTCAGTACTCAACACTCAGTATTCGATACCTAATTCTCCATAATCACTATTTGATATTCAGCACTCGATACTCTGTACTCGATAATCAGTATTTGATACTCAGTACTAAATATTCAGTACTTGTAAGTCAGTATTCCATACTTAGTACTCGATGCTCAGTTTTCGACACTCAGTAATCCATACTCAGTACTCGATACTCGGTACCCAGGTCTTAGTACGCAGTACACATACAACTCACCTGCTGCTACAGTTAATGGCAAAAGTGGCTGTCTTTGTAAAGACAAGGGCGTACCCAAAAGCCGAACCACGCCGAATGTCTGTAAAAAAAATTTCACTCTAAAAACTTATTCGTAATGATGTTGAGAGAACCAATTGAGCCACCAGTTGAGAGAATCAATTCAACTTTCGAACAGATGCCGTGTAAATGGAATTGAGAACATGCCTGATAGACTTATTAGAATTCGCCGGTCAAGAGTTTAATAAAAACATTGGCATAGAAGAAGTCAGCTTCGCCTTTCTGTTTAATATATTGTTACTTTACCTTATTATTAATTAATTATTATTATATAATTATTCTCCTAACTGTTGATGAAGGATATAACAAAATCTACATTGTACACATAAGAATTAAAGTTCTGTTTTGTGTTTTGATTGGTACGTCTTAGCATTTCCGGTATCTAACGAAAAGGTTGACCACCTGTGGTTAACTCGATTACAAAAAGGAAACGTATTTAAAGACATTAGTGGGATCGATTACTCAAGCTTGCATATAAGATACAAACTCAGTTGAAATATTTATGTAAACTACAACAACTTAGATTGCTTTTGTGTTTACATGTGTACTTATGATTAGGGAATTGAACAAACTATGCACCTACTTTGGAAAGTAAACAAAGAGCTGAGCCTTTAAGCGGCGTAAGGAGTGATTAAGCCATGCGAGTGGACAGAGTATGACCAATTTTTGGAGTATACTTCACACATATCCTCACAGTGTAGCTGGCCTAACACACAGAATCGAGTCATGCATTCTAACATCAATATTGCAATACCATTTGACATTTGTTGCGACATTCGGGCAAAAAAAATGTCTCCCACTGCAGCGGCAGAGGCTGTCGCATAGGAATGTGGTAAATGAAAGGAGTGCGGGTTTGGCGGTGGCGGCAGGGCGGCCAGTGTCACCGGTCAAACGGAGTGATTTTTATTGGCTTGTTGCTTTTTCGATTCACTGATAAATTGTTAATGTCAGGCCGACACACACACACACAAAATGCAAACGTTACAAATTTATTATTTATGTGCCGTTAAGCTTTGTGGAGGGAAGAGACCAAAACTAACATTGCGCGACAATTTTTCGCCGATTTTACTGCAGATGCCCCGCGAGGCCAACCAAAAAAGATAGGCAATATGATAATTTTTCTGCTAAAAATTGCATTTTATGTGTGTGCATAGAAAATTGCCAGAGCAATTTCTATAAATCAAACATTTGGCTTTGGCCTAAACCGGCGCTCGGAATGGAAACTAAACATGTTTACTGTTATGCGCCTGGCAATTAATGTCCGCTGCCAAAACGAGAGCCAACAACGACAACAACATGCAAAGTGCAATTCGCACTTTAATTAATTAGACATTCATTTGCAGCAGCCCCTAGAGGCAGGCAGACAGGCTGGAATAGTTTCTGGCAGTCAGTCAGAGGGATGAAATCGTGACACGAACGGGGCCCCACATTGGGCGCCAAACTAAGCTAAAATATGGATTCCATTAGCATTAAATTCCAAATTCCAATAAGATCGGACAAAAAACACTTAAGCTATGCACGAAAAGATTTTACTTGATTTTCTTTGCATGGTGACGATCTAGAAACAGCATCAAAAAAACCCACATGGATCAGCCTAGGTTTGTATAAATGTGATAAAATTACAGTGTTTTTATAAAAACTATTTTAAGACTCAATTTTAAATACCGATACCGACCCCTTGCCAATGTCGCTGTTGCTGTTTCAGCGCTTTTCAAGATGACGCACAATGTGAGAGGTTCGAAACGAAGATAAGTTTTTCACGTTTTTAACTCATAATGTCTGATATACATGTATGGGTTCAAGAATGAGGCACATCATTACAGCGACTTCTGATTAAATAACATCCGCCTGGACACGGAGCATGCAGAGTGAGAGAACAATGTTTCCCATAGTGAGCTGTCCACACCTGACGAAATCAGTTCGTTAGTGTAATTAAAATGCATATTGTAAGAGATAAGAATAAAGTTAAAAGTTTTCCAAAGGTTACGTTTTAATTTTAATGGCAGTTTGTAGAGATCTGAATTGATACTTCAAACTTGATAAGAAAAAAAAAATAGTTTGATAAAAGCTAGTTTCAAAATGATACTAAAACCTTCACAGTTAAAATGTAAAATTGATAAAACCCAGTATCAAATTGATACTTAACAAAAATGAATACAAAAAATAGGGGAAAGCTAACTTCGGCTCGACCGAAGTTTATATACCCTTGTAGCTTGTTTAATTTAGTTAAATTAAGGTTTTAAATGTTTTTCGTCGAATATTCTTAGCTGAGTTATTTTTCAAACTCAGCAATAGATGGCGCCACTACTTTGACCATTTGCTTGCCAGTTTGTTATATGGCAGCTATATGATATATTCATCTGATTTCGACCGAACTCCCCGAAATTGTGTGGAAACTGATAATATTCACAACTGGAAGGTACAAAGACGCTACCATTGAAAACAAAAAAGTTTTTCTCACTAGAACTACTTTTTGAACCGATCGTTCCTATGGCAGCTATATGCTATAGTCATCCGATTTGAATCAAATTTGGCAGTGGTAGCATATAGTATTGATCAGTAAGAAGTTTGAGAGCGATAGCATTGAAAACAAAAAAGTTTTTCCTACTAAGACCTTTTCTTTGAACTAACTTTTGTATGGCAGCTATACTATATAGTTGTCCGATTGTCATCCAACTTGGTGGAATTATGTAAAAGCATAGAAAACTGAAAAATGCGGGGTTTGGGGGCGTTTGCATTGAAAACAAAAAAGTTTTTCTCACTAAAATTAGTTTTTTGGCCGATCGTTCCTATGGCAGCTATATGCTATAGTCATCCGATCCGGCCGGTTCCGACAAATGTGCAGCGTGTTTGCACCAAAAGGCTTCGTGCAAAGTATGGTTATGATACCTATTAAGCTGCCGGAGGAGATACATAGAAACAGACGGTAGGACAGACGGACATGGCTATATGAACACAGCTCGTCATGCTGATCAAGAATATTTATACTTTATGCGGTCGGAGATGCTTACTTCAATCATCAACTTCAATCATCAACAATCAAACATCAGGATAATTTTAATATACCCTCTACAAGGGTATAAAAAGTGTTAACCTGATACAAGTTAGAATCAATTTGGTATCCTCGAAATATGATTTGAATACTTTCAAAAATATAAACATGTTGCTTAAAAAAAACTGTATTTTTCTACAAAAAAGCTGGAATCGCGTGGCTTTTTTTATTATTTACGCAATTATATTTTTATACTAGCTGACCCGGCAAACGTTGTTCTGCCATATAAATGAATGAAATACTTGTGGCGGGATCACGTTGTTTAATGCTTATGCAATATCCGTCTTGTCCTTTTCAGTAAATTAGCGGATAGTGGAGAGTGTCGTATGAACGGTGTGTGTTGGCGATGTACCCCAGATTATTGTTTCTTCGAATCTTTCGAATCACAATTTTTCTCGTCGCTGTGCGGTCGCCAACCATTATTCCAGCAACGTCGTCAACAGCAGGCGCATTAAATCTACGCACGTGCTCTCCAGCTGATGTTTTATCAGGATTGATAATATAAGCGTGATTGTTACTTTGCAATTCGTACATGTGGGATTTAAAGAATTTCAATAATTCATTGTGCTCATTCAAAAGGGAGTCCAGCTCGCCGACGATGCGCCTGGCGTTAGACGAATTAATGTTATTGTAGCTGCAGCTTGCATCCACACGATTGACGTCGTCACCGCCCATAAAGTAGATTTGTAAAAGTTAATGTGGTTCGTTTGGCATTAGCAGCAATTGAGCCTACTTTATGGTACACTTGGCCTTTGATTTAAAGGGTTGAATTAAATTGCTGACCATTTACCGCTGTATTGTGCATTATTTCTGTTGCTCCGAACGAAGTCATTCAAAAGCATGAATTAAATATACGAAAGGGCTTCAGAAACAGGTTTGAATCTGGATCCGTGCCGATGAGCAAGGCGTTCAATGGTTCTGATGCGCAATACATCCCGGCGGACTCATTTTTGACTTTGACTTTCGGATGAGCAGAATATTCGATATCTGGCTCATACTCTTGTCGACTCGAAACTAGCTGATAAGGTTGGTTTTCTCTTTTTCTTGTTGGATTGCTCCCAAACTTAAATTTCGTGCCCACCGCTGAAATAAACCATTGTCGCCAATCATATCCGCAAAGTAAATGATCATGAAATAACTAATAGAAAAATGACACTTATCTTAATTTACTTTCGTTTTTACTATAACTGTTTACAACACTTTGTACATATTTAGCCTTTCAAAGTATTTTTGAAAAACCGATACATTTTTCTTTCAACAATTAACAGTCAACAGAAAACTCAAATACCAAAAAAAAAAAGTAACACACGGTGAGAAATCGAAATTGATTATGATTTTTGTGTTTCTCTCCGTGAGAAACACTTTGAAAATAATTGTTGTCAGTTTGTCATTTTGTTGAAAATTAAAATTGATGCCTCTGATGGAAAGCCTCTGTGTAATAGATCAAAATTAAATCACGCTCTCAACTCTAATGCCTTTGATTACCCCTCCTCCAACTATTCAACCCACTGTCAGTCGTTTTGTAATGCGCACCAGCGTGTTGTCCCCTTGGTATCACCAAGAGGCAACCATTATGCTTCGCAGGCGTAATAAATTAGCACAAACATGCCACTAAAATGGCACACGCCCACCTTGCCCCACCTGGCCCGAAGGCGGCGTTGTTGACCCACTCGGCTGGTATTCTAGGTTTCAAACCCCACCATAAAATGCTGTCAATGCAGTTCACATGCCAATGCAGTTGGCCATTACCAATGCAACCAGGCAACAGTACGTCTGGGATTTGGCCAGGGATTTGCGCACAATGTGTTTAGTGGCGGGCAACAGCTTCAATCCCAAACTCCAGCAGCAGCAGCAACAGCAGGAGCAGCAGCTGACGGTGACGAGAACAAGGAAATCAAATGAAATGTATGCAATGCATAGCCAAGTAACTAAGACAGTTACCGTCTTACCAGGTTGTCTTGGTGCTGGGAGACTTGGCATTAATTGCAAATTGTAAACTTAAATCTTAAACACGTTTTGCAAATCGTTTTGGGTAAAGTTCTGAAAATGACTGAAACTCTAATGAATTCACATCGAAAAGGATTTTTTTTATTGGCCCTCAATGTGGGGGCGTAGTTAAAGTTTACAATTTTAATGTTTTTATCGATTTTGGGAGCAACCCGCGAAATTTAACAGAAGATTCGCTTCATTGCTGATTGGAGTAAGCTTATCAAATCGGTAGAAACTTATACATACGATTTTAAAAGTCAAATCTATGGTCTAATAGTTGGTTATAGATTAGCACCTAAGAGAAGAAGCAAAGTTGAGTTAAGAAATTCCCTCTTGGATCAAGAATTTTATGTTCTAAGCGTACTTTGACATCGAAAGTTCTTGACTTAAAAATAAAATACTTTATTTTTTTTCTGAGTGTGGTTGTGTTTCCGAAACAGGGATCCCAAGGTGGGAGGCAAGTTTAAGTTTTGAAAAACATTTTACAATTTTAATTTGTCGTCTAATCAGGATCTTAACCCAAGGTTTTTTGTGTTAAAGAATCTTGCGTTGGATATAAAAGAAGTATTTTAGGCAAGATTAAAATTTCAGATGTCTTAAACTAGACGCAAAGATGACGTATTAACTGTCCAGATGGGACCAGTTTTTTCAATTCTGGCGCCAGACTGCTTATTGGTGACCCCGACAATGAAAGCTTTTTTCAAACATTTTAGCATACTACCAAAGCAGTTATTGGTGATCTCGACGATCAACATCTTTAGTGGTGACCCCGACAATTTAAACACTCTTTGTCTACTTTCAATCGAGATTGCTCTTTAAACGTTATAATTCAGCAAAGCGAATGTTTTTTTTTGTCCCGCCAACACCAAATGGCGTAAGATAGTAGCATTCGCCTTTTGTTGTGCGTGTGTGTGTGGGTTGCTCGTTGCGTTGCGTTGGCTGCGCTTTTTCGCTTTGCGCACTTCTCATCTTGGTGCTGCATACGAAATTTATGGGTTTTATTGTGTGATTTATGCAATGGTTCGCCTGTCTTGGCCTGTCTACCCCGAATGGCCGCCGACGCCGCCGCAGCACGCAACGCAATGCGCTGCGGCGTGGAGATTTTTACGCCGGAAATGTGCCCATCGAATGCGTGTTAAGTCTCACACACATTCACCAAGCGTAGTTTTTCTGTTCTTTTGGTTTGTTTTATTTTATGGCCCCCCGTTTTTATTGCTTGCGAGTGCACTGTTCGCACACGCTCGTGCTTTACTTATTTAATTTCTCAGCCCTGGTCAGGTTCATGTCCATGTCCGTTTCGGTGTCGGCCGGGGCCAGGTGTTGTCTGTGTAATTGACAGCGGAAAGAGCACGTGTGAGGCCATTGATATGGAGCTAATATGCCTGCATCTTGTGCATTATGCTCCCGAATTATGCTCCAATCCCAACAATGGCATCAAGTGCAAAACGTGCCATAAATTTCAATCAGACCGAGGCGCGAGGAGCCATTGTCAATCAACACGCATTTCAGGCGGGGACGCACATTAGTGATGTGAGCGTGATATAAGGAAAATGGTTAAACATTTTCTAACTAGGCACCCTTCAATAGTGAGATTCAGAAGCGTTTCTTCTTTTAAGCTAGTGAGACAAAAACAGACAGTCATATAAAATCCACATCAACAAAACGCTCAATTTAAGAAACAAGCATTAAGCGATACTTTTTCCGAGCTATCGCAGCAACTGCCAGAAACTTAGAGTGAGATGACTCCTTTTCTGCTAGTTTTTATATTCTGTAAATGTTAAATTGATCTTAGATTGTCATCCAATGGATCTGAAAATCGTCCAAAGAATATGAAAAATGGGTATTATAATATCCAAATGGATTTTAAAGGACATTTTTTTCTTTGTGGTATTTTTTGATTTTCTTTATAAGTATAGGTGTCTGCTCTGATATAAGCATTGTGTGGGCATCCCTGAAACCCAGTTTTAAATAGCACTGGAAGCCAATGAATGGTGAAAACTGAAACTTAGTAGTCCCAGGAATGTTGTTTGTGTTGTCTTTTGTATGACTTGGCTCTATACGAAAGGCTTAAATCCAAGAATTTATATATTTGGCGGCCAAGGTGGATCTTAAATTCAAATTTAAGTATTGATGGCGACCAACATAGGGTAGGAAAGGTTCTAAATTAAAGTTTTTATAGCAAAAGTAGGGTTTATAAGAGGCATAAGTTACATTTTCGAATGATGATTTAACGAGAATTAATCAGTGTTTTTGTCATCAAGGAAGCTTTCTCTGCCAACTCATTGAAGTTGGACAAAAGATCGCAGATGATTGAACTGTAGAATTTTATGAAATAGCTATACGATCAACCAGCCTCCTTTGTGGTGTTGTGCGTGTCTTGTTTTAGAAACGTTATGATGAAAATCCTAACTGATTGACCTAGAGCCTGCTAAAAAGTTCTATGAAGCCTTTAAAGTAAACTCTTCACAATAAGGGGCAACTTGGCTTAAATTTTCTGAAAATATGGTGAGTATATTTGGCACTGGCGACCGAGTCTAGACGTTTATTATAAATATTTATAAAAATGGCGCCCAATGTGGGGCATAAATTTAAATTTCAAATTAAATATTCACCATTTTGTCACGCACTCATCTCACATACACGCAAGTATTAAAATTTTCCGCATTTTTGAGCAGCTCACAGGTGCATATTCTCTGTACGTGAGTACGCATCGCACCCAGCTGCTTCTTCTCAAGCAGATTTTATTGGTTTTGCTTTCAATTTAAAACCCTCAAATAAAAGAAATTTATTGCACTTTTGCAATTATTGCAAACCAAAGCAATAACCGACAAACCCATGTGCTTGACATTGCCTACGGCCAGACGTTTCACGCCTCGCTAACTTGTTGGCTCACACACACGCACAGAGGGTAATAGCGCCTCAAGGCTCGACGGAAATTTCATTTTTATTGTGCTCGACACTTAACTTTATTAATTTTCCCAACCAATGACGATTGTGGAGGGGTATAAGGGCAGCATTGCTTTAGTAATCCATTACCGCAGGTGCCGTAAAAATGCTTAGTTTACGATTTGCGATTAACGCGAAACAAGTGCGCCATAAAAATTCGTTTGGTCCTGTTTTTCGACTGTTGTTTTCGACTTCTTCTTCTCCTTTTTGTACAGTATAATTCGATTAATTTCAATAAAAGGCCAAAACTTTAAGTGGACAATATGCTGGTTTCACATAAAAAGACAGTAGAAATGTCACTTAAACCTTAATTAAAAGTTTAGTTCTTTCGGGAGCCACGCGAGCAAAAATTAGGCTTGAGCAAATTATGCAAAAATGAAAAATTGAAAAAAAAAATTCTATAGCGTTGGAGCAAAAAGCGGTCCACTTAATCACTCAACGTTTACATACTTCCGTAACGGAAAAGGCATCTGCCAACAGAAATTCAAGTGATGTATGTCCATGAAAAAAAGAAGAAAATAAACTAGAGAATCAGTTTAACTACGAATTTAACGAAGGTTTTATACTCTTGCAATTTTAGGAAGGGTAAACAAGGGTTTTTTTTCGGTATTTTGATTTTTATACTCTGTACCAAAGGTACAGTAGCTACGACCAAAGATTGATAGTTATTATAGATGACGCATGTGAAACAGAAAAAGATTTTCTTGGGAGCTGACATTGGACCACAATTTTGGCTTCTCGCTGCCTTTACGAGGAATATATGTATTGAAATTTAGCTATACGTTTTGATAAATGGGAGTTGGATGAGAGAAAAGATTTATAGATTTTATAGATGACGCATGTGAAAGAAAAAACGATTGTTCTTGGGAGCTGACATTGGATCCCACCAAAAAAATAATAAAAAAGTTTGTATGAGATGCGGTATCTACATATGTAGTGTCTTTGCTACGACCAATTGCGGTTATACTCAAAAATGCAGAGAGGTCCGTTTTTTTTGGATAACTGTATTCTCTTTAGCATTTGTTTGCCGCGAAAGTGGTACTATTGGCAAAAGAGCTAAACAACTTTTGAAAAAAGTAATCCACAAGATTCAAGATGAAGGATATGAAGCAGACTCTACAAAGTTATCCAATTGTATAGCTTATATATGTAGAAAACTTTCAAAGTTTTGGGCACAGCTGAGGCGTAACAAATCTAAAGTTTTACACAAAAATTTCGATGGGCTGACAATAACTGAGCGACTTTTATTGAAACGTATTTCCCAAAATAAGGTTACGAAACGTGGTCGCCCTAAATTTACATTTAGGAAGTCTTCAAAACGAACGAAGCTGCGAATAATAACCAAACTGGATGAAAGTGATGACTCCGCAGCTTCTGCATTGCGCGATTTAAGATCAAACCCAAATTTTCTCCAATCTAATGCTCATGAAGTTTAAGCCATTTTAATGGAGACAAATTTAACGAAACCTCAATATATTGTGATCGGAAACTTTGTGAATAGTAAAACTTCTTATGAGCTTTTGCCGAGCTACGATAAGGTATATTGCACTTTGAACTTTTCAGCTTCAGAGAAGGACTAATGATTCCATATCTCGTGAATTGCTGTAAATTTTGCTTTTAAATCAAAAAAATTATATCTTCATACTAAAAATTACTCAAGTTGTTAAGCAAAAAACGACCAAGTTTAGACCACCCCTCTACAGCCTCCCAGCTCCAGCATGAAACCCGTTTCAACATGAGGACAATCTTAGTACAGCAGAGAGTAGTAGCAGAGAGCAGAGAGAGAGAAACTTCGAGAATGAGCGCGTATAACTCGACATTAAGGGTACAGAGTATATTATAGTCGACCGACTTTCTTTCTTGTTTAACAAGGAATAGTCACACCCACTTTATTATAAAATCATTATTATATTTTATTTTTTTTCAATTCCAAGATTCAGACAGCTTACTCTTTTAGTAGTATTTTTTACCGCATTCTCCATATAAGCACAACCACTCTGCAAAGGTCAGTTTTGAAATGGTGTGGCGGGTCCAGTTCATCCAGCTTCAATCATAGATCCAGTTCTCAAGACTAGTTCTCACATCAATAATATCTATCGATACTCGTTAAGATTCCGTCTATTATTGTACATCTCTAACTCACACACTCACTCACACATACACACATTCAACTCTTGGCATTCTGGTTTTGTATTTCGTACAGGCAACACGCAAGCAATAAACCAAAACTAAATCTAAACTCTGTTTAATATTAAAGTGGTCGAAATCGCCACAAATGGTGACCCCGACGTGATCCAACAAATAAATAAACAAAGTGGCCTAAATCGCCACAATGGTTACAGTAGTGGCTCCATCAATGTGTCAGTTTTGAAATGGTCACAGTAGATGGCGCCACCTATTGGTCAGTTTTGAAAAACAAGTAGTTTCACCATCTATTGGTCAAGATATGACCAAAAGGAAGTTCGTTATCGCAGCGCAGCAGCAGCGCTGCTCGGGCTTGACCGACTTTCTTACTTGTTTATTTACACACTTTTAGTGCGCAATCATCTCGGCTTCCATATTTACAATGTCTCTACGGTATCTACGGTGTGACCATCATTAGATTTCTTAGAAATACCTTAACTGCAAAATATCGATACATTTGTACATACATCACATCATGGCGGTTATTTGCAAATAACTCTCAAGACTACAGATGATTAAATAGATGTTTTAATTTTGCCCATGAGCAATTCTAAGATTGTCAAATTAAATCTGACACTTGCCTTCTAAAGTTTGGTACATTATGTTCAACGGCCTCTAAGGGACATGCTAGTCACTAAACCACAAATACTCCTTTGTAAGAGCAATTCAAAGCACCTCCAAAGCAGCAAAAACGAAACTTTGGCTGCCATTCAAATGGCTCTCAGGAAGCTCTCAAATGGCGTCGAAACTAGGATGGCTGCCACTGCTGTTGCTGCTGCTGCTGCCACTTTGAAAGCACATAAATTTTAATAATTTATCCCATATTATTCCACTTAAGTCGTTTAGATTTTCATAATAAATTAATAACGATGCGACGACGATTGCGACGATGTCCTGCGACCTTGCTGAGGCCTAACCACCATCAATTGCCAAAGCGCAAAAGTTCCAAGTTTTTTTGGGTGAGGAGAAGAGGAGCAAGAGGGTTGGGAGTTGGGGCGACTATTAAAATGCCAAAACATGATGATGATGACGATAATGATGTCCGGGGGATGACTACCGGATGTGCCTCTCTTGGGCTGCGTGGCTTATTTATACGCTTAATTTGCGCCGCAATTTTATTTACAAATTTGTTGCCAAAAGTTGTGGTTAGCTGAGATTTGTGGCGGCATTTCGGTTTATGAGACAAAAAAGGCGAAGCGAAAATTTATGATGTGCGTGGATTGGAGGGGGAAATGAATTTATGGTAGCTGCAACGCCTAGTTGATTTGCCAAAGTTCAGAAAGAGCTGCTGTTAACAGCTTGTCAAATACAATTTGGTCAGAAAAACAAACACACTCGTATCTATACTCCTTCAGTTGCTGCTGTTTATCAAATTTGTAGCCAACCAACTACGAAAACACAGCAATCATGAAACGTTTTATTATAAAAGTTGTGTGTGGGTGTTTGCGAGTCCCAGCCAGCCAAGGACTCGTCCACTTGCATATTTACAGCATTTATCAGTTTGAGGGCAGCAACGGTCAGTCAAGTCTCGAACTCGAACTTGGCTCCACCCGTTCAGGGAGTTCTTCTTGCTCGGCATTTTTATACCGTTCTCCCCTTAACGTTACACGTTACACATGACGATAAAGCCATCGAAGCTGTCATTATAGATTTGCCATGATGGAATGCTCAGGCCAGAGTTGTTGATGGCTCAAAATGAGGTTGGTGGAGGTGTGGACCAGCAACCAGAGAGTGTGTAGTACACAGTGAGAATTGTTTCAATTTGGATAGGTCAATGGTCGATTAGCTTTGACTTGGAATTTCAGAAAACCCCACAAGAAAAATAAACTTTGCCGAAAGGTAAGCAATCCCTCGGATAATGGTTATCGGGGCGTACGCACATCCTAGCTGATATTATGCAGTTTGGTCCAAAAGAAATAAATTATGGTCCTTTTGTTACGCTCGCCCTTAATGGTAAAGACCTTACCAAAGTCGTTTTGAAAAAGAATGGACCAAAATCTGCTCTGTACCTGTCAAGTCTCTTGTGGGTTTGCGTCATTCTATATACTGCAATACTGCAGCCGAAACTAGAAACCAGCAAAAATTAAAAATGTTCCCCTTTGTACAGGATGTGAGGAAAAAATAGACACCCTCGCACCCGTTTAAAAGGGAATTGAAATGACATTTCACCTTTGTCTTTTCTCAGCGTGCTCTTTGCTCAATCAATGAGAGGTTTTCCGCTCTCTTTTTGCATTGGTTTTCATGAGACACTTGGCTGGGCAGAATATGCCGAAAGTGTCCTTTGCGTATGTAGTGTGTTCCGCGTGTGCCTCAGTTTACTGTAAGTGTGTATGCGTGCTTGTTTGCTTCTGTAGAAGGTAAAACAAAACGTTGACACATAACAAAAAAGACACTTTGCGCTGACACTTGGCTCGTTTTGCCTAGTTGCTTATGCTCAGCTGCTGAAAACCGAACGGAGTTATTGCCATCAAGCTGATATCGAAAGACTGCTTCGTGAGTTTCTTTCATTGAGAACTATGAAACTGAAAACACGAGAAGAACTTGATAAGAAAAAATATTAAATTGATAAAAGCTAGTATTAAAATGATACTAAGAGTTTGACAATTGAAATATCAAATTGATAAGATCTGGTAATAAATTGATACTAAGAAATATATACAAAAAAGTGTCAACCTGAAACAAGTTAGTATCAATTTGATAAGCTCGAGATGTCATTTTAATTCATTCGAAATTATCAACTTGTTACTTGGAGTAGTAAAGTGATGATGACAATTATAATTATGCGAAAACTAACTACACTTAACATTTATACCAGCACAAATTGACTCATACCTACATACTTACATCACAGTGATGCAATATTTTCCCCATTTCGTTTTATTTCTCAGTGTAGAAACATTTAAGCAAAGGTATAGATGATGTACATGCATATATGAACTACATGTGTATGTGATGTGTCCTTCATTGTCAGAGTGTGAGTGTGTTTGTGCTTAAGTCATGCACTAAATATTGTGGCTTATATGTGTCTTCCACTTTTCATTACGTGCTCGTCGTATTCATCGTTGTCGTCCATTTTCGTTTGGTATGTACTTATGTTCAATTTCTCCAAAGTTTCAATGCCTTGCTTGTATCTCTCTACACATCATCTGAGTGTAAGTGTGCGTGTGTTTGTGTGTGTGTGTGTGTAGTACCATTGAATTGATTGATGTTTGATGCACTCAACCACAACGACATGCAGCAAACCGCAACGCTTCTGCGGCTGAATCTCCTTCTCTTACCAAACCCAAACTCCCTGTCACTGCGCATTTCTGTAGCATACTTTTTGAAGTGCCAACGGGCTTCAGCTGCCTGGCAAAAAGCAAATGAATTCTAAAGTTATAGACTGTATGCTGCTGCTGTGTAGTTTTCTAAAGAAGTGCGTCGTTCGCTTGTTATATAACGCCTGAATTACAACGATTCGAGTGCAGTAATCTGACCACACATAAATTTTCACACAGTGTTTAATACTTTACTCTGGGCTGGCGAGCATCGAATAATAAATGTGCAAAAATGTTTTGATTTACACCAGAGACTATGCGTTTTTAATCATATTTAAATAAATTAAACATTTATTATAAAACTGCAGCAATAAATAAATTTTGGGTAAATACAGAAAAAAATAAAGGCTATAAAAAAGACACACACACACACAAAAAAGTGGTGAAAGGAGGAATTGAAATACTCTGCCGGAATACAGTTTAATTAAAAAATATATGCTGAGTCTTTGAAATAGACATTGCAGAACTTTATTTATTTATTATTTGTGGATAGAAACAATTGCAACTTCTTTTAAAGAGTATTAAAATTATATATTTTTGTCAACAAAACAATTATTTAGTTTATTTGCAGTCATTTTGTCGCTATTTTAATTGATTTTCCTGACTTGTTTACTCATCATCATCAACACAATTTGCATAATTGCCATTTTAACTGCATTTATCACCTGTAAAAAAAGAAACTTTACCTCCTTTTGGCTCAACTTTATACAGACTGCAGCGCAGGAGTGCACCACTGAGCACAAGTATTTTCGTATTTTGCACTTCCGCTATAAATTCAAGAATTTATGGTGCGTATCACTTGCCTGAATGTTTTACATGCGATTCTTGGCTCACACCACAACAACAAAGAAAAAAAAAATAGAGCTGAAGAAGAAGAAAAAGACTACACCCTGTACAGGTAAGGGTAGCTTAGTTATATACATTTAGAAAATCGTGTGTAAATCAGGAATATATGTCTAAAAAGGAGCTTAACTTTTTAAATAGAACTTTATTTTAGATAATGGTGAATAGAGAAGAAAAGAGTACACTAAAAGAAAAATAGAACGAAGAATTTGATAACGAACGCTCTTCAAAAAAAAAAATTAGTCGTTCTTGAATTTTCAAGAATTCTAGCTAAGTTCGTTCTCAATTCGTTTTTATAGGCAAGGGGAGTGAGGGCAAGCTAGCTTTGAGAGAATAGCGTTGGACGCGCTCTCAGAGAAAGAGAGAGAGAGAGCCAACTGCGTTTATTCTTAGGTATGGTTTCGACGCGACGTGTATCTTATGATGATAGTCGAGTGTTATAAGCTGCCCAACGTCGGTGTTTGTTTCAGTCTTCGACGTCGGTCAGGTCGGGTCGGTCGTGTCTCTCAAGCCCACCGTTCAATCTTACCGCACTTTTGAGAACGAATGCTCTTGATTCAATAGGGAAATTCACTACTTTTTCTCTAAGTGAAGAGAGGAAAGGAAATATCGGATTATTTTGAAATCTTAAAATGTGTGTAAAGTCTCTGCATATGGTTTCGGCAATAGCAAGTGCAAATAACTTTATATTTTGCACTATAGAAATAAGTACTCATCGATAAACTATCGATCAACACGGTAAGCATCAGGTGGCAACGCTGTGACATAGATATAAAAGATAATCTAGATAATCTTGATTTCTCTTTGGAACAAAAAAAAGTAGCCTGAATAAAACATTTTTAGTTTTGCTTAGCAATTTCATGTACTAGATCCGCTTCATTTGTAAAGGCCTGTTCTGAGAAGCGCGGAAAATTTAGCTCGCTAAATTGCACATAATAAATTTAGCATCCACATAAATTATTAGTGAGCCCATATATAAGTCAAAGAGACCAAATAAAGAAACGGCCACACTGGGGATCAGCTGTTTTGTTTTGTTTACAAACAAAAGTTGAAAGTGTTTTTTTTTTCAAAAATAGTTTAATTAAGCTGGGCAACAGGAACACAGATATGTATGTTGATGGAGGTAGCGGCATCAAATTCCGGTTCAAGGCGTTGGGCGAGGATCAAATTATTGCCCGTTTGAGACACACTTGGAGCAGGTGCAGATCGAGGAGGAGGCCTGCAAGTCTATTTTACGGATATTGGGAGATGATGCGTCCTGCCATCGTCTTAATGGGGTCGAGCATGTCGTCAACAAGGCTGATCTGTTTGAGATGTCGGGCATAATCCCGGACTTCTACTTGAAGGATTATTTGGAAGTCTGCCGTTCGGGCAACTGTAATCATTTGGAGAAGTGTGTACAAGAGATTGGGTCATCCGCCTACAGTGTGGGTCAGCTGAAGCAGTTTGTGGAGTACATAGTGCTTCATGCGGCCCTGACGAATGCCCAGATATGCGACAATATGGGGGGTAGCACTTTTGATGCTTGATTCAAAGTTGGTTGAATATGCATTTCTTTGTAGGAATGCAGCTATCGTCTCCAGGACGGCGGCTCGGAGTATCTGCAAATCATGGATTTAGGCTGTGCCATCATTTTGGCTCTCAAGTGAAACGCAATGCTAAAGATTGGAAATATATTTTTAGTTTTCATACAAAATTATTGTTTTATTTGCCGTAAATTCAAAATCCTGCTCCTGGCGTACACGTTTGACAGCCACGCCCACACCGCTGGAGCTGGCAATGCTGCCCACAGCAGTCGCATCGCTATCCAACTCTATTTTCAGCTGGTCCGCGGTGGTGGTAAACTGGATGACCGGGTTTGGATGTCACCACCTGGTTGTTTGGCATCCACCGAGTGCGGACGCTTGCGTCCGTTGGCATAGGAGACGATTTTAGGGGTATGGCACTCCAGTGCTGATTTCGTAACTTTCTTGGGCTGATTTGTGGCCCTTAGCTAATAGTTGCCTCACGACTGAATCTCTCGGTGCGTTTTCTTTTGGGTTCATGTTTCCCGTGCATTATCGATTTTGACGTCAAAAAAATGAGCTGCTTATATTTCCGCCATGGCATCAGCTGTTCATTCAATCCACTCACGACCCACACCGCTATCGATACGTCAACTATCGATAGGCCAATTGTCTCTTTATTTAGCGCGTCTCAGAATACAGAAACGAAATTCCGCCTCGGAAAGTTTCCGCCACGGTTTTTTTTATATGGAGTGCGTCATAAAAATTTATTTTCCGCGCTTCTCAGAACAGGCCTTAAAGGGTGAATTTCATGCTATTTGGTTTTTTAGAGTATATTTTCTAATACCTCACGCGTGATTTGTAACACGTGGCAACGCCTAAAATGCTCAGTAAGGTGTGCATTTCACCATAAATCGACTAACAATCGAACAGCGCTTGGAAATTATCGAATTTTATTATTAAAGTTCCTCTTAGAAAAGTTGAACGGAGTTCAACATTTCATTAAACAGAATTGCCAATTGCAAGGGCGTAGCAAGCTTTCCGCAAAAGTAGGGGCACCATTGCCTGTTCGTTTCTTAAATATTTCTTAAATTATAATTTTCAACATTAAATAATTAGATCAAGATGCATTTGATATGAAATGGGAATCAATCTTCAAAATAATAGCGGAAAACTTAAGATATAAGTGCATTTTCCGGGGCCAAATCTATCCTGGCTATCCTGGCTCCTGGCTACGCCCTTGGCCAAATGTGTTCTGAAGAGAAGCCAGAGGCAGTTCAAGAACTGTCAATGCATACTGAAAAATTCACTGTTTGGTGCGGTTTGTGAGCCGGCGGAATCATTGGACCGTACTTTTTCAAAAATAATGAAAATCGCAAAGTTACAGTCTATGAAACAAAGTATGTACCGTTCGATGATTACCCACTTTTTTGGAGAAAATGGAAGAATTGTACTTGGTGGACAGGTGTTTTCAACAAGACGGTGCCACATGGCACGCGAAACCATGGACCCATTGAGAAGCGAGTTTGGTGAGCAATTAATGTCACGTTTTGGACCAGACCATTGGCCGCCAAGATCATGTGATTTGACCTTACTAGACTATTGTTTGTGGGACTAGGTGAAGTCTCGCGTGTACAAGAACAAGCCAGCTACAATTGTAGCCCTGGAGATACCGGCCGAAAAGTATGCCAAAATTGGAGCTAACCACCTCAGGCGTAGCCGGGGGCAGCATTTACATGAAGTAATCTTTAAGAAGTAAATGGCAGACATTGATGTATCGCTACAAATAAATATTTCATTCACCATTGCAAATTTTTTATACATTTAATTTAAACATACCAAACATATTATAAAACTAATGTCCCTTCTAAGGCTCTAGATCAAATATTTCTTTTTAAGTATTTTTAAAATTGTTCAAATTTTTATTAGGGAATATTAAACGCTCCGAATTCTTTAAGGACCAGCGTCTATCCGACAGGGTCTGTCCAGCTTTACAGAATGTCTTTTCAGAAGCTGGGGATGTTTCCGGAATACATAAATATTTTTTAGCCACTTCTTTTAGTGAGCTCAGACTTAAGTTCACTTCACATTTTTTGTGTGTTTTACTGCATCTCGCATATTAGTGGGATAATTAGTAAAATATTGGCATATTTTCTCTCAGAAATTTGAAATTCGCTTTATCATTTATAAAAGTATTCCACCGAGTGGCGACTTCTTGAATAATGCCATAATCATTATTCATAGTTTGGGACTGTATTAGCTTTTCATTGGCCACAGTACTTGATTTAGAAATCTACCAATTCGCTTACATTTGGAAATCACGTCGTTGAGGCAGGGAAGTCGTAAGGATTTCATGAACTAAAAGGGTTTTGTGTTTTTTGTGAGTTTAAATAAATCGCACGCTTCTTTGATTGTAGCATTATAAACAATAGGGTTTGGTCCAATTAAATATTTTTATATAGTTGCATATGGCATCTTGTGAATTGCGGCATTTTTTAAAATGCTCCCATGCTACTGACCCTCCTCCAATATCAAAAATGTCTAAAAACCGCAAATTGGTCATGTTACCTTTCTTAAGGACGCCAAATAAATTTGATAAGAAAATAGTGTGGCCGTGTCAAGTACATATAGGGTTGCAAAACAATAGATTGTGAAAAAAAATCATCGATGTCTGCAGCGATGTTACTATCGATGTTTCTACAGTCCAAATGTCAATCGAGTTAAGGGCGTTTATTAAACAAAATTCTAGCTGTGAAAAGCCTAACTGGAAACCGATTTACCATCTAAAACGGGAAGCTTTGCAAGAATCCGAGAACGACTTGCGGGAAAGCTAGCGACCCCTGCTCTAAAGCCTTTCAATGACTTCCATATAATAAAGATAAGTGATTATTATATGATTATCATTGGAAGGTCTTAGAGCAGGGATCGTCAGTGTGAGCAGAGAAGTTGCCATTGGCACCTGAGAATATATATATTCGTCGAGCTTTAAATTCAATTCAGCATCTGAATTTCTAAAGACGTCCCCGACCACATTGCCTACCCTTGGGCTAAAGTTTTTTTTTTGTATCACGTATACGCAGTGTTGTCCATTTTTAATATATTTACTTCAAGCACCAGCAAACTTAAACAATTTTTACGGAGCTTCAGTGTGCGTGCTCGAACTAGAATTCAAATTGAAAAATTAAAAAAAAAATTGAGGTACGATTATTTCAGTTTACAATTTACCTACATCGCACAGGTAACTTATTATTCGTCACCTTCTTAAAGCTTTGCAGTCTATAAAAAAAAATGATGTCGCACGTCGATTAGCTCAGCTTAGGTCAGATTTTGGATTCTCTATAGTTTTTGTGGAACCCAATAGCTAAGTTGTTAGGTCCCTTATCTGAGTTCTCATATAATGTGGCTTGAAAAGACCTAAGTAAGATATGAATTGGTTGTCAAAATACTCATATTATAAACCCAGACAAGTTAAATAATAACTTAACTTTAAGTTCGGTAGAGTTTCCGCTATTTATTCAGTTCTCAGTCATTTATTGATTTGATTTCAATTTAACATAAAATTGTAACAAAACTAAATTTTTCCGCTTTTTCTTCGTTATGGTTGCCTTTTTGACTTTAAAACGAAATAAGTATGGATATTTCGATTTCGAAGTTAAAAAGTTAATGAGGTATACGTGTCATATGGCTAATTTCTAACTATTAAAATACAAAACAAAATTTGTTTATTAATTATATGATTAGAGTGCTGAGATCTACTCCATTTTATCCAATCGCTTGTAGCTTAACTTGCCATCTACCCTTCGATAGTTCCAGGGTATTTTCTATAAGAATTATGCTTCTTTAACTAAAGCCGAAAACTTTCACGACTTGCAGTTGAGTGGAGGGTTTTGTCGAGGAGACGACGACACACCGGAAAGAAAAAGTCTAAAGCAGCCAGAGACGACGTCTGTTACATGTTGGCGCGTAGAAAATATGAAAAGTAGAAAAAAAAAAGAAATTGTTAGTGGCATGGCATTTGTTGCCGTGTTGGCTTCGTTTAATGAGCTTAACGCAGCTGTTTTGCCGCCTCCGAACTCCTAACTCCCTCTTCTCTAAGCTCCATTCTCGGTTTTGGGCAACTTTAAGCCGCAGCTGCATTGTTTCAGGGCATTGTTGTTCCTGTCGCTGGCGCCTGCTCAATTCGCTGCCGCATTGCGCGATTTGCGCTAATTCACGTGTTTCCGGTTGCTCAAGTTTTTGAATTGCTTGGGTGCTTTATGTGGTCCTTGTTGCCACGTTGTTAGGAAGTTGCAGCAAGCGCATTGCGTCCATTGTGGCTGGTCAACTTGGGGTGATGCTGCAGTATTTGGCTGTAATTGTTCATGCTTTCTTGTTTTGGGCAGGTGGAAAAGTTTCTTTGTGTGACTTACTGCTGCAAAAGCTTTTGAGTGTTGGGCAGATTGGAGAAATAAGTTTTTGGTTGCGATATCCAAGTTAATTGTTTTGAACACAATTATGAAAAGTTTCGCGGATTTATTTTTTATGTCTTCTTTATTTTATCCTTTTTCTGTGTTGTGGATGAAAGACATTTAACGAGGTGTCGCTTTTGAGTGGGGGGCTATCAATGGAATTTTTAGTTAGGAGAACTTAAAACTCTGTGATCGATACTATTGTTGCTTGAAAATATTGGAGCTTAAGCAGGTCCGTTGACTAGTGGGAACTGTCGGGTACCTGAGCATAATTCAGCACAGAAACATTCGTGACTTAATTTGGCGATATTTTTGATATGGGTCATTCTATTACAAACCAAACGGTTTTAATCAATGGACTATTTTTGAATTTATTTGTGGTATAGTTCACTTTGTAAACTATGGTCACACTACACCACAACAAAATTGCCTTCCTATGTCAGCTGTGTGATATAGACATCCGATATGCCTGATGTCTACTTTTTTAAAAAGCTTGCCAAGTATCAATCAAATAGCTTTAAAACTGACTGCGTGGAAAAACTGTCTTGAGGGGCATATCTTTATTTGTTTATAACTTGCATGGACATTAATATACTTTGCAACAATAAAAGTCTCCAACGTTGGCGCAAGCGACCATAAGTTTAAGTTATGTTTAGGGTAATGAATTGTTTAGGCTTTGATAGCTCGCCTATCTCCTGGGGTTTAACACTGGAATAAATCACGATATAGGCGACAGTTCCATCAACAGGTCCACCGAGACTAACGAAATTTACAGTACTTGAAAAAACTTTACGTGATTATGTTATCGTACAGAAACATTCAAATTTAACGAATTTAAGACATTTGAATGATGAGCTTATTGACTGAAACAGTTGCACAAGTCGAAATTCTTTTCGTTATGCATTTTTAATTACTTGGATTCCTTAAAATATAATCTGTATTTAAGCATAGATGATACATGAAACATGTTCATGCAAGATCATAATTACTCTTACAACGATGAAGTGCTAGAGCGAACTTCGTCCGTGCCGAAGTTTTTATACCCTTGGCCAAGTCCTAGTCTTCAGCATGAGTCCCGCTCTACTTGACGCGATGCTAGATTAGTCTATCGCGAATAGCGGCCAGTCGACTAGCATAACTCGACGTTGATATCCGGGACGCCGGCTGTCGTTGCTCCTGGGACATTGAAGACACACAATATTTATTGGTACACTATATTGGTCTCAAACTTTTGGAAAGCACATACATAAACAAACAAATAAGTTCCTTTCAGGTTAGTCAATCGTAGCTCAGTCTCAGACTGCCACATATCATCCATGGTGGTTTACATTGGAAAAAAGTTCACTACGCCTACTAGGACAGTTCCGTCAAATTGAGTCTTCGACCGATCGTTCCTATGGCAGCTACTAGAAGTAGTCATCCGAACTAGGATTCTCGACATATTAGCAGAGTGCAGTCTTAAAGATAGACGATACTGTGCTAAAGTTCAGTTCGATTGCTACAAAACTGACGTTCAGATCATAGTTACTGCGTAGAAACAGACAGACGTGACAGACAGACGGACATGGGTACGCCCAGAAGCGTGGAGCGAAGCCCCTTACGTCTGATAAGTCTGATTGTAAATTTAATTGTTAATTCACTGTTAAGTCAAGGTTAAGTCACTGTCAAGACACTGTTGAGTCACTGTTAAATCACTGTTAAGGCACTGTTAAGTCACTGTCAAGACACTGTTAAGATACTGTTTAGTCACCGTTAAGTCACAGTTAAATCACTGATAAGATACTGTATATTCACTGTTAGTCACTGTCAAGTCACTGTTTAGTCACCGTTAAGTCACTGTTACGGCAAATGGTAGAAGTGGTTGACTTTGCAAATACAAAATGCAAAACCCAAAAGAATCAGAAGCAAAGACAAAATTTGTATAGTTTTAGTCCCCCTGTCGAACGTTCGTAAAAGAGCTTCGGTCTAAAAATGAAAAGAGTGCAATGACATTTCGATTACCTGTAAATTTTTAGTTTGCTTTTGTCTGCTTTTGAATATCACGTTCGACGTGCAGTCAAAAGAGCACTCTGTGCAAAATTTAACTAGATAGCTTTAAAACTGAGGGAGTAGTTCGCGTAGAAACAGACAGACGGACAGACGAACTCGTCATGCTGATCAAGAATATATATACTTTTTTTGTTATAGGAGATGATTCCTTCTATGCGTTGCAAACTTCTGGGAAAAATTATAATACACTTTTCAAGTGTGTAAAAATATCAAATTCATGTTGATACTCACCTGATTGAAGTGAACTTTTCAAAAATATCAAGTTTTTGCCATTTATTTTGCAAGAAAATAATATCTTTTTGATCCACATTAATATAATTTACTTAAATAGGTTTTAAATAGTTTCAGAATGATTCTAAAAATATAATTCTGATATGTTAAAAAATATCGATTTGAAATTTTTAACATATCAATTTGATACATTTTCATATCGGAGTAAAATGGATATGAAAAATTTCATTTGTTTTCTCGGTTAATGTATGTATATATAAGCCGGATCGTTGATAATATAAGGGATCAAAAAAGTTAGTTGAAATGAATATAGTTCATTAAAAAATGAACTAATGAACTAGGTCATTAAAATCCAAGAGTCCAGAACGCACAAAAATAAATTTTTATGTCGAACTTCACATGAATAGAAACATTTTGGAATGTTTTGAAATCTGAATGCTTTTACACAGCAGACTTATTTGTATGAAGTATTGTGCCGAAATAAATTTGAATGTCATCTGGAATCCAGTCTTTACAGACCACATATTTCGATAGTTCATTTGTCAAACCTTCCGATTCAATAAATAAATATGCTTTCACCCAGCCAGCATTTTAAGAAATTTCTGATCACATTCGAGCCATTTTCGTGTCCTCAGTCTGATCAAAATAGTCATAAATGTGCTCGTTTTCTAATCACAAATGATACTTTTGTCGAGAGAAAATGGTACGCTAGACACGACTCTTCATGAAGTGTCGATTATAGCCCGCTATTCGGATCAGTTTCGACTCATTTTCAAGTCATTTGCGATTCTTTTTCCAGTCGTTTTTTAATGAATCACATTATGAGCAAAAGCATTAGTCATTTTCGAGTCTTCCTTAAATCGCACATGATATAAATCTCTGTTTAAACATCAAAAGGGCTCGAAAAAAAATCATCAAGGTGATTCTTGTTAACATGATCTTCCAAGTGCTTGGTGGGCAGTTGGAGCTTTGAAATTTTGAATACTTACTTTCAAAGTCAGTTTTCTGTGGCCAAGACAGTGCGAATTTTAAAAAATCGAAAAATCATATTTTCAAATGAAGTGAATTTCCATATCGGCGGCAGAACTGCCGGATTTGGCGCTCGGAACAGCCACACATAACCATGGAGAAGTCAATAGATACTCCACGAGTTACTGTTTGGTGTGAATTGGCTTGGTGCCATATTGGAAAATGATACTGGTAACGCCGTTACCATCAATGGCGACCGCTACACGACCATGTTCAGCAACTTCTTATGGCACCAAATCGACGCCATTAATTTTGACTACCTTTGGTTTTAACAGGATGGCGCCACTTGCCAAGTTTCATAAGTGAATAATCAGTCATGTCATTTGTTGATGTCAATTGGCTCTCTCGCAACTGCAATTTAACACAGTTGGATTTTGTTTTTTTGTGGGATGTCTTTAAAGACCGATGCTTTGCGCATAATGTAGGAAGAGTTGCGGACTTTAAAGACAACATTGCAATTGTTATAGGCGGCGAAACCATCGAAAATGTGCTCATCAATTGGGTACTGGAATGTATAAATTTGTTATTCTTAAATCGGACACTTCAACTTTCCAAATACAACAAAAATATATAAAAATTATCAATAAACATAAATCTTATAGCGTTTAAAAACAAAAATCTTTTAAGTGGCCCACTTTTTACATGTGTTTTCTAAACTTATGTTTATTCTTTTATGAATACCGCAGAACATCTATCTAAATAAGAAGATTGCCATTTGAGCTATAGCTATGATAAAGTTTTTATTTGGCATTCTAAGCAGAAGTACACACATGCACTTAATTTTTTTTTATAAATTCCTTTTCTCTGCTTTCACAAGTACCCTCAAGAGGATGAGACTTCAAGAGGTAGAGAGAGACAGAGTAAACGATATACATCGTCTAGCATCATTATTTATCTAAAACAGCTTACAAGGTGCTTACAATTTTTCCAAATATGCCAACCAACCGCACACTCAAAGTGTTATTATTAGTAGTAAGGAAGGCCATTGAAGGTAGTCGTCGTCTGACAGGCAATGCAACGATAAGCAGGCCAAGGAGCAGGCAGTCAAGCGAAAGCATTTTGCATTGGAGAACATTTGAATTATATAAAAAATGAATTGCCATTTGCCATAGTCGAAGGCTCGTTTTGATTTCATTTTGGTTGGCACAGCAATCGAATCGATTTGAGTGGTCTTAAATGCGAAATTGTGTATTCAATAAATGGAAATTTAGTGAAATATCAAAAAAATTGGGATACACGAACATTGCATGTGGTCATTAGAAGTGACAACGCCGCTAAGCCCCACGCCCATTGGTCATTTATCGTGCCTCAATTTTTGTTGGTTTTTTGGTTTTCTTTTGGGCCTTGGTTCAATTTTCTGGTCATGCACATGACAGACGCGACTACAACCCGGACGATTTTGTTCATTAGGCACGCACACACGCGCTATTCCACGATTGCTACACCACCTTCCCAACCCCCTTGCTTGCTGCTGCAGCTGCTGCTGCTGCTCCTCTCGGGTCCACACAATGTAATCAACGAAATCGTCGAACGGGAGGCTAACTCTCGCGCACGCTCTTGCATTTATCGGCGTTTTGTCTACAATAGGCAAACAAACGGTACCCGGGCTGCTGCAGCTCCTGCCAGCTGCCTGGAGCACAAAAAATCATGGATGCCTGCCTGCCTGGCCCGAAACTGCAGCCATTAACGGTAATTCCGGCAATGCTTTTAATTGCGCGCATACAAAGAGGCAACAGCATGGAAAATGAGTTGTGGCCCAGGGATTTTGAGTTCAGACAATTGAACCAGAAATGCCGAGCTGGAACCGTTTTTTGTTTGTTTGAGAATCAACAGATTATGAGCAGAGTTGGCGAAAATTTAGGGAATTTTTATGGTATTCACTGATTTAGGTTGGGGGTTATATACATACATGCGTCGCTCGAGGATTTGTTCATGTGTTTCTTTCACAAAATTCGAAAAATTGTTAGATTTTGGCTGAAAGTCGCTTTCCACAATTGATTTGGTTCAAAATGGTTCTTGAACCAGTAAAATGTATAACTCAATATTTCCAACCTATACACCGTATTTCAATTTCATAGCTTACATCACTTCTGAGATCAATCCTGTATGTGAACCGGGAAAATAACCAACTCTCTTTTTCCAACATAGAATCCTATTTTTGAACTATGTCTCTGAACCACTTTTGAGACAGTAAAGAATCTGGCTCCATATTATCAACCCAAATATCAAATATTTCGTTCATTACTTAAATAATTTCGGAGATATGCCTCAAAACACATTTTGATCCAGTTTTAAACGCTTGCGAACCGTTTCACAGACTTGGGACATAGTTCATAACTCTTTCCTGAACGACATGAACATAAGCTAAGAATTTCATTCAAATTGGTTCAGCGATTAAGGCGTCCAGAAGAAGCATAGGATGTATTGATAAGTAAGAATTATTTCTTAAGGCCAGAGCCACAATTTTAAAGTTAGAACCTCCTGGCTTAATTTATTATCCTAAGCCTTATATCTATCTATTCTCAAAAGCAAAATAAGATCCGAGCAAAAACACTAAGTGTATACAAGAAACAATTTTGCTTGTGGGAGCAGGGGGGTAGCTACTGCAGGCAGGTAAGGCGCAGTTGAGTGTGTTTGTTTTTTTAGGCGATAGAAGCATCGACAGCCGTCTCAATCGCTGGATTGCGACTGAAGCCTTCTTCTCCCCGATTCCCTGTGGCACTGCCGTGAGGTATTACTTCACCGGAGGGAAATTGGCCATCGGGCTCATCTATATTTCTCTCCTTTGTGAATTCTTGCGCAGTCTTTCTGCGCTACGGAGGCTTTGGTAGACTACTGTGACCATGTTGCAGACTGCAGACCAATTTTCCGTAGACTCTACCATGATGTTCACCAGGTTGCTAGCGGCTGGTGTCCTCCCCACCCGCCTGCTTAAATTATATCGTTCTTCATTGCTCAGCGTCTTGGATGACCGACTGTCCTGCACAGCCTGGGCAATACGGATCGTCTTCGTGTTTGAACCTATGTAAATAGGACTTCAAACATCCGTGTCCCGTAAGAAGTTGCGTCAAGTAGTATGTCACCTGTCCGTGTCTTCTATCCAGCCATGATCCTATGTTGGGGATTAGCTTGAATGTCCATCGTTCTTTGGTCGATCTCTGCCACTGCTCTTGCCATTTACTCCGGGTGGTCTCGCGAATTTCCGCTCTTCGCATTTCAGGGCTGATGCTTCCTGAATTTACCGAGGATAGTTCAGCAGCTTCCTGTGTCCTTGGGTCTAGAGGGAGCAGTCCAGCCACCACGATCGCAGCATCGTTAGAGATGGTACGTAATCCGCGGCACACCCTCAGCGCACAGACTCGTTGAACTGCGTTGGCTGCACGCACATGCGTTGGATATCTCGTCGCTGATGCCCAGATCGGAGCTGCGTAGAGGAGGGTGGAGCTGACTACACCGACAAGTAGTTTACGCCGAGACTGCCCAGGTCCTCCAGTATTGGCCATTAGTCTGGACAGTGCTGCTGCTGTACTGCTGGCTTTCTTGCTGGCGTACTCTAAATGGTCCCTGAAGTTGAGTCTATACTCGATCTACACTCTCAGGTACTTGAGGTAGGGACGGGAATTAGTCGTAGTGTCGCCTTCGATAATTTGAGCCGTTTCCACACTCTTGCGGCTGCTGATCAGCACTGCCTCAGTCTTTTTAGTGGCTAGTGTCAGGAATTTGTCCTCTAACCAATTGCTGACCTCCCGAATCGCACTGTTGCTGGTCTGCTCCACCTCGGTGAGGAGTTTTGCAACGACCACCACCGCCATATCATTAGCGAAACCAATGATAGTTGCACCGACTGGCAATTTGAGCTGGAGTATGCCATTGTACATATTATTCCACAACATTGGACCAAGTACCTCCTTGTGGAACCCTCCTTTGGTTACTTGATAGCGTTTGACGCCATTGTCTGTCTCATACATGAGCACCCTATCGCTCAAGTAGCTTTCTATGATGGCGGTTAAGTATGGCGGCGCATCTACTGTTCTGAGGGCTTCCAGAATATGATCCCATCCAGTTTATTGAAGGCGTTCCTTATATCCAGGGTGGTCACCAGACAGTACTCCTGCACTCCATACATCCATCGCTCTCCTTGGATTGCCTTGCTCGCGATACCGCATAACTTTTCGATGGCATTAATCGTTGATCGTCCTTTCCTGAATCCATACTGCAAGGTAGACATCCATTTGTCTACTACTGCCTCCAGGCGCATGTAGGATCCGTCCCAGGATTTTTCCGACCGTGTCCTGCAAGTTTGCTTTTAAGAATGCGAGTGTGTGCGCGCGTGTGAGTGTGTGCGTTTGTGTGTATGCGTTTGTGTGTTTTTTTTTTTTTTATTTCCAGATTTTACCAAATAATATTAATAATAAGGCAGCTACAGAACCGGTTTCATCCCCTGTGGGACGGCCGTAAAGCAATGCTTCACAGGGGAAGCCCCGTCTAAACCGCGTTGGCTCTCTCTCTCTCTCCACTCTGCGGAGCTCAATCATCGAGAACGCAGCAAATGTGCTTACTGCATCCCACACTTCCCTTCTCTCAATCATGGCAGCAACCAGGTGATCGGGTCCTATCGGTGCCCCTATGGTTGATGCCAGTCTCTGCCGTTCAACTGCAAATCGTCCGCAGTGGAAGAGGATGTGCTGGGCATCTTCTATTTGTCCTCCTTCACACCAGGTGCATTCTGGAGAGGAGTCATGACCGAAACGATGCAGGTAACTCCGGAAGCACCCGTGGCCGCTCAGTATTTGGGTTAGCCAGTGGTTGACTTCCCCATGCTTCCTTCCTACCCAGTCTTTAATCTGTGGAATAAGGCGATGGCTCCATCGACCATTCGACGATGTTTCCCACTTCAATTGCCATTGCCGAATGCTTCCAATCCTAGCATCTTCTGCCGACTCGGTTGTAGCTCTGGTCTCCAGAGCGAGGAGCACAAGTGGAACCATGCCTGCGATCACAAGTGCTGCTTCATCGGACATGGTTCGAAAGCCGCTGCACACACGCTGCGCGCATAGCCGGTACGTAGCTCGGACGCTCCTACTGTAGCTTGGCACAGCCATCGCATCAGCCCAAATCTTGGCCGCATAAAGGATGGTGGACCTAAGAACGCTGGCAAGGAGCCGCCTTTATTCCTGTTTCGGTCCCCTGGTGTTCAGCATGATTCTGCTGAGAGCGTTTCCAGTGTGTTGCGCTTTTTCACTTACAGCTTGGAGGTGTTCGCGATAGGCGAGTCGCGTATCGATCATGACTCTGAGGTATCGGATGGCTCTCTTAGAAGTTATGGATTCTGTGCCAACGGCCGTGAGCGGCCTGGTCGAGGCCAACAGAGTCTAGCCACGGGGTAATGCTAGCAATTGCTTCGTTGCACCTGCTCTCCGCTGTAGCAATCTCCTTTGCCACTACCACTAGTGCCACATCATCTGCAAAACCAACGATATGTGTATCTGTGGGAAGTGCTAGTCTCAAGACTCCATCATACATGCTGTTCCACAGGAGCGGACCCAAAACAGAGCCCTGGGGTACCCCCTCTGCGATAGCATGAGTTTCGGTGCCACTATTGGACTCATATTTGAGCTGTCTGCCTTCAAAGTAGATCCTGATTGTTGCGAGAAGGTAGAACGGAACACCAAAATCACTCAGCGCACTTAAAATCTTGCCCCAGGACGCAGTGTTGAAGGCATTCTTCACGTCCAGCGTGACGATAAGACAGTTTGTGTGTGTGTGCTTGTATGTGTGTCTCAATTGTACAGGGTATTTTGTATTCGGTAAACTCGACTACAGCGCTCTAACTTGTTAGAGAACAGGAAATATGATAGCGCTCTTAAAATTATCGGGAGTCTCGCCAGTTGGCAGGATCCAGTTGAAAGATACCGTTAGTTTTTCTATAAACCTTTTAGATGCAAATGCTAAATGCTCCGTGGGACTTCTACCATCTCCAGGGGCCTTTTGTAGATTAAGCTTAAGATTGTAATAAAATATTGTGCTGAGGCATCATTCATTGAAGATCTCCGTTCATGATCCGGCTCGAGGAACCAAGTAAATTGCAATGAAATATTGTATTGTTGCTTCATTAAAAATTCGTAATTATAGACATGCTACAAATTTTTGAACTGAGCTTTTTAAATTAACCGGAACAGTTCGTTATCAAAAAAGATTTGGTTTAAAAAACTAAAAAAGTTTTTTAAGAACATTGTTTACTTTAGACATATTTTTAAGAAAATAATTTTTTTTCTTAGAAATTGAAAAAATCTTTTTAGGGTTTATAAATTTCACCCTAGTTTTTAGATGGGTGATTTTATAAAAATCAACCCTATTTAAAGAAAATAGCCCCAATTTTCATGTTTTTAGAAAAATATTTTCTAAAACTTCTTCTTCATTGCATCTTTTTAATATTTTAGAAAACTTTTTTTGTTTATTAATCAATTTTTTCTAAATAGCAAGGCAATTTTTCTCTTTTCTATATGCATTAGCATGCAGTGTCACAGACACACTGAGGAAATAGGAAGCTGAGAAGAGAGCGCTTCATTATTTACCAATGAAGAATCACTGCCTTTTACGATTCTAGTAATAGTGGATTCGAGGTGAGATTCGTTTAAAATCCAATTTTCAGAGATATGCTTAATGGAATGTCCGCATATTTACTCAAGTTAATTTTGTTTTCATTCAGAATAATATAATTTTGTGTCCTCTTAGATTAGCCACCTTACCTAATACTTGTATCAACTCAGGTAATGTCCATCCATTCACTGATTTCTATCTACGTAACAAAGTTACTTAGATAAGTGTCTCCAAACACCCACCCCACCCCTCACACACTGTCCCTTCTCGATTGTATTGCTCTTACAAAACTTTTGACACAATTTATGGCATTCGCTTTTGTAACGATTATAAAAGCATTTGCAACAGCTGATATTCAGTGAAATTGATGAGGGAGGTAGGTTTCGATACCACCCACTCTCGACAGCGTTGAAATTTACTTCGTCCAAAAGTCCAAGAACAATAGCAAACGTAGAAGAAGTAACACACTTACATATACAGTTTATTGCATTTGCTGCGTGCGCCAGTGTGTGAGGAAAGTAAGTCACTCACCCACACGCTCACGTACGTACTGCGTATCTTCTGCACCCATAGGGACACCATTTGGTAATGAGATTTAGAAATAAAATCTACAAAGATGTTTGCACGAGCTGTTGACGTCCATCTAAGTGTGTTTGTGTGTCTCTGAATCTGTGCGTTTGTCCATTTGTTTTCAGCTACTATCCATTAGTAACAGATGCTACTTGTACTACCACCACTACGACTACTGCCTGATGTCTCCACATTCAAATGGCATCTATGCACGATGCCGTCATTTATATGTACATATTCTGCACAATATATACGGGTAGATGTGTGCAAATGCCTCTGTGTGTGTGTGTGTGCGAAAACATGAAGAGAGATGACAACCCTGGCTAAACGATTGTTAGATACTCTAAAAATTTGAAAACTTGATAAGTGGTTGACTGGCAATCGCCTTTCACAACATATAAATTTCAATATAAGCCAAAGCAATTGCTTGGCCGAATAAATAAAGTGTTTCCCTGACAATAAATTTAAATTCCAAATTAAATACCTAAAAATATTGGAAATTTCAAAGAACTACACAAGGGAAAGCTTTTTTCAATTTTGGCAAAGTTTTAAGACACTTGCATCAACTCGCTCCAACTGATCTACGAACGACATAATTTTCATTTAATACAAATGTCACTCCTATGTGGAGCGACCCTTAAAGTTAGTACTTTTTCTTAAACTCTACCACAAATTTGTATTTGGCCAGCATTTTGTGCTATTTGGTCAGCATGTTAATTCGCTTTGGTTTCTCCGTACTTACGCTCTGTTTGAGTAGAAGAGGAAGGTGTATCGTATTAAGCCATTGAATAGTTTTTTCATAGTTTTGCTGATAACGTTTCCCATTTCCGTTTCAGTTGCTTTAAGGCCGTACACTTACTCTTACATACGCTTGTACATCATAAACACGTTTGAATTATGACCCAGTAGAACTGGCTGTTTTTCACGTTTTCTGTCTTTGACTTTTCGTTGCCATAACCGAGATAAATCATTTTAGACAGCGTCATTAGTTGGCTGTAATCATTTTCTTGCGGCTCCTCCACCCACACACAGACACACACACACAACAACAGCAGTAACAACAACAGCAACAACAACAACATCGTTTGATACATAGCGTACAGCAGCTGTATTTCTTTTTATTTTTTTTTTTTTTATTTTCCGTCCTGTCATTGCTTCATTGGGAAGCTTTAATCCAAGTCAACATGGATGGGTGTGGTAAATGGTAAATTTCTTTTTAATTTGAAGCATTCACTCAAAGTCATCGTCATGTTCTGGGGGGGTATTAGTAGTACCGCCCACCATTCAGCTGCCCAGGCTGGACCCATGACTTATAATTTATGGCGCAAGCCTCACGTTTGTGGGCATTTTATAGCCATCGGCACAAAATATATATATGCGAGTGCGAGTATATATATATGTACAAGGGATAAGAGCATATAAGTTGAGCTGGACTGTGATATATCCTGTTAGAGTGAAAATAGCAGAGGTCTGTGTATAAAATGAGCACCGTATGAAAGCAATCTGCTTTGTACCGAAACGAAGGCAATTTTGATTATGGCGAAGCATTGAAGTTTATTTCAAATGACTCTACGCAAGAAACTCAAAAAGTCACTAGAGATGAGCTCGGGACAGAAAGTACAAACTTTTAATTAATCCGATCCTTTCCGTTTCCATCACTTGTCGAGATCCACTGCTTGCTTTCTAAAACACCACTGACACTTACACACAAGAAACTAAACCAATATACTATCACATAGAAGGACAGAGCTTAGATTCATATTTCAAGAAAGCCAGAGATAGTATTTTGCTTGAATTCCATAGGCAAATCTCAGTGACTACCGCTTATCGGCAGAGACCAAGTTTACAAAATCTTTTTCGGGCAAATACGAGATTAAGTAGCCAAAGTCGAAAGAGTTTTTGGTACCACTTTCCCTTGAGGGTAGAATGCAAGCAAGATCAAACGCATGTTTTCATTTTACTCTTATTTTTTTAAACCTGTACCCATTAAAAATGGGGTAAAAGGTGATCATGCAGTTGTGCAAATGTATGTAACAGCCAGAAGAAAGCATCTCCGACTCTATGAAGTATTTATAATCTTCATCAGCATCAACAGCCAAATCGATTAAGCCATGTCCATCATCTGTATGAACGCGTAGATCTCAGAGACTATAGGAGAAAGAGATACCAATTTTTACATGTATTTAAGTGTACGGTATACACAGATCAAGTTTCTTTCAGAGTAAGCAAGTCAAGCGCACGAAAATATATTCAGTCGAATAAGCTAACTCAATATTAACTTGGTAAGTCAAAATCATAGGAACAACACCACTTGGTACAGGGTATGTTGCAGTTGGTTCACTCGATTGCAACACTCTTACTTGTTTTTATTCAAATTTGTCTTCTTACTCAAATTACTCGGTTTTCTCTTGCTCAGTTGTTCACTCACTCAGTTTGAAACCTCAGTTTATCACTTGCTCAGTTCCTTACTTGTTCAGACCAGGGACCGTAAATAATGATTATATAATATGTAAATTTTGCATCCAAAAAACGCATCCACTTGGAGCGGGATGGAAAAATGGAGTATAATAAAATATGATTATATTTCAATAATCTATTCATTGCTCAATGGTTAATGATTCTTTTTTGATTTTCAGGAAATTATCATTATGACTTGAGTAAAATAAATGAAAATCAAAAGATTATGATTATCGTCCGAGTTTTATTTATTTTGATCAAAAGTATTACTCAAACACCGATTACGACTATAGGAAATGGCATTGTGGCAAGTTTGATGCATGTCCTTAGTAAGTGAACCAAATCGAATAAAACTCATATTCAAATTTTCAATAACATTAATATTAAATGGCGGTTTTCAAAAAAATTCAACATTTTATTAATTTCAAAGTGCTACAAATTTCACAAAATTGTAATAACCTGGGAAATGACCAAGCGTACGCTGTAGAACATGTTGCGTACTTCCGCATACTTGTTTTCCTTCGGGGACCAATGTTATATTAATATAACATTATTGCTGAAGTTTGGTGGAAAAGTTAAATAAAATTTTTCATATAATCAATGCAAGCGTCAGTATCTACGTCGACTATGGGAGAGACTGCTGAGGTTCAACATCACTCAGCCCTGGACGAGTTCCTCAATTCCATTGTGGTAGCTTCGGGGGACAAAGAGAATAATGACGATCCTGATGGAAAAATAAAGAGTGCTTAAAGCGAAATCGATAACTACAACCCAAAACCAGTTGATACCAACAAGAATTTAATGGAGAAATGGGGGGACAAAAAGTTCGACTATCCGACTAGCCGTTCCAGCAACGCAAGAAAGTGTGAACGAACATTTTCTGCCCTCAAATTGGTACTATCGGATCTGAGATGCAATCTCTCATCGGACTCGCTGCAAAAACTATTATTTGTCAAATTAAATAATTAATAAAATGTTGAATTTTGTTAAAACCGCCATTTAATATACATATTATTGAGAACTTGAATATGGGTTATTTGATTTGGTTCACTTACTAAGGACATGCATCAAACTTGCCACAATGCCTTTTGCTCTAGTCGTAATCTCCGTTTGAGTAATAGTTTTGAGCAAAAAAATAAAACTCGGGTCATAATCATTAAATTTTGACTTTCATTTATTTTACTTAAGTCATAATGATTATTTTATATTAGAAAATCAATTTTAATCATTGAGGAATAAAATAAAAATCAAAAAAATAATCATTACAGATAGATTTTTAAAATGGAACTCATAATCATTACGGTCCCTGGTTCAGACTAGTGTTGGGTTGTTCAAGAGCGTGTTAACAAAATTCAGTTGTTCACTTAACTGAAAAAGTGAACATGTTCGTCTTCAGTTGTTCAGTGTGAGTTGTTCAGTAAGAGTCGTTCAGTTGCTCTTGCTTAGTCAATTTTTCACTGCTTTATTCAGTTACTAGTTCAGTGAATGGTTCAGTGTGATCTGATCAGTGACTGTTCACTTAGTTAGGTAACTGCTCAGTTGTTATTTTCTTTGCGTTTCTATTTATTCTCAATGTGTGGTCACACTGTTTTAAACAACAAGCGTTTTAAGCAACTGAAAACGAACAACTGAACAACTGAGCTACTGAACAACTGATGCGCAAATTGAGTAAGTTGACTTACTTTGAAAAAAAGAACAACTGAACATGTTCAGTGAAATGGGCACCTTTATCCAACACTAGTTTACTCTTTAACTTACTCAGTTGTTCAGTTGCTCAATTATTGACTTGCTCAGAATTTCACTTGCTCGGTTGTTAAGCCTCAGCAGATCACTTTCTCAGTTCCTTACATGTTCAGACTTTAGCTTACTCAGTTCTTTATTGGCTCCGTTGTTCACTTGCTCAGTAGTTCACTTGCTCAGTTGTTCATCTGATCATCACTTACTTACTCAGTTGTTCACTTGCTGTGGTATACACTTACTCACTTGCTCAGTTGTTGACTTGCTCAGTTGCTTATTTGATCTTATGCTGTTTTGTTATGAGATGAAAGCAGTAACATTTAAGAACCTTTCATTCGATCTTTCATGGGTCAGCTGATTGTCGAATTATTGGTTGGGAGAACGCAAAGTAACTGAGTCATCAGAAAAGCTGAGCTAAAAGTCAACAAAAAGATCAACTGAGTCAATAGAACAATTTTGTTTGCACTGATAGTAAGTTTATACTAAGCTTAGCCAAAAAAAACAATTGAGTAAGCAGTCTTAGTAATGAGTCACTGAGCAATAATAAACATTTGAAAAAGAGCATGTTCCCTAAAAAGGTCACTGAACATCTCATTTCGGTTCAGCTTCTGCCTGTTCCTTACCTTCTTCTCCGTAAATTAGTACGTTTCCATGTTTCTGTAATGAGTAGTTAGTTAATAACATGAAGAAGGAACATTAAAGTTTAAACCACCAATTGGTCCTGCCACTACCAATCCGGTCTCTGGCTTCTGCTTAATTTGCTATGCCATTTGCCCTTTTCTGCATTTAATGGTCGAAAATGCTTTGTACACTGATTTATAGGGTATGATAGACAAACAGAGATAAAATCTGTTGGCCAGCAGCCTACACCACGCCCCACTCTTGTTTCTGCCCTCTCTCTGTCTCTCTCTCCCCCTTGACTCTGTCTCTATATCCTTGGTCCATCGTCTCAAGGTTGCCTGTTCTTGTGCTTAATGGCTTTTTAATTATATTAGCGGCGGTCGATTTCGATTTGTGGTCATTACAAATAAAATTTTGCGCTAAATTTAAGGTCCTCCATTCCCTTGGCGGCGTAATAATTGCATCATTTGATCTTGTTTTCTCGGATAGTGTGTGCATCTGCTGCTTCAGCGGCATAGCTAGGAAAGGCGCACAAACACACACACACTAACATATGCTAATAGCAATTTGTGGTAATGAAGTTGATTAACATTGCCAGCCAAGAGTGACAACAACACGAACATGACGCCCAGACGGAGACAGAATCATGTTCAGGCAGGCAGTCGCTCCTTGCCTTTGGTAATTAAATTCATGCGCTGCCGCTTTCCACTGCATTTCCTTCAGCTTCTGCTTTAGCTGATGGCTCTGCCACTGGCGTCATCCCGTTCATATTACGGAAATTGCATTGAAGTTTGCCATATCCCATAAAGGCCTCGGCTCATTTCCTTTTGACATGGTGTACCATTTGACATTGGTAGACACCGAATTTTGAGTTATGTTCCATTTATGTAAACGGGTGAAACCATTGACTTAAACCTAAATTTGGTTGTATTATAATTCATTAAAAAGGTAATTTAATTTGGACTTAATGATCCTTCAGTCCAAAGCCAAGTGTAGAGAGCGTCGCCTCGTTGGGCTTTAGCATATTTTCGCACAAATAATCTTTTGTTTTCCTCCATTTGCTGTAGCTTTTGGCTAATACTGCTGTTAATTTTCACCGCAAATAAAAGCGAATTTTTAATGCAATTAAAACAACAAAAATGAACACCAAAAATTGCATTTGGGAATCGATTTAAATTTTAAAATAAGGCATTATTTTTAGAGGTAGTGCAATCCAAGTTGATTAAATTTTCCACCAAAGCTTAAATAATGCATTGAATTTTGCATTTTAATGCGTTAATATAAATATGGTCGAAATATGGTGGATGACTTTAGCAAAAGGCGGAAACGGAAACGTTCCAATGACAATGGACAAAAGCAAAACGGTGCGCAACAAATGAATAAATAGCCATGAATGGTTCATGAATGATAGTCACTGATAGTCGAGGAGGGATTGGGTGAGGTAGTCATGCCTTTTGCCTCCCCCATTTATAAATATATAATTATGAATGCACACATCAAGGGGTGGTAATTCAATTTTCACAGCCAGCATCATCAACTGCAACGAAAGTCACGTAATGAAAAAAAAAATGAAGAAAAATGAGGCCTTTGAATGCAAATGTTGTGAATGTGAATGCTGCCAGCTTCCAAAAGTAGCCGTGTAATTGAATGTGTTGCATCGATATATGATGCTTCCCTCTTATTAACCGCTGTCCGTTACGATAGATTAGAGATGGATGCGTGAGACCAGGGTGACTGATTTTGAAGAAGTCAGTGTACTTTGGTCGCCCAACCATGTTAACACTTTTTAATTCTACAGACGTGTATAGGGTTAACTCATGATTAGACATCGGATTTTGCATATTTGCATATTTTGAACCGAATTGCACACATCTTATTTTTATTTATCAATGATCCAAGTCCGCTAAAAACAAACAAAATAAATTGCATATTTTCATAAAAAAATATGCAAAATGTGCAAAAAACCTTTTATTTTGAAATTACATAATGATTCTGTGCTAACCATTTTCTGATTTTGTTGCAAATCTGTTTGAACTTGTAAATCAACGTCATAAACTCAACTTATAATAAATTAAAATGCCGAAAATGAGTGATAAAAACACACTTTTAATTCAAAAATGGCTAAGAGATTTGCCATCAAACTGTTTTGCAATACATATTTACATAGCAGGCACCCGGCGTGCGTTGTCTTGCCCCTTTTAGAATTTTAAACACAATACGAAGAAGTGAAGCTTAATATACAATTGCCAGCTATCAAATCTTCATACTATTCTATACTCATTAAATTTTGTTTCAAATTTCACGAGTTTTTGGTCCGTATGATCTTCACCTCCTATTTACCCGTCGATATACCCGTCTTCGTGTCAATCTAAAGTCATATAAGAATTTCGCATATGTTAAAATTCTTTAAACCGGTAGACCTTTCATTTACCCGTCTTTAATTGCCAACTATTATATCTTCATGATAATCTGAACTAATCATAAAATTTTGTATATATCCGGCTTTTTGGACCGCTTGGTCTTGATCCGTCAATTTACTTGTCTACATTATAACCTAACTCATCCAAAAGTTTTGTAAATTTCACAACTTTTTGGACCGTTGGATTTAACCATTTACGCTTCAGCAATTGCCATATATCTTTATGATCTTAATAAAACTCATAAAATTTTGCAAATTTCGCGAAAAATCTAAACTCAAAAAATTATTTTGAACAGTTCGGTCTTTTTTTAGACAGTTCGGTCTACACCCTATATTTATCCGTCCATTAAGTCTTCATAATAACCTTTGGTCATATGAAAAGTTGGCAAATTTCGCGATTCTTTTAACCGTTCGATCTACACCGTCTACATTGCCATCCATAAAACCTAGCAACCTAGCAAATGATGTTTGTGAGAAGTGTTTGCTTGGTTAGTCGGCAAATGAATTCTTGTTCGAAGAATTTTTTCGTCGAAACATACGAAGCTGTCGTTGCAATATACTTTGGTTTGTGCTATCGAGAGTGCCTATACGCGCGAAACCACAACGATTGCGTTGCGTGCGCATAGGCTGGACGCATCCCTGGCTTACATCCAGATTTTCCTGCGTTCCCTGTGGAACTGTTATGGTAGCCGATATACTTTTTAAGTCCACAGTTCCACCTCTCCTCTTTTAAGCATACACGTGCCCAGCCCTATGGTCTCTCCTGAACGTTTTTACGCTCTCTGCAGGCGTAGCATTCGGTTTATTGCATGCAATTAAGTTCAATAAAGTGATGCGTGAAGCATACGCTCAGGTCCAGGCATATGGAAGGATTTGTACGCCTACGTTCTTCTCATCATTGCTGTTTCTGCTGCTGTTGTTGTTGTTGCGTAATTAACGAAAATGCGCTTGCGGCTGCAGGCGAGTCCAGGGCTCATTTACACGAACACAGCCTGGCCGCCAATGCGAACAACGGTTTTTTGTGGTATTGAAAGGCTAAAATTTAATTAAAGTCGGAAAGGAGATTGAACTGCCCGACTGCCTGTCTGTTTCCTAATTCGATTAACAATCAATGAAAACAAAACTTAAAGGAGGGAATCAGTTCACGGCATAATTGAATTGACACACACCCAACGGAAACAGGACAAGAGATAAATGCTGAGACCGCAGGCCAGCGACGGGTGGTCCTAGTGGCATCTTTAACAGTTTCGAATTTGCGGTTGTTGTTTGCTGCTGTTTAGTATTTGTGGGGGACGCAGCCGCAAGATAAAAAAAAAGAGTCGCGTGTAAAATTTTCATGTAAACATGCAAAATACAACCAACCAAACAACCAACAGGTGATTTTGAAATATTGTTTAACAACAAAAAACACATGCTAACAAAGTAATGTCTGTTGTCTTTCGTGATATAGGAAAACTAGTAAATGGTTTTAAGTTCTTTTTAATTGTTCACAAAATGAAACAAAGAAAACATTAATGAATTTTATTTATTATTATACTTTGAAACATTTTTCAACAAACAAATATTGATACCGGAGAGACCAACAAAATTTGAATAGTATTTATGGTAGTTTAAAAACCCTAGCTGGGTTTATTCTGATTTTATGATCTTATGGACTCTTGGAGTTTTCTGATATTTTTGAAAAAATGTTTTGTTTTTCAAGTCTATATCTCATAAACTATTTGAAATTTTTCTGTCTTCAGCAGTTTTGCAGCTCTGAACCAATCCTAATAACGTCGTAATGCTCAAAATGAAGAAAATGTGAAAAAATTAAACCTTTTCTATTGGTTTTTTTTACTTTTTTTTAAAAACCGCCACCAATTTAAAATAAAATTTATTGCGAGAATGTCGATACGAAAACTAATATTGTTTATTTTTGCTTTGGCAAATCAGATAGGCATGAAGTATATTGTTGGAAATCGGTGTCTATTTATTGATAGCTCAGTAACGAGCTTAAAAGCAGTATTATTGCACAAAACAATTGAAATGCCGTCTTTTCCTTTACTACTGTACACTGATTAAAAAGAAGGTTTTTCTACAATGCAAGTGATAGTGAAAGCATTAAGTATAATGAACACTTATGCAAAACTCAGACTTGCTGTGACTTAAAAGTTGTAAACCAAAATACCAAATACCATTGCTTCATTTGCCTATGGGACATGCGAACTAAAGTTGACCATTATTCCCATGAAAGGCAAAGAAGAGAGCCGAATGTGTTAAAGACTCAACTTTGGATATGACAACAAAGCCATTAATACAAAACGTACACTCAGAAAAAAGCCCATTATCTTTGTATTCAGATCAAGTACAGACTGTGTCAATAGTACGGTAAGTACGAAAATACTTGATTCAAGTTAAAAAGTCTTATTTAAGGTGCGATTTTTTCAATCCCGAAATACTTGTTTTAAGACTGGTTCGGGGTATTTTAAGTACATTTCGAATTATTATAAAATATTTTTGGTCATACTATAAGTTTATTATGGTCTTGAGTACAGACCGATTTACTCTCAAAATAAGTGCAAAAATTTTTCATCGAAGTATCATATATTCTAAAATCAACCCCAAAACATTCTTGAAACAAAATAATGCTTTATAAAATAAGTACAAAATATTCTTGGCTTAAGAATATACAATTCTAGACTTTTCCCAATTGGTTCTTGAAACTAGGTCTCTGTATTATATCAAAATCCAAAGGAAATGAATTAACCAATGACCAAGATGTTTATACTGTAGGTCAGAAATCTACTCTCACTCCATAAGCAAAGTGTTTGAACCAGGCGGGAATTTTAAGAACAGATTCGACTTGAAATAATTCGCATTTTCCGTAGCACAGTTTCTTAATCCAAGAAAGTTTGTACTTGAACTTAGAACGATCCTTTTGTGTTTTTTTGGGCTAACTGTAAGTACGAAATGTTCTTGATTCTCATTTTAATAATATTAACAGTCGTTTTTCTATTCTAGAATATTTCATACCTCATTTAAATACGTCCTAGAACAAAACATGCTTGAAATTTTAAGTAAAAAATGGTATAAATTCCATTCCTATCGATCTAGAACTCTGTCGGTCGTTTTTTTCTGAGTGTATCCAATAAATTTCTGGGTATAACGAAGAAGTTCAACGAAAAAATTGTCAAAAACAATAAGCTTGTCTTTAAGTACTTAAAAGACAGCTAAGTGTTCAAAAAATGAAAGCAGGTAATATACACTGCTCGCCACTTGAATAGGACACCCTGTATGCTCTCTTTAATACTGCTCGTAACTCGAAAACGAAATGGTAGAATAACGGTATTTTTTGCATATTATCTTTGTGCAAGCATTCTTCGCTCTTTCTGGTATATTCCAAGTTTTGGAATAGAACCGTTATAAAATTGTTTGCACTTTATGTGAGCATTCGCAAAAATTCAATGGAATTTTTGCGCCACTTGAATAGAACATGCATTTTATTTGGTCGGTATCGTTGACACGTGCACACAAATTTTGGTTTACTTAAACTTTTTGCTTTAATTGAAGTGTATATAAAACTAAAAAAAAATAAAATGGGGCGTGGCACTTCATTATCTGAGTCGGAGAAAGGAAAAATCCAAGCTTACAAGGATTCTGGCCTTTCTATTGCCAAAACAGGAAAAAAAGTCGACAGGAGCCGTAACGCCATAAGAAATTTTTTAAATAATGAGGCTAATTATGGTAAAAACATGAAGGGCCGCACCCACAGTGTGCTTACTATCGCGGACAAGCGACTTATATTAAGAGAAGCTTCCAATTCGCACGAATCTTTGTCCAAGATAAGGGAAAAATGCAACGTTAAAGCAAGTTTGACAACCATGCGTCGCGTTATTAATAATGCTACACACCTAAAGAGACTAAAAATCAAGAAGACCACCATGAATGCGTTGTGTTATAATGGTATATTGAAAGAGGCCTTTCCACACTGCCAAACTCTTTTTGCAAATCTAAAATGGATTTATCAACATGATAATGCCCCTATACATACGGCCCGGATTGTTAAATCGTTATAGCGAGCCAAAACGTGGAGTTATTAAACTGGCCACCCTATTCACCGGACTTGAATATCATTGAGAATGTGTGGGGATGGCTAACACGTGAAGTATATGGATCAGGTCAGCAATATTCGAGCGTTCCCGAACTAATTGCAGCTATCAAATTAGCATGGGGCTCGATATCGTTGAATTATTTGGGAAAATTGTATGCATCCCTTCCAGACCGAATGTGTGAGGTTTTGGAGAAAAAAGGAGGCTCAACACACTATTAAAAACTTTTTTTGGTCTAAAAACATGCTAGTAATTTCTTATTTACGTAATATTGTTATTTGAAAAGGATTAAAATATTCTTAAATGGTTTTTAGATAAAGTGTCCTATTCAAGTGGTGCAAAATGCAGACTCCAAAGTTTGTTACTTATTGGTTAACAATGTTTTTTGTATACTTACAACTTTTGAATAATTTTGTAATTTACGTCTAATTACTACATTTAAATAAACTTTATTAGAAAACAAAAATTATTTTCCTAGATGGCTTGGTTTAGCAGCAATTAACTATAGAAAATCGTCTTTAGAGGTGTCCTATTCAAGTGGCGAGCAGTGTATGTTCCGTTGTTTACACAATTCTTTACTAATCCGTAAATGCTTGCAAAAATTTTTACTTTAAATAGGTGTACTTAATGGACCTTTGTCCCAGAAACTGCATTTCCTCAATAACCACCTGGAAGAATTCGCTAAGCAATTATGTGCCGAATCAGATGAGCAAAGCAAGCGCTTTCACCATGTAATCATCCCAATGGAAAAAAGGTTCAAAAGAGAAAGAACAGATTCCATTCTTGGCGAGGTACGATAAAGATAACAACAACAATAACGATGATTATGATGAAACCGATGTGTCTTGAGATTGCCTATCGAGCTCAGATGACTAAAATGACTCCGACGGTAAGCTATATCGAAAGAGATTGAGAATGTCAATGGAAGCCAATTAAAATATTAAAGTAATAAAACATAAAATCCTTTCTGTTTGACTTATTGTAAAGCTTAACTCTATAAAAAACAATGCAAAATAATAAATTTTTTTACATTTTTGTGATTTTGAGCATGAAAACATTAATTTTTTGAGCTGGTCCAAAGAAGTGTTTTGTAGGCCTGGTTAAGAGCTACAAGTTAGCTTAAGATAGTAAAGAAAAATTTCAAATAGTTTATGAGTTATAGACTTGAATAACAAAACATTTTTTCAAATAACATAAAAACTTCAAGAGTATATTAGAAGAAAACCTTAGCCAATGAGACCAAACCCAGCCAGGGCTTTTTAACTATCATAAGTACCTTTTAAATTTTGTTCGTCTCGTTGGTATCAAAATGTTTTGGCGATCCGACTTGAAAAGTTATTAAGGAATTCAATTCAATAAGATCCTCAAAGGATTCGAAAGCGGAATCAGGCGATCATTTTCGGTTAGCTCTAAAAACAATTTTGTAAACTAAACCTAGTTTAAAACTTAAATATTTAACTTAAGTTTTGCATTAACGCTATAGCTTCCTTTTGTAATTACTAAAATCAGTTGGTTTTTCATTCCGCATGCCTTCGCTTCAGATTGGGCTTTGTCCTTTACATTTCCCCAACCAACTACTATATTTCTTTTCAGAGTACTTTTGTTGCCTCATAAATGGCCAGCTAATTTAGTTTTACCCCGAGGTCTTCCCTCTATTCAAAGTGGTGAATTGGATTAGAGCTGGGTACCTCGTAATAAGTATAACGTTAATTGAGTATGGTAATTCACTTAGCTGCGAAGGGTGGGTCGGAAAAGGGGTGTGCATTTAATTTTTGCCTGCATTTTCTGCGCCTGTTTATCGTTTGCTTTTAATCTTTAACGATTTTGTTTTATTTTTTTTTTTTTTTTTGGTTGGTGGACGTCCCGACCAGGATGTCCAGCGGGAAATCTGTGCCAGTGCAGAGAACGAAAGAGAGATTCATCATGTTTGCCTTAGTAGTTGCCGGGAAGGCGGGGAGCGGTGGCTACGCGTTGCCTTCAGCCAACAGCAGGAGGACATTTTTAATTAAATTGCATTTCCGCTTGGGAAATTTTTTATGAAGGAGAAAGAGAGCGAGAACGGTTTGTGCTTGTGCCATTGCTGCGTCTCTCTGCTTTTGTGCTTATTTGTATGCCGCCTTGCTGCTACTTCTGCTGCTGCTGCTTCATCATCCTCATCCCGACATCCAGAGACGACACGCAATCACAGTAGTTTTGCGCCTGCGGTAAACTGGTGGGAGGAGCGGATGAGGACTCGTCTCGACTCGCATGTAATTCAATTTTTTTTTGCCCGCTTTGGCAATTCCACAAAAGAAGCATTTATTTTTCGCCCGGCTTTGTATGCGCTTTTCTTTGTTGCACACAAAACTCAATATCCACGGACTTGATGTCCTTTGTAATGCAACCGTCGTTGCGGGAATGACGCAATGTCGGACTGAAGCCAGCAGCTCAAATCTGTTGACATGCCAACCCACCAGACGAGAATGGGGGAGTGAGTTGGAGTCCAGTTAGCTAGCTTTAACATCAAACTTAATGACTTGGGGGGGCCAAAAGCTAAATTGCACAAAGTGCTCCGGCAGCCGACTTTTGCTCTCCCTCTCCCGTTCTCTCTTTCTGCATTTTTTGCGTACGGCAATCAACATTTGCACATGTTACGCTGGTATTTTTTTTTTTGCCACATCAAATTACATAGACTAGAAAATTGTTTGGTGCGGAATTTTCATTACAAAATAGTTAAGTTTTGGCAAAAATAATTGCAAAATTAGAAGCAGAGCTAAAACAAATGAAGGTATTTTTATATGAACATTTCCGGTGTGTATGCAAATGGCAGTTTCACTAATAAAAACGCTTGAAGGCAATTGTAAGATGTTACCCAAAAAGTAGGCAACAGAAAATTTTCAATATGAATGCCATAGAAATAGTTGCCCCAAAAAGTAGGCAGCACAAATTTATGAAAGAAGGAATAGAAGGTGGCCCCAAAATGTAGGCAATCAATAGGCAATGCCGAGTGAGTTCGGTACCCAGGGCGTATGCGCTATAGGAAATTTTCCCAAATTTCAGGCATTAATTAATAACTTAAAAACTAAGCAAGATTTTGGGGTCTAGTTTTTTGCTTTAAGTTATACATACCGTGGGGCTATAGTTGGGAAAAGGTGGGCGTGGTAGCACTTCACCCCGCCTTAAAAAAAATGATACATTTTTTTTTTCGTATTAATTTAAATAAATAATATGTATAAAATTGTAAAACTATTGCCGCGTAACAAACGCAAACTCAATGCAAATGTGGGAGTCCTGGAAAAAATTCGGATGTTATTCTTTGAAACGTAACTGTTGTGTAACTGTTGTTGCGAATAAGCTTGATTCTGCATCCGTGTCTTTTTTTTGACGGAATATGCTTGATTGTAGTTTGCTTGACAAGTGCTGGCATCAAAGCCGTAACTTAGATTTAAATCTGCAGTTAAGAAATTTGAGTCCTTAGCATTCATTGCATGTAATAAAACATCATCTTGCAAACCAACAATCCGAGCAGCAGTGTGGTCTAGAAGGTTTTGAAGACTGACTTCTGCTTTCGCATCAGAAACAACGATGCCTGATGGTCTGCAATGGCTTTTACTTTCAGTCTCTTCCTTATAAATCGGATATAAATCGCAATTTTTGATCTTTCAGTCCTCCCAAATTGCACAATATTGGTCTTTTGTAAGTCCCTGATCCAAAATTAATGCCAAGGTATCGTCGGCGGAAGACCGCAAAGGATTCTTGATTGGGTGTGACATTATGTTTTGGATAAATGTTGCCTTTTCCAGACTTTTATAAAGCAACTTAAGAACTTCTGCAAGGTCAGCATGCCCTTTTTAACGAGCAGCTCTGCTTGCTGCTTGCAACAATAAACGCACGTTATCTGCCTCAGATATTGATAGATCAGCAGCTTGTTTCCTCCGACCTCTAATATCCTTAAGCGTAAATGGCAATCAGGGACGACCAACTGGGTTCATGTGCTTCTTAATGGTTATGAATTGATTTTGCTTAAGCCAGTCAGAATGTCTACGTTTAAAGAGTTGCATACTTCGGTAACATTTCCGCCACTTTATCTCCAGATTAGTAAAAAACATCCTGCTTTTTTCTTTTAAATATGTTTCAGAAGCGTCTGAAAAACTTTGGCTTAACCCCTTTTTAAAGCAATCAAAAATAAGATCCTCTGCGGCAGATCGACTTTTTGCCACTTGGCAAGCAAGAAGGTATTTGAAAAATGAGGTTGAGTCCTAAAAAATTAAATTTTGCAAAAAATGCGCAGAATTGATGGATCCACAGAATGCAAAAAGTCACAGCCCTAACAAATCTAAACAAATTTGGTAGGGCTTTGCCAAGTAGAATTTTCTTCACAAATTTTTTTTTTTGAGATGAATTACGAACATCTACAAGGAAACCACGATTGATTTCTACAGATCAAAGATACTAACACATAGTACATAGCACAACGATTAGATTCCATCATAAATATTTGACAAAACTCTCTGTTTTTATTAATTTATAGTAATTGACAATTGCAGCAGAAAAACACACACTTAACATTGAACTGTCTGTTTGCATCAGCTGCTCATTTAACAGAGCTCTGTTAAATCAAAATTCGTGGTATGTAACATTGAAGACTGATGTATTTGTGAGCATGCCAAATGCCGCCTGATCCGCTATTGCTAGTGTCAATGCTTCTGCGCCGTATTGCAGGACTGGGATGATGGGGCTCTTGTACAGCGTTTATTTCGTTTTTTTCGAGAAAGTTCTCTGCTCTTGAACTCCCCACTCAACCCTTGGTAACATAGATGGGCAAGAGTAAATCGTCGTCGGATTTACAGTATGATGTTGTGGTCGCTGGTTATCGTTGTGAGTAAGTATATAATATTCTATCCATAGTATTCTTATGTGCACCTTTACTTCATTTAAAATTTTTTCAATACGAACAAGATTATTCAAAAGGGAATATCTTCATTTTAAAAATCGCATAGCTGATGGGAGCAAAGATTTTTTTTGATAATGAATTTAGGTTTTAGATAGATTGTCTTTAAAATGGGTCAACATACATACATATTTTCTGTTCATTTATGCTTAAATTACTACCCTAATGTGTTGGAGCATTTTCAAAAACAGATTCCTGTTAAGCAAACGAATAAATGTACCATCGTATCAAAATTTTAACCATTAAAAATTCTAGTGCTATCGAAATGATATTATATAGACCAGCGATGGTCAAAAGAACCCCCTGGTGAGCGAAGACATTTCGCTATTTACACGTATACGAGCCGTACGCATGCCGAAGGTGCGGAGCAGAGAGCAAAAAGCCGTTCAGTCGCTGGCTAGCCTTTGATGCTGTCGAAGGTCGAAGCAAACACGCTACTACACTCTCACTTTTTGGCCTCGCTCTCGTTGACCAACGCTAATTTAGACAAGTATGGTCCGATTTCACATCTACTAGATAATATTTCATTTCGAATAATTTTATTATTGCTACTCAATTTATTTTTCTTCCAACAATTTACTATTATACCCTTGCAAAGGGTATTATAATTTTGCCCAGAAGTTTGCAACGCATAGAAATATTCATTTCCGACCCCATAAACTATATATATTCTTGATCAGGGCGACGAGCTGAGTCGATTGAGCTTTGTCCGTCCGTCTGTCTGTCTGTCTGTCTGTCTGTCTGTCTGTCCGTCTGTCTGTCCGTCTGTCTGTCCGTCTGTCTGTCTGTCTGTCTGTCTGTCCGTCTGTTTCTACGCAAACTAGTCTCTCAGTTTTAAAGCTAGCGAGCTGAAATTTTGCACAGACTTCTTTTTACTGCACGCTGATAATATGTCGGAACCGACCGGATCGGATGACTATATCTTATAGCTGCCATAGGAACCATTGGTAAAAAAATGGGTCTTAGTGAGAAAAACTTTTTTGTTCTTAATGTTAGCGTTCCCAAACACGGTCATTATTAATATTATAAGCTTTCAAACAGATTTGCAAACTTTGGTCAAAATCGGATGACCATATCTTATAGCTGCCATAGAACCGATCGGTCGGAAAATGGGTCTTACTGAGAAAAACTTTTTTGGTTTCAATGTTAGCGTCCTCAAACTCGTCCCTTATTAATATTATATGCTTTCAAACAGATTCGCAACTTTTTATTAAAATCGGATGACTATATCTTATAGCTGCCATAGGACCGATCGGTCGGAAAATGGGTCTTAGTGAAAAATTTTTTTTTGTTTTCAAGTAAATCGTTCTTAAGGTCGGTGATTATTAATATTAAACGCTTTCAAGCTAATTTGAAAAATTTGGTCGAAATCAGATGACTATATCTGCAGGCTGCCATAGGACTTATCGGTCGGAAAATGAGTCTTAGTGAGAAAAACTGTTTTGTTTTCAATTTTATCGTTCTTAAACTTGGCGATTGTTAATTTGATATGTTTTCAAAAAGATTCGCGAAATTTGGTCGAAATCAGATGTTCATCTGACGGAAAATCGATTTTAGTAACAAAAGTTTTTGATTTTTATCCAAGCGTTCTTAAGCTCTGTCATTTCAAAAACAGCTTTTGCAAGGGTATAAAAACTTCGGCACAGACGAAGTTAGCTTGGCCTTCTCGTTTTTCTTTTGATTTTCCTCGCTTTTCTTTTGCCATCTCTTCATAGCTGGTATTTCTTTGGCTATCTAATCGTTATTCAAGGTTCTTAGTTCGTTTTTCAATCGCTTTTCCCTCGCTTTTTATTCGTTTATAGCTTATTCCTTTAACTTTATTTAGTTTTCTTATTTTTAATTTTTTTAGTTTTGAACTTGTTTTTGTATTGTAGCCATAAATCAAAACATCTTACTAAATTAATGGAAATTAAGCGTATTTCATCTAAAGTAGAAAAATCGTGAGCTAATAGCTTTACAATTTAGATGCACCTCATGGCGCCTAAAGCCTTTTTCTGGTATTTTTACACCTGACCTCCCCAACTTGGCTTGATACAATTTTTACAGCATGCACACAATACGCTGGCCACTTGTGATGCGTAATTCTGGACAAACAACCAGTCCTTGCGTTCCACCGGAGCTCTCTCTGTGTGTTTGCATACATACATATATAGCAAATAAACACACTCCAATCCAAACATACACGTATATATGCATATTCACACCCAACATACCCAACAGCAGGCACCGGGAGTACACAAATAAACTGATAAACTGATTGCAACCACAGTGACTGGTTATGGGGTGGGTATGGGGGTTTACGTGGCGCATTCAAGCGAAACCGAAACAGTAGCGAAATTTATAACCAAAAAGGGAATTACAAAATCGCGTATAAATTTATGTACGAACTGGGAGCTCGTCTTCCTGCACTCCCAACAGCAACACCAACAACAACAACAATAACGTCGAGCTGATAAAACAGATTTCGATATCAGCAGCGACAAAACGGCAAGCGAAGGAACGACAAGAACGAAAACGACACATCGATGCGATGCGATGCGATGCAATGTGAATGTGTGCGTCTGTCTGTCTGTGTGAGTGTGTGTGTGTGGTGGAGGCGGTTGAAATGAAGTGCCAATATGGGCGGAGTGTGAATCCAAAGATGAGAGCGTGAAGTATGCAAATCTAAACATACTTTCGGTATTACTTTTTTATAAAACTTTGATATTAATTCAGCTCCAGCTTTTGTCTACACTCAACAATTTTTCTTTATTAAGAGAATCGCGAATTAAATTATGAAAATCGACTTAAAATTATGAACAATTTCTATATATAAAATATTTTTTTCTGAAATTGTATAAATTGTAAAAGTTTTTTTTAAAAAATATTTTACTAAAATTTGGGGTGAATCGCCTTAGTACGGTTTTTAAGATATGAAAAAATTATTGTAGATTTTTCGAGAATATTATGGAATAAGTTTGGATTTTGGTAACGAGTTGGCTTGCTCAACTTCGCTTAAAGTTCGGTACAAGTTAGCTCAAGCAACGTGTTCGAGCTGACTCAATATAATTTGAGGTATCTTGTTGATTTATAGCTAACTTCGAGTGCTCGTTTTCAAAAAAGAGCCATTTCGTCGAGCAAAACAAGTAAGAAAGTCGGTCAAGCCCGACTGTAATATACTCTGTATCTAGAGTAGCAGCTGAAATTGGCGCTGCTGAACAATAGATGGCGACACTACTTGCATTGAACTGACCAATAGATGGCGACACTACTGCCAGGGCTGTGGCAGCCCTGGCCACCTCTGGTCACACAATTTACCGAGCACCATCCCTGACGCGATAGCAGAACGACAACACACGCCATCCCTGGCGCTCAGTTTCTGGCTTGGCTTCGGCCACAGGCGGCACGCGCCTGCATCGCTCCGTTCGACTTGACGATAATTGTTAGCTTATGTGACATTCAATAAAGTTAGTTACTTATCAAACCTAGTAGCTAAAGGGCGGGGGAAGTAACTTACTTTTGGTCATAACTTGAGTATAGTTCTTTCGATCTTTATTATTTCTTCAGCAAATCGATATATAAACTTGCTTACTAAATATCTCTGGAAGGTACAAACCATCTATCTACAAAACTGTGAGAGATTTGACGTTTTTTGTAAATTGCGGGGGCGGGAGGGGTCGTTGTAAAAATATACTTAATCTACCTGCAAGTATAAGCAGTATATGTTCCATACATGTCAAACCTCTATCTCTTACCAACTCTGAGATCTGTGCATTCTTACACATGGACAGACAGAGGGACTTGGCTATATCGACAAGGCTTTTGATGCTGATCACGAACACGCCCCAACTAAACAACAAATCCAACCCACCACGCCCTACTCTACTTCTTGGTAATACCAAATGTAAAGGATGATCAACTCGTGTTGCCTCTTAGCCAATTTCCGTTAGCTGTAGCTGACCAATCTGATATCATATACTGTAATTTAATACATATCACTTCACTCTCACGTTTTCATCGCTAGCTTTCTCCGGGAAGCTCTAGTCACCCATAATTTATTCGCTCTTTTTGAAAATTTGTTTCGCACACATACGAAAAAAATATCAATTTCAGTGAAAATGCAAATTCAAAAATTGAAAGAACTGTGTGTGTGTGTGGTGGGGTGTGCAAAGGACTGTTTATGGCTGCCTGCCTCGACGCGTAGCTGGCAGATTGTTTCCGCTGCTTTAGACTTTTTGGCACACACACATAGAAAGAGAGAGAGAAAGAGTGAGGGGGAAGGAGTGCTCCAATGATACGGAAGTAAGTGCAAAGCCCTTCCCTCGCTCTGTCGCTGGCAAAGTGTTAATTTACGAAATTGCAGAAGATTTCATTGAGTTAAGAAGTTCCCACTCACTCGTTGTTGCTTATTTATGCATGTAAATGTTTATGTGCCCCCATCCCTCCCCCGTCACCGTCTAAATATTCCTGCTCGCACTGGGCCTGGCCACTAGTTTTATTTTTAACTCCCTCTTTCTCTCTCTTTCTCTTTCACCTGCTCTCGTATTTAACTCACAAAACAGAGTCCAGGTAAGCTTGTATCCCCTTTTTGCCTCTGCTGGTCCGCCCACTGCATGTTTATAGTGTCTGGCTGGTCTGGGTATCAGAGCGCTTCGATCTTGGTAAATGGAAATTTACACGTTAACACTTTTGGCCGCTTGTAAGTGATTTGGTTTTAATTCGCTTGATGGCGTCTGTTGGCTTTCTGTGCCACCATCACCACCTACTCCCACTCCTCTTGCTTCACATTCCTCACCTACTTTAGAACTATGCCAAAACGGTTGCGGCCAACAACATGTTCGTTCATGTCCGTCCACGTGTGTGCGTTGTGTTGTGTTGTGCTGTGCTGTGCTCTGAGTTCTGTGCAAAACTCTTGTAGGCGTACCCGGCCATACGAGTCCTTAGTTCTATGTTAATTTTTTGGTTGTGTTCCTGTTCTTTCAGTTTCTGTTCTGCTTTTCATTTGTTGTTGTTTATGATGCATTCAGTGAGTGAGTGAAATAAAAGGAATGTAGATAAAAATGCCAGATTGAGCTAGCCACACATTAAGTGGACAATACAGTGAAGGTTTCATAATTGGTACATTACTTGAGGAAAGGAACTTTACTATACCCAAAGAAATTGGCGAGATTTAAATCAGCTTCAATTTAGATTTTCTTCTACTTGATTTTCTAACTCTCCACGACCTCTACGTATTCTAAGCGAATGTCTTGTCCACTCGACCAATAAAACAACTTTATTACGGGTATCATAAAATTATCCTAAAAAATCCTCTCCCCCTCCATAACGGGATATTCTTCTTAAATCCAAGAAGATCTATGCTTGAAATCGATACTTTTTATGCTTACAACCAAGAAGATGTATGTTTGATATGAAGCCGACTTAATTTAAAACCAAGAATTCAGTATTTTCGGCTTGGATCCAAGAATATTTCGTTTTACCGTACTTTTGACATCAAAACTGCTTGATATAAAGCACGATCTGCAGTGTGTTTTCTCTGAGTGTACACTGTACACTTTATTAATGAAAATTCATTCTGCATAAAGAGAATTCCGTAAAAGTGAGAGTTAATGGAAGCAATTCGCGGTTGTTAAACTCTAAAAAAATTTTATAAAAATATTTTTAAAAAAACCAAATACAAAAAATTCAAATCCCAGTAGGCCCTTTTTGAAGCATGTCAATGTGTCAACTTGTCATTTCCCTAGTGTACTGTACAAATACTACAAAATTTCAGTTGGACTCGAGCATTTCTAGTGAACACTACAAAATTCCAAAATAAAAAAAACTATTTATTTCGAACTAGAGATTTCGGCCAAAATTTTAGGCAAAGCTAAATTTATAAAAAAAAATGTTTAAAAAAAAACCAACAAAAACCGGAAAACACTATACTTTACACATAAACAAAATGCCAAGGGTAAGTATGTCAAGTTTGTCATATACTTAAAGAACTATTTTAAAATTGTGTTTTTAGTTCAGCCTACGGACATTTTCTTTGGAGTTATATATTGCATAGCATTGCCTTATTTTAACTGATTTTAGTGTTTAACAGAAGTTAAACACAATTTATCTATTTTAACTGTTAACATGAACCATATTTGAGTAAGTATGCCGAGTATCGCAATATGTATATTAAACGTCTAATAAATATTTCCTTAGACATGACTTATTTGATCGAAATTCATCTTTGAGCTATATGATCTCTATGAAGGGAAGCGGAAGATTGTTGGTTTAACCAAAAAAACGAAGAAGTTGTACTAAATTTTAAAAGTATTTACGAGCTAGCTGAGAATAAAAATATGGATACGTAACAACATGGCTGTGTCCAATGGCTGTACACTGTACAGCCTTGCTTATTCGTTGGAAATTGTTGATGTCGGGAGCCTATGTTGTGTAATCAGCGAGTCGCTAACTATTTCCGACTTTTGTTAGACTTTGTTCAGTATACTCGGACGACGCTGAAAAATATGACGTTCTAAAATCATGACCATTTTTACTAGTCAGGCGACTTAAGCCCACGACCTTCGCATTCTAAGGCAACGACCCCAACTTATCCTTTGCACCAGCGGGTTTTTTTGCCTGCTAAGTGCTTATGGCAACATTCCTTACTGTGATTTGGTCGCACTTTTACGCGAATGCTTGGTAGTCGTATGCAGATAGTTAAAAGATGGGGGTGCCCAGAATAAGCTTACGGCCGCGTGAAAAAACTACAAATACAAACAATAACCACACAAAGAAATGGAAGGAGAAAGGCAATTTTTGTTTGTGTGCCGCCGTGAATAGCGAAAAGCGTTCGGCCACTGCGAGCAAGGTGAGCTTTAAATACGCATAAGCAACATTGTTGTTGCTTTTCATTTGCCAGATATATAGGAGAGAGACAAGAGTTGCAAATGATGCTGTGGTTGCCGGTCGGCACGCGCCAACAAAACCTTTCCAGCGGCGCGAATTGCTATTACATAATAGATTGTTCCTAGCCTACTTTCCCATCAGTAAATGGAAATTATTCCATACCATCTGCTTTACTTTGTCAGATGCATGGCTACTTTTGTAAACGGGGTGCCCACAGCCTGCATTACTAGTAAAAACGAATGTATGCTAGAGCCGAACTGTCATCGGCTTCCCATTACGAATGAGTTTTTATACTCTGTACTAAAGGTACACAGAGTATATTAAGTTTGTGCAAATTTATCTAACAGTCAAAAGGAATCATCTCTCTGACCCTATAAAGTATATATATTCTTGATCAGCATCAACAGCCGAAACGATATAGCCATGTCCGTCAGTCCGTATGAACGAAGAGATCTCAGAGATGGTAAGAGATAGAGGTTAGACATGTATGGGACATATATTTCTTATACTTGCAGGCAGATCAAGTTTATTTTCAATTTTTGCCACGACCCCTCCCGCCCCCGCAATTTGGAAAAAACGCCATATCTCACAGTTTTGATGATAGATTTTTCGTACCTTCTAGAGCTATCTAGTAATCAAAATTATTTATCGATTTGCTGAAGGAATAATAAAGATCGGATGAACAATACTCAAGCTTTGACAAAAAACGGCCAGATAACAGAGGAGAGCAGGCATATGAAATTGTTGTTGCTTTATGTAGGATTATGGCACGCGTGGACCGTATACACGCAAGCTATACCTTTGCGGAAAACGAGTGCGTGGCTTGCGGGATAGGCTTGGGCACCCCTGGTTAAAAATATCGGTTTAGAGCAATTAGCATTTTCATACTTTTTTACAAGCTTTTTCTCACATTCTTACAGTCAATTACCAAAAATTACATACCGTGACTGGTCTTAAAATGGTCGTTCAATTGTCGATTCTATTCTTAAATTTGTGATCTATATATCTGCTTTTTACTTCAGGACCCATTTCTCGAAATGTTTTTTTTTTATAATTTTGCATTACCAAAATATATGATAACATAAATGGTAGCATCAATAGATATTCACATTTTCATTTAAAAGTCTTCGGATCGTTCACCAGCCTAATAATTTATTATAGTGCTTTTGGTGAAAGTAAGAAGAAAATGATCTGAGATTCCCAGATATCCAGACTTAAATCAAAATCCAGACCAAAAGATGTCAATTCCGGATTTTCTCATACCAAGTACGAAAGAATTGACTTGATTACGAATATTTTAAGCCCAGAATTCTTGTCTTGATGCCTTCTTTCGCTGTGGTGAGCTTGATTTAAGCTCAAAATTATCATATCATTCCAAATATATCGGGATTTATTTTAGGTTGTTATTTGAACTCGACTCACACAGTCGGATTCAATTTAAACTTGATTTAAACTTGATTGCTGGAATCTGTTTTCGTGTTCAATATAGGTATAGCTATATTGAACACGAAAAAAGAGTTATAGCTATATTGAACACGAAAACAGATTCCAGCAATAGAACCCAAGATTACCTTGAGCTCGATATTCAAACTCATTTTGACACCCAAAAAAAAAAAAAAACATTTGACAAGGACACGATGCAACTTGCTTAGAGACCTTTTAAATTTCCAAACTAGCAACTTCTAGCCGTTGCTTAAACACTACTTAACAAAAAGGACACGAGCAACACCACCATGGAGGCTGATCACCGTTTCTAAAGAACCTCCTAGTTCTATTTTCAATAGACTTGGCTTATCAACTGCAATTCAGCAACCCCTAAGTACACAAAAGAATTTGTGAATGTGTGTGTACTAGAGAGTACGCCGATAAGGTACCATGCGAAAACTTGGATACTTTCAAAAATGATTGCTTTTAGGGTGTCATAATAAATCCAAAAATTGATATTTGAGTTTTACCTCTGCAAAAAGCAGTCGAAATTTCGTCAACGAATTCGCTGTATCATTTAAAAAGTTGTCAAATTTGAATTTAGTCGAGCAACAAATAAATATGGAGCAGGGATCGAAAGTTCTTTTGGTCGGTAAACTAAGGCCTAATTTTGACGAAGCGAGCCCATTTTCAACGAAGAGATGCGTTTTATCCACGCTCTTATATGTAACTAAATTTTTAAGGCTGCCCATTTCGAAAAGTGCGACTAATGCGGTTCGCAGGTTGGAGTCAGCATGGTCCACGAGCGGTGTTCCAACAAGGGCTTTTCAAAATATATCATAGGGATGTCTTCTTATCATCTTTACCAAAGGTACTAAGAGTATAATGGGATTGTGCAAATGTATGTAACAGCCGGATGGAGGCATCTCCGACCCTATAGAGTATATATATTCTTAATAAGACGAGTCGAAAGAGCCATGTCCGTCAGTCCGCATGTGAAAACCATTTTGAGTAACCATTTAGGCTACCATTGGCTATTTGATAAACACCCTGACGAACCTTGGTCAAAATTTTACAGATCTGCAGCCTTGGTAAGAAAGATTTTCTTAGTTTAGTTTCAAAATAGCTCTGGGATTCGATCTGGATGCAGGATGAATTAACTTGAAGTGAGCTTTTCGTATACGAATTTCAGGTTGGTTTTAAGTCAAGTGACGTATTGAAATAAATTAAAGTCCCTTTTGGGCCGAACATTTTTCCAAAAAGAAGTGTTTTCGTTTTGTGCTTATGTTAGGTTTGGTTTACGAAAGGCATTCGAAAGTGAAACTGTTCTGAACGGTATCTTTTGGTGCCTGGATTGTGGGAGAGCTTTAAGCGGTTTGTGATTGACAAAATCATTCATTGAAAAAGGCAGAAAAACAGCAGTAAAAAAGGTGCTTTAAAAATAATCAAAGTATTTGTCAAATAGCGATTTTACTACGACACTAATGCTGCAGAGCTGCTGCTGCCTCATTTCAATAGAGGCATAACATACAGCTATAGCCAACCGCCAGTGCTGTGTTATGTTATGAGCTCGCTCAAAGTCTTCTCTCATATTTACTCATTCAGTTTCTCTGAATTAATTTCCATATATTTTCTGTAGCTTCACTTTAGTAGCTTTCACTGTAGCTTTTACTATTGTGCCTCAAGCCCTACTAGAAGTAACTCTCATCATTTGAATTTCACATGAGCTGCCCCCATTGGGGTGGTTAAAGCCTGTGGCCACAGACGCCTTCGTACGTTGTCCATAAAGAGGAGTTGCACTTATTTGCATATGACTTAGTAAAAATGTGTCGAATGCAAGACCACGCCCACTTCTACTTCAGTAACGCCCACTATCTCAGCTAGTTAGTTATCAGCAGGCAGTAGTGGTAAAATTTTCTGCCAAAGTCATTTTCGCGCTGCCTAAGCTCTTAAGTCCAAGCCCCAAGGATATGGTGGAGGGGGGAGGGCCGGACTCAAAGTTATTGAGTTCGAGGTTTTCTCTTGTCTTTCGTGCTGGCGCTTATCTTACAACGTTCTATTTGCTTTTGGGCCTCAAGTCTGTTTGTGTGTTTGTTTTCACAGCATAAGGCGACAATCAGTAGAAATTTCATAGCCCCCGGGTGAGAGGGACTGGGGAGACATTTTCAACGTTTAACTAAATCAAATCGATATCGAATTTAGTTGTCAACGCCAAAGCACAAGTTTTTTATTTCATTCTTTATGCTTCTATCAAATTGTATATACCAAAAGAAGAAGGTTTCAATTTCTGCTGAACTTTGGCCATGAAATGTGAAACGTTGGAAAACTTCTCTTTGGCCTTCCTTTTATTTTTATATATTTTTTGGCACAACTTCAGCAACATTTTCGTTTGGGGTTGCGTGTCGGTGTTGTCTGGCTGTCTGTCTTTTTGGCTTCGGGTGGTTAGTGCGTGTGACCGCATGACAAAAAGCCACAGGTTATGAGTTTTTCATTTCATTTGCCCCTCGTAAGAGAAACGTTTGAAGGGATTTACTTGAGTCTTTTGTTTGGATCATCTTTCGGTGTTGGCAACTAACCAAAAAGGGTAATTGTATGAATTATGAAGTACACGTATGTGGCAATTTTTGTAATAGAATTCACACTTGAACGCATATAAAAGAATATCTAAACATGCGGACAAATCAATGCCCGATGAGAAGCCAAATAGCATCGCTGACAGTACGGTTAGGAAACGTAAGACCATGGTTCAGAAGAGGAACGCAATTTTCGGTTCGGTTTGGAATCGCATAAAACGCATATATGTGGCGAGTAGTGACTACACTAAGGAAAAAGTTAAACGAATCATTTGATTACGAACGCTCTGGAAAAAAATCTATTCTAGAATTTTCAAGAATTTTGCTCTTGAATTCATTTAATTCATTTAATGTAGAACATTTCGAGTGTGAAGAAGTATTCGATTAAAGGATTGTACCACGTCGGTCGGTCGTGTCTCTCCCTCCCCTCCCTTCAAGTATTTTTGTTTAACTCTTTTTGAGACTTTTCGAGAATATTCGTACTTGGACCAAGTACTGAAACTCTTGAATCACGAATGTCGGGATCAAAAATTCATTCTTGGATCAAGAATTTCGATCTTGGATCAAAAATTTTCATTCTTAACGTACTTCTGAGATCGAATATTCTTGATCCAATTATGAAATTCTTTATTTTATCTCTGAGTGTAGCTCTTCTTTCAGAATCTGAATGAATCTATATTTGAATTTTATTCTCTTTTTATATATTTTTGGTTCGCAGGTACCTGAGCTCAAGTGCACTGTTCAAATATCTTTGAACAGGAATTTTGAAAAGGAATTCAGTTTTGTTATTTTATCATTTTTAACACCTTTGTGTGCCATTGTGAAGTTTTTCATTTCCTTCCTTCGGAAAACGATCAACTAATGCGATAAGTAATACAATTTAAGCTGATTTCAGCCTCGAGGCTAATTTGCAGCGATAATTTATGAAAATGCTCCAGCACTCAAATGCACACGATTTCAGTTTGCTTTAAGATGTTGTGTGTTAATTTGCCACAGTCATGAGCCAAAGGCCACTTGAAGCGCGTTGCAGCGAAGTATGCAACAAGAAACAACAACAACTGCAACAAATTTGTTGCCGTTTTAATTTTTCTGTCAGCTTACGCTCGAGCGCGCTGCCACTGCACCAGGCCTCGTTGCTTTCTTTCTGCCTTTTTTTGCATGCCACATGCGAGGCGGGTTTCTAATTGTAACAGGAACAACAAGTGGAGTCCTGGCCAGGCACAAGTGCATAAATTAGAAATTGGCTCTACCACACACAAATTACTGCCGCCATTGTGAGTCCTTAGGCTTGCATGTTCCAAGCAGCTCGCTTGGGTTAACCCCAGTGTAAGCATTGTTAACAGGACACCCTAACATACCACCCAGCCATTCCTTCACAGCTGATTTCTTTATTTTGTTTAATTAATAAACACATTTTGATTAGCGTGTCGCCACTCCGCCTTGTTCAACTAACTAAGCCAACCTGATCTGACCTGACCTGACTTACTAACCCCAATGTGCCTGCTGCTTCTCCTACTCCTGCGCCACCGTTTTGTATTACTATCATCATTAGTCTTCCTTCCTGGTCTTCGCTGTGTTGGTGCTTCATATAAAAATCACCATTATTTGTTTTGCTGTCAGATTAGTTTTACTTGTTGACGTGTTGTTTCGTTAATGTCTTGTTTTGCTGCTATGCTCGAACCGAGCGCTGGACGTATTTGGCGATTTGTGGAGAGCATCTCGATAAGTGAGTGTGTGTGGCTATTAATCGACCATTTTAGGAGTTATTAATTGTTGGGGTGTTGCCTAGAAAAATTATTTATTTATTTTGCAAACTTTGTTAATGGTTTTTAGATGGAATGCGGTTGATAAAAAGTTTAGCCAAATCAAATTTCACTCAAATTGGCTGGAAATCATGCTAGCAGTAGCATGAATACTACAAAAGATTCAACGTTTTATGAGTCGAAAATTGAAATAGTTAAATATTAAATTGAAGTTATGGACTTGTTATAAATGTAAATATGAACATTTTCAATTTCAGTACACAGAGGGGAAATAACCCAGAACAGTGGACTCAACATAAGCGCACAAACGTTATCAAAAACAGTTTATGAACTGGTCTTCTCATTTGTTGTTCAATGTTCTCACTTCAAGAACAATTTTTCGTCCGATCGACTTGAACTTTCCTAATTTAAAGAAAATTTAGAACATTTGTCATCATAAAATTTATGAAATATGGTTCTTGTTTTGAGTTGACGGCAACTTATTTGGTGAACAGGGTTTTTCCCTCTCAGTAGAGAATATGGTAGGCAATAGATTTTTCTAAGGGTTGTAGAAAAACAAGTTTTGCATGCTTTTATTATTAATTTTTAAACAGAAGTTTCAACGTCTTCACTTTCGAAAAAATTTTATATGTAATCGCTTACGCGAAAATTTATATAAAATGGAAGTATTTTCAAGGTGCGTTTTGGGCAGTAAGGCGTTATATTCTTCAGAATGGTGCTACAAGCATTTTAAAATAGCTGTCACGTCCCTATAGCTCTTTCCTCTTATGGGTAAATGCAACTTTACAAAAAGGTATTAGTCACACGGAGCTAAATAGGCTTATATTATGTGGCATCATCAGAAAGGGATACTATCAATATTTCCTGTTAACTTCGGGACGCACCAAAGACTGTAGAGCTCCTACAAAGGAATGGCAAGGGGAAATGTCTATGTAGACCTACGACTTCACATGTGAAAGGTTAGTTGATATATTACGTTTTAAAGAACTTGATTTGAGTTGTATAGTTTCGTTTTCAAGAACATTTTAAACTCAACTGTGAACAAATTTGATTGATTTTGGACCCCTGCCCAAACTCGGCCGATAGCTATGTTTTGGTCATGGGAAACGGACATAGGTTGCTTGTACGTTTCTAATACAGTTAAAATTAGCTTTAGACCAATACAAATGCCTTGACCGAAACCGAAGTTCGTTTCGGTCTTAGTACCTATTCATTTGAACTGTATAGGAAACCAATGTCCGTTTCTCATGATTAACCCGTAACCAAAATATAGCTATCGGCCGAGTTAGAGACCGCAACGGATATCGAAAATCATTCGGTTATAATTCGATTGAGTACAACTTGCATTTTCTTTTCAAAAGCATTTGGAACATTTGCTGTCAAAAATTTAGACAACATCTTGTTCTCGTTATTTTTTATTTTTTTGAAGAGGTTTTTTCCCGTTTTATTTTTTGTCAAAATGTTAAGTGCGTCGGTGTCTAATAGGAAAATGCTTCTAGGATTACAAATTTCACCATGGTAAATTTTTATGACTCATGATGTTGGATGTTAGATGTGCTCATTGTGATTAGCCAATTAGCTGCTTTCTCTGTATTTGCAGTAATGGTGTTGAGGTTAAGGCCTGAAACTGAAATTCAACAAGCCCTGGGTTCAATTCTACACATATTCACTACAGCTCAAGTTATTTCTTAACTGGTAGCTTGATAACTAAGTCGAAGTGAAAACTCTAAATGTCTTTCAATTTCGTTTAGTAGAATCTGTTAATTTACTTTACACACTAATACTTCATGATTCAAAAGCGTTTTATCATGTTCTAGTAACATAGAAGGTAATTTTTTAACTCAATACTTAATATTCTTGAAATTAAAGATACAAAGTAGTGTTGGATAAAGGTTATTCATTTCACTGAACATGTTCACTTGTTCTTTTGTTCTAGTATGTTCACTTGTTCTTGTTCAATTTTTCACTTGTTCAGTTGTTCTTCTTCAGTTGTTCTAGATCTATGGAGGAAGGTTGTGTGAGCGCACGAATTACATTTGCCGTCGGGATTTCTAAGGGGTGGGTTTCTGTAGCACTGAGCGCTTTGTTGTTTTTGTTGTTATTGCATGTGTTTTTTGTTCTACATTGTAGAATCTACACACATACCTAATTTGTGTGAATGTGCGTCGTTTACTCTCGCGCTCACTCTCCCGCTCTCTCTTTCTCGACATCTTAGCAAATGAGCTTAGTTAAAAATGTTGGCTGAGTGCCATACCTGTTATAGTTGTATCATGGTACAGCCCACAGAAAAACACACAGAGCAAGACAGATAGAATAGCTCACAGAGCAAGACTAACGAAACAGCTCACAGAGCAAGACAGACAGAACAATTCATAGAGCAAGGCAGACAGAACAATTCACAGAGCAAGAGATACAGAACAATTCACAGAGCAAGAGATACAGAACGCTCACAGAGCAAGACAGACAGAACAACTCTCTGAGCAAAAGAGACTAAACAGCTTTTAGAACAACTCAAGAACAACTCAGAGCAAGACAGACTGAACAAGATAGATTGAACAAGATAGACTGAACAAGACTCGATGAACAAAAATGAACAATTGAAAAAACAACAGCTTAAAAAACAACTTAATTTTGTTCACCCACTCATGAACAACACTCATACAAAAAGTTTTATTTTTACTTACTAAGAATTTTGCAATTTTTTAAGAACATAACAAATAAACATAATTGTTTATCGAGTCACAAAACAAGCAGTCGACGTCCAAGTATAATCCCGTGACGGAATAATTATTCAATCGCCCTATCTCTAACGAAAGAGCTTCAGTTTCTATTTTAATTGCAAATGATTGGTGTAGAATTGGCATGCAGAAGTGGGAAACGATCAGTAGGTGTGTAAGTCATCTCTCTTCTATCAAAATCTTACTTTAACTGAACTCATTTCCAGTGATATTTTTGATCAAAATTATAGCAAAGGCTACTTCTCCAGCTTCTACAATTAAGAAGATAATTGTCATTGATGCAAATGGTTCATCTCAAGCTTGGTTGTTTCTTATTATCTTTTGAAAATTCTGCATTATGCAGAGTGCTGGCGAAATGTGAGGAACAATTGCCATAACTTCTGCATCTGCTTTTACGTGCTAATTAGCCGCTGCCTTCTTTTGGTTCATCTGTTACATCGTCCTGCTGCCAGCTACTTGACATGGAACAGAACGTGACAACGTCAACACTTTTGCATTCGCATAATAATCATATTGCAATATAATGGTGTGAAACAGCAACAACAAAAGAAAACGCCTTGTGCCACTTGCATCAAGGAGGAGGAGGAGGAGGAGGAGAGCATGGCGAAAAATGTCTGTGACAGTTGACAGTTGAAGTTACATTTTTTTTGACTATTTTACTGCTTTTGTAATTGCGCAAAAATAAACTGGCAGCTGCTTTTGCAGAATCTGTTGCATAATTTTTTGGTAGCTGGCGCGTGTTCAAGTGTTGACAGAAGAGGAGCAGCAGCAGCTAAGGGTCGAGACACTAAAAATAATATGCAAATTTTGCATGTGTAATTTCATACAAAACTTGTTGTTGTGGAAAATGATTTTTCTCTGCCTGCCTGCAGTTGTATGGACAAACAATTAAAAATCAAAATGCCAAATTACACTTGTACATTCACCAAATTACACAGCACACACACACATACACACACAGCGAGAGAAAGAGAGGGTAATAGAAAGAGAGAGCAGCACAAAATATAGAGACATCAGTAAACTAAGCTGACAGTAAAAAGTCCGTCCAAGCGTGTAATTAGAAATTATATCCAATTGCCCTGCGGCCACTCGAGCAACGAACCAACGTACGAACAATCCTCCAGCTTCACTGTCCTCCTATCCACTCGATTTTTGGTTTTTCGAGACAGCCACAAAGCCTGTGTGTGGTCTGCGAATGCCTCTGGATCTCGCCTTCTCTGCATAGAGATGAGTGCGTGAAAGTGCCTCACGGGCAGGAACACTAAACGAAAAAGGTTTGGCATTGGCATACTGTATAACACAAGGCAACAAGGTCCAGTATATTGAAGAGTTGGTGGTGATTCTAGATGATTTTCGTGTACTGAACACGAATCTGTTTTCAGAAATGGTTCACGTCGAGATTTTTAGTAAATAGTCGGTTGTCAGAATTCCCTAAAGAGAAACTCTTATCAAATAGAAACTGTCCTTTTAAATAAAAAAAAGCTATTACACTATCGTCAGAGAGTGTCTTAAGACATATATGACAAGTGTAAAGGTAGCTCTTCTCTGATCGATGTATACCCACGCTGTTGGCATACGTGAAGTTATTCGTCCAATTAATTTCAAAGAAAGCAGACGTGCGTATGGTGATCTACCCCTTTGAGTTGAAAAGTATTGGAGGTTAACTAACCTATTTTAGTTCAAATAACCAGTAACTAAATCAAGTTAAAAGTGGACATCACGATACTTAATCGTCTAATAAAAAGTGCTTAGTGATTTTCTGTGTGCCCAAAGGTAAAGGCAACTGTATTATTTTATAATTGATCAGCATATTGTTGCGTAACTCCACTGTCGCCACTAGGCGATCATAACCTTTCTCATACATGCGGCTGTAATTAATAGAACGGTGCCAATGTAAATGATCTAAGTCGTTAAGTCGGCCTAATGCACACGTACCTTATCATAGCAATTTTCGCAGTTTTGTTTTGATTTCAAAATTTCAAGTTCAAGATCAAGATAATGAAGTTCTCAGCTGTTTCGAAGCTCATCATACTTTTCTTTTCTTCGTAAAGTTATATTCTTGTTGCTGATGTTTATACCCCAAAAACCACTTGGTTGAAAATTTATTAGAATATTCTTTTGGAACATATTAGTCAAAGCATACGGTGCTGAAATGTATGAGTTTGGTAGCCAATGGAATATCGAGTCTGTATATATATTTATGAATTCTTAATTTGATTAACAGCGTCCACACCTGTCATCTTTATCTTGGGCCCAACGATACGACGGCGAAAACTTATTATGAAGGTATTGTGAGTACATGTTAACTGCTTTAAGACAGTTATTTGAGTTTTATCAACCCATACATATATATACACTTGACTTGAGGCCAATTTTCCATTATATACGATGGCTACCATACATATCTTCAATTGAAATCTCTTTTTGTATTATTGCAGCACTAATCTACTATCTACTATTATTAACTATCAGTCTTAAGAAATGAAACCTTGGATCAATATGAATTACAAATGAATAAATTAGTTGTGAAATGAATATCTAAATCTTTTTGTGTCTGTCAAGTACTCATGCTGAAATCTTATAGGAAAATGAGGTGAAGGAAATTGAACCTTTACAATGGGACTATGCAAACGAATCATAGCATTGTTACGGAAGGTTGGGCAATGAAGAGGTACGACTAACATCTAAGTTCGCCCAGTCGGCATCCAGTTTGCAACATTTATAATGTATTAGGTATTCGAGGTAATCGAATTAGGTATATCTTACGCGCACTTATTATATGTTTAAGTGTGCAACCGTACAGCTCAGACGAGTAAGAACCCCGACAAGTCTTCTGATTCAATACATCAGGGTATATCTGTGTTTTTTTAAAATATTTTTAGTATTTGTGAAATTTACGTTATTTTCGGTAGATTTGATAAGCGCAGCATTAACGTTTTGTTTGGCCAAGCAAAGGCTTTGCGACTTTTGCTCCAAATACAACGCCGTGATGACCCTCGAGGTCAGCTAAAGACGTTCACCTTCTCTTTAACACTATTTCTTCTCACGAACTCATCTCTAACCAATGTGTGTCAGTGTGTTCCTGACACTGCAAAATGTTTAACTGCAACGGCAGCAGCCGACGACGACTACGACGACGACGACTTTCCGGTTTGCCGCCTATGCCCCTGCCTCTGCTTACCATCACCATTGAACCCTTTTTGGCAGCTGCCAAATTGTCTCTTGTGGTTGTCACATACTGCGTATTAGTAATGCGCCATACGCAGCATTCGCATCGTCCAATCCTCCGTTCCGTACGGTGGGCCTACTCCATGTGTTGGTGTCAAGTGTCAATGTCTGTGCTTTCAATTACCCCAAAAGTCAGACAAGTCGAAAATTAAATTCGCTTAGTAAAGTTAAAGCTTCAAAATGAAGTAAACTTTTGTTAAATGCTTGCCAATGAAGCGTGGGCTATGAAAGGTAAAGGTAAACATTCCGCTTATAGCAAGCGCCTAAGACTGGCGCCCAACGTGGGGCACATGCTTTTGTGCTCAAGCTAAATGGCAAGTAAAGCTTAAACACAGAAGCAGCAGACAGAAAGTCGAGTGGGGGAGCACACACACACACACCGTTGTCAGTCAGTTTATAAGCCACTTTACGAACAAGCTGAAATGTTTAAAAAAGCTGCAAGCGCCTTTTAAGTCAAAGCCAGCCAAATAGCTAATAGAAGTTGCTACAAGAAAAGTAAGTTTTTTTTTATAAGGTGGTGTTAAAACAGACAGAGAGAGAGAGCAAGCCATTAGCTATAACGAAACAACTGTTGACAGAGAAAGAAACTTCAGAACTTCTTTTCTAGCATTTCATATTGATATGGCTTTACAATTAAAATATCCCGAAATTTCGAAAAACATTCATATACTTGGAGTCTGCTTACCTTTCCTTAATTATGCAATGCTTTCGGCCACCCTTCCCACTTGACAATAAGCTTTCAGTAGAAGTTTCACTCTTCTCTTGTAATAAACCAGATCTAAAATAGACACCGAAACAGTTTCCTTTTCTTGGTTCTTGAACCTAAAATCCGCTTAAAAATGTCAAATATAACAATGTCTTCAGCGAAAAAAAAGGAATACACATTAGGAACAACAATACAAGTACATGAGAAGGTACTACCACCACAAGCGTGACAATGGCATCAGCATCAGACACATAGGGGTAGCAAAAGGATGTCCCTACAAAAGCTAAACAGCAGACAATGATCCTGACGCAAAAGAAGAAAAAGTTGACAGAATGGGGAGAAAGTCTCTCTGTTCAAAAATTTAAGCGACTAAAAAGGGGGGGAGGCAACTCTCGCAACTTTATGGCATTTTATTATTTTTTATGATTGTTTACAAGACAAGCGGCTTTTAAGCACGCTGCATTGCAACAACCTCCCAACCCCGGCACAATAGAAGGGTGGGCACATGTATGAAACAAAGTGCTTTTGTTTGGTGACATCCAGTTAAGTACCTGGGCCACCACTCAGCGGAGGACAGGAGCAAAGTGGGTGCTGTTGCTCTTCATGTGAATGTTTGATGCTTGACGTGACTCGAGTTCGTTTTGCATTTGAAATTTGCATTTTTAATGAAAAACGGTTTTAATTGCATGAAATTGTTTGACTTTGTTAAACACAGCACAAAGTGGGGGATGGTGGGGAAGGGGGGTTCTATGTATCAACCGGAAACCGGATGCAACATTTGGCAGTGCTTTGCCACGATGTGGCAGAAAAATTGGCTAGCAAAACTTGCTCCAAACAAGCAAACAAACAGAAAAGTAACAGCAACTGGACGCCAACTGATAGCAAATATGTTCTCAAGTACTTTTCGGAGAAAACGTTTTTAAGCTAGCGACAAAAACTTTTACCTCGACGCCGAATGAGACGAGGACTCGACTGGTGGTAGTCTTTGACTCGCTAAGCTGCTTAAATCTTTCATGTAAACTTTTTGCCCAACTCTGTCGCCCACTCACTCAGTTGGTACTCATTTCTGTAGTCGATCTTTGGACTTTACGTCTCATCCGCCTTTAATGAAGTTGACTGCCCGTTTTTCTCATTTTTTGTTTGTGTGTTTAAATGTGGCGTGATAAAAGCAAATTTTCACTTCTTGCATGTCCGCTGAAGTCAAAAAGGTAAATGCTGATAAAAAGCATTCGACTTTGTGGAAGTGTTTAGTAAAGGCAGCGAGATGAACACGCAATTTCCCAAGAAAAAATACAAATCTGGGTAGAACTTTGGAGAGAGAATTTCAGTAAAAATTTTATGAAATCCCAGGGAAGCTGCTAAGGAGCACAAGTTCAACCTATTTCAATTGCTGGGGATTCTTTTCATATGATTTTTTAACAATAATTAGTCGGGCGGACACCAGGCAGACCCAAAGAAACTTGGAGGAGGTCTGTCGGTAGAGAGACGGTATGAAACGGGAAAAGTTGGGGAGAACTCAAAGCGACAGCTAACAACAGAGTTAGCTGGAGAGGAGTAGTTGATGCCCTATGTCCCACTCGGGATTGGAACTAGAAGAAGAAGAATTACCATCGTTCTTACACACATGAAAACCGTTTATACATTGGGAAAAAGTGTGAACAGGTTCAATATTGGTTTGAAACGATCTGGAACTTCAACTAATGTTTCGAAAGCTTTCGAATTCAAAGACTAAAAAAATTTCAAACTAAATTTAGCAAAATTTTTTATGCGCCTTTCAATGGCTTTACAGATACAGTGTCTTGCTGTTTCTCACCGTCACTTCATTACTCACTTGTGCGAAGTAGGGCTACAATCCGGTTCGGAGTCGAATCGAATCTGAGCCGGAGAAAATGTATTTTAACAGCCCGAACCACAATAGGTGCAGTGTGCGTGATCGGGACTCGCAGATATCGGTTACTGTTATTCTGCTGGCTTTAAAAACTGACGACGCTGACATAAAACAAACAAAAAGTTTTTGCTTGAAGCTGGCTCAAGCTTATAATTTAATACAATCAACTCAATTCAACAGAAATAACTCATAACATTTTGGTATAGCAATGGTATGTCTGGACAGCTATTTCGGAATTGACCCCAATTCACTTATCAGCAGACTGGTTGCTTTCACACAGGTCACTAAAAACCCATATATGTAAAGGGTTATTTTTTAGCAGCTTTCGGATTTGATTAAAAAATAATACATAAAATTTAGAAAAATGTATGAAATCTTTATTTGAGTCGATAGAACGATCTATATAATTTAATGTTTAAAGATGATTTCATGTAATTGTTGATCGAGGCTGCGCCTCAAGTGGTTCATGCTGGGTCCGAATTTGGCATACTCTCTCCAACATATCGGCCGGTATGTTATAAATAAATTCTTTAATATAGGCTTCCAGTGCGTCAACTATTGCGGGCTTGTCGCTATAGACATGAGCCTTAACATAGCCCCACAAAATTTGGGCCATTTTTTCGCGTCGTCTTGTTGAAACAACATGTCAGCCAAGTTCAGCTCTTCCGTTTTCGGCAAATCAAAAGTTTGTAATTATCGCGCAATTAACCAGAAATGATTTTTTCCTATATAAAAATGGATCTTCATTCAACGTAGTGGAGTAACAGAGGACCAATTGCTGCGAACGGCGCCGAATCAATAATTCACGGTCATTAACAACACTAGCGGATAAAGCTGTCCGCACTCTACGTATGCGTGTTATTGGTTTAATGTCCAATAATGTAAATTTGGTGAGAAATTTTGTCACAGAAGGTCGCCAAAACTGACCATAAAATGGAGGAGTGCACCGAGCATGAATTTTGAAAATAAAATTCAATAATCTGCAAGCGATGTTCGTTTGTAAGTCGATTCATGGTTAAATTATAGACCAAACTGAACATGTGACACGAAAACAGCTAAGCTGCCAAAAACAAGATAGGAAAGGAAAGATAAGTATAATAATAAAAACATACAATCTAAATCCATGTCTTTTACAAATCGTTTTCGACCCGAAAACAACCCACTGCTAAAGCGATTCTTAGAATACTTGGGAGTATGTAAAATTAGTATACATTAGCTTTACTACATGACAATAAAATGAATACGAGGTAGTGCAAACACTTGGTCCATTTCGCATGCGCATAACTTTGTGAGTCTGTGACATCATTTGACAAATAAGTCTTAGGGCCGTTTTCTCATGTTGCTGTTTTTGCAAATCAAGGTGGATTTGCTGCATTTGCTTTGCTCATGTCCAAGGCTAACCATCTAGGTGTTTTTGTAGCAATGTAGTTCATCCTCTTTGATTTCAAAACAATGTACATGTCAAACCATATTAAGTACTTTACACACTGAAAAATATTTGAAAACAAAAAACAAGTAGGGAATTTGACTTTTTTAGTTTTAATTTGATTTAATTAAATTGTTACTACAATTTCAATAAATTTTCATTTTGCTGACCGCAGCACACACTTAAAAAAATGTTAAAAAATACAAAATTGTGAGTCTGTGAAGTCGAAATGGAATTTTTGTTTTCACAAGCGACGCATTGCACTACATTCTATTTTTTGTATCATGGCTTTACAATATGAAACCTGCAATAAATTCTACTCAGTAACTGACATGGACATATCAATCCGTCTGGCAATCATGTGAGACACAGACTTCTACCCATGCTGATTCAAGTGCTAGTGAATGTCTCCAGAATCGCCGTGCGATAAGTCAGTGAGCTTCTCAAAAAGTTGACTAGGTTCCCCCAATCCTTATCTAATATCTAGTAGGCTGATTACGTCATCTTTAGTAAGATGCTGCTTACTAAAACGCAGCATTATCGATTCTTTAAGGTATTTACTTTGGGGACATGATACATACTCTGATCAATTATAGACAAAGATGTTGCAAAGGTGTTGACGTGATGATTAAAATTCAGGAACGCGTTGACGCTTCTAAGCGTAGTTTGTTACTGTTGCAGCAGAAAGGAAAGGACATTCTAATGCGGCATGTGACCATGGAGGAAACCTGGATGCAACACTACATTCCAAAGTCAAATCAATCGTTAGCTAATTGGTTGGAACCTAATGGAAGCCGTCTAAACTATGTTAATGGTGAGACTATTTAGGGATGCTCACGGATAAATATTCGACGTCTACTTCGAAATGGGATAAACCATCATTAGCCAGTATTACATTGGGTTATTGGTGCTTTATAAGTGTTTTTTACATTTTTTATTTTACAAATTTAGATATAATATTTAATATTAAGTCTAAGAGGTTTGAGTGGTGCTTAGATGTAGATAGCCCTTTAACAGTCTATTCCACAGATGGGCTCTCCACTGGCTCGCGCGGCCCAAAATGGCAATGATATGACGCCGGATGGGAAAAACTGATTATTTCCATATATTTTAATTATTTTCAGTCATTTGCAGTTTCTTTTTCGTTTTGCCATTTTTTTTTTCAATTAAAATATTTTCACTTTAATAGACCATTAAATTTCATGTCCACTTCTAAATGCCTGACCAAAAACAACAACCAGAACAACAAGAGAGAGAAAAATGGTTTCAAAAACACACGACAAAAACTTAATCGCTCGTGTAATGACTGCATTCGACTTTTGTAATTAGCAGACCGTCATTGGCCCTCCCTTCCGACCCTTTGCCGCTAGCTACCCCCTTGGCTCTGCGAATAAATATTAATTTGCCATAGCCCCCTTTCAGTTCCCTTGCTAACCTCTCCTCCTCCGGTGACTGCCAATGCAGCACGAAATTTATGTGCAACGTACAACAAATTTTCACTTAGTGCGGAGCAACAAGATGGGAGCAAGCGGGCAGCAATGGAATGTGTCCGGCTAACTGTACTTTGCCAGTTTGTTGTGCTGCTGCTGCTGCTGCTGCTTCGTGACAAGAGCCCGCGCGAATGCTATAAATTTTGTATTTAATTTTCAATTCGTTTTACTTTTATTTGGCGAGTTGAAGTCTTGGCTGGAAGCCAGCCAAGCAGACCTTCTCCTCGCCAGTAAAATAGAGAGAGAGCTTCCGTATTTTTAATGGTGCACGTCCAATTTGATTACAACTGTCATCTGTTTGCACAATTGGCCAAAACAAAACAAAAAAATAAACGAAAAAATAAAAAGAAAACCCAGAACAAAACTAAAATTCCGCCACCGTCTAATGAAGTAATTTCAATTAGAAGTCGGTCTCTCAAGGGTCCCACTCAAACTCAATGTGTTTGCTGTGCAACTTTACAAAATGCCACTTGGCGACCTTTGCGGCATGTTTTTGGGGGCATGAAAATTTACGCCATTTACTTAATTGGCGTACGTTGACCCACATCAAATGGGTTTTCTTTCGCAGCCGCAAAGGCAAAAGGCTTCTAGTGACAGGTGGCACTTTTGGTAGGCTTTGGTTTGCTTCAGCATAATTATGTTAATTTTGGTTCTAAAATTAAATTTATGTATGTGCTAAAAGTTTTCGCGTTGCTTGTACGTTTGAGCATTGCCTGCTTAATTCAGTTCTTCCTTCCATTGGATGGTCAACTCATGATATTATTTGAGTCTCACTTTTAAATTAAACTGTATAGCATAGTTTACCGATTGAAATGTAAAGCAATGACACAAAAAGCGGATGAATTTAAAAAAGGGACCAAGGCAAATAATATAATATAATATTTGATGTATGAGAGATTTGCTGAATGTCAATGGGCGGACTAATAAGTTTTTTTTGGCAAAATAAAGAAGGCATTTCAGAGATGCAAGCGGGTTTTGAACCGAACCTCTAGAGAAATATGGTTGAATCTAAGCCTGTTCCGAAACATAAAATGCCGGTTCTCATCAACAAAAAGTGTCGATAGCCAAAAATCTGACCTACTGCCTGTTAAGAATGTAAATTATGTCAACAACGAGAGGTACTTGAAATTAAAACGTATGAAATTATCTAAAGAAATCCCAAAACGAAATGAATATGAATCATTTTAGTTCAGAAAACGTTTCCTAATCACCCGCCTAAAGCTTGTTTCTAAGTAATCTTTATTTGAATCTTATATTGTTGCAAATATTTATGGAATATTTTAATGATCCTCCTTCCAACTTATACTCTGATTTTCTTAGGCTTATCCATAGTAATCTCAGGCCCAAAACCTCATCTCTAGATCTTATCTTAATCTAGGTTTATCTGCACAGCAGCTATTAAAAGATTAGAAATTGGCCCTAAAAGGTGTTTTTATTCCAATAGTAAAGTTGAATGTTAAGTTTAGACTATCATTGGCTATATATAGGTAGGTATAATTGTTGTGTCTTTAATTTTCTCAGTTCAGCTCTCATTTTTTGACTTTTACTTCAGAAAATCTCTTTAGTAGTCCACTGTCCAACTCTAATACATAAGTCAATGTCAAAGGGTCATCGATGAGAACTTCAAAGCGGTGCGGAATACTTCCGCAAACGTCTATTGCAGATATCAAGTAAGGTAAGTTCAAAGCAGGTTGAGAACCTTACTTTTAAATCATAATAGTCTTAAACCAAACCAGTATCAATCATAGAACTTTTTAGCAGGCTCTAGGTCAATAGGTTATGATTTTCATCATAACGTGTCTAAAACAAGTGGCACAATACCACAAAGGAAGCTGGTTGATCGTATAGCAATTTCATACACCGAGAAAAAATTGATTTTTTTTCATATCAATTTTACTCCGATATGAAAATATATCAAATTGACATGTTAAAAATTTCAAATCGATATTTTTTAACATATTATTACATTTTTAATAGCATTCTGAAACTATTCCATATCAATTTAAGTAAATGATATTTTTTTGGATCGGAATGATATTATTTTCTTGCCAAATGATATGAAAAAATTGATATTTTTAAAAAGTTCATTTTAATAAGGATCATTTCAACATAAAATTGATATATTTTTTTCTGTTTAAACTTCCACAGTTCAATCATCAGCGATCTTTTTCACAACTTCAATGAGTTGGCAGAGGCTACCTCATGCCAGAACTGCTAAGACCACTTGGGAATCCCAAGTCAGACTTGTAGCAAAAAATCTGACAACAGTAGCAAACATCAAGTCGCAGAAGCTTTGTATAGGTGTTGTACATGCCCCGTATCGGCCCTTCTGTTGTTAGTGGGGGAATTGTTTGAATTGCCCGAATGCAATCAAACAGGGCTATGATGAAAATCATAACTTATTGACCTAGAGCCTGCTAAAAAGTTCTATGATTGATAGTCCAAAGGTCACTAAAACAGTCACATTGCAAACCCGTATCTTTAATTTGTAGCTTAACATAGCACTATAGGAAATGTTGCCTTTTCTTAGGCATAAACCGCCAAAAGTGTTCAAAACTTGAATTTTATTTTTCTTATTAGTTCACAAATACACCAGTCTTCAATGTTACATAACACGAATTTTGATTTAATAGAGCTCTGTTAACTGAGCAGATGCTAAACTCAGGTTATGCTAACGAAAGACAGTTCAATGTAAAGTGTGTGTTTTTCTGCAGCGATAGGGCCAGCCGGAACTACCTACCTACCTAATCATTGTGTTATGCACTATGTGTTAGTACCTTTGATCTGAAATTAATCGTGGAGTCCTTGTAGTTGTGGGTATTCGTGATTCATCTCAGAAAAAAAAACATGTAAAGAATATTCAACTTTGCTAAGCCCTACCAAATAGGTTCAGATTTGTTAGGGCTGTGACTTTTTGCACCTTGTAGAGCCATCAATTCCGCTTCCGTTTCACTTTGTCTCAATCTGCCTTCCTTTTTTAGGACTCAACCTCATTTTGTCCAATGCCAACTTGACATTACGACAGTATACGAGCTTATACTGCGCTCTTTTGCAACAACAACGAAGTGCTTAATGAGCGGGGCTAAACACACACATGCAACGCCAAAATGAGCGTGTGTGTTCTGCCGGCCCTTGGCTTAAACCAATAACATTTTGTACCTATTTGATGAACTATTGTTTTTTTTTTAAGAATGAAATAGGGTTGAATTTAGAATCTTTTAGACTTAAATTAAAAATATTTTTCACTTATGTTAGAAGTAAATCGGGTTGTACTTAAGCCCATCACAACCTTAAAGTATGATCAAAAGATTTTAAAATAGTTCGATATGTACTTAATATATCCTGAAACAGTCTGAAATCCAGTATTTCGGGTTGGAAAAAATCGTACTTGAAATAATAATTTTGTTCTTGAATCAATTACTTTCGTACTTACCGTTCTATTGACACCATTTGAACTTGTTTCAATTACAAAGTTTTCGTTTTTTTTATGAGTGCACGTACATTAAGACCATTACATCCTAAAAGTATGACAAACAAATGTCAAAATATTTTGAAATGTACTTAAAATATATCAATCAAGTACTTTGGGATTGAAAAAATTGTACTTGAAATAAGAATTTTGTACTTGAATTAATTATTTTCGTACTTACCGTACTATTGACACCATTTGTACTTGATTCAAGTACACAGTTCTTGGAAATTTTTAAATTGTCTGAGAACAGACGCGACAGAAAGCCGGAATTTAAAGTGTTTACAAAGTTGCTTTTCAAATTTTAACTCGATATTGATATTAAAACATTATTGGACAAAATATAAATTTTATATTTGCTTTTGTTAGCTTTGCAAAAAAGTAGAGGGCCATAACGGCTTTTTATTTTGTACAAATTAGTCGTCATGTCTGTCCCGTGTGACAGACTGATAAGTCATGCTCAGCCCAGCCCAGTCCAACCAGCATCGTCTATTACATTTACAAAAAGAAGGAGGGGGCGGAAAGAAGAAAAAAAAACACTTCCACATACTACACACATGATTTTCCTTTCTGAAGTTGGTCAGGCGGCTGGCGGCAGGCGACTGACCCTCATCAAAAACGATTTAAGAGCTGCTGTTCTAAAAGTTTTTCCTACTTTTGGCAAATGTGCAAATAACAAATGATTTTGGATTTACCATCGTCCATCGCCCATCACCATCACCCACTTGTAAATAAAAGTGGCTACCGCCGCCGCCTCTCCTCCTACCAGCAGGATGTTTGTTTGCCTTTTGTTTTTTGTGCGCTGTCATGAGCGTTGTATGCCCTTTGGCCAAATCAAACGTAAGCCACAATTAAAACATAAAACTACACAGAGAACGTTTTTGCTTTGGCTCTTTTATACCCTGTAGTAGAGTTAGAATTGGCATAATGAGCTGGTGTAAATGTATAGAGCAGATAGAAGGAAAGACTTTAGACACTCATAAAGTTATCATATATTTTGATTTGTAAATTTTCAGTGTTGAGAGAAGCTTGGCCCTGGCCCTCCTTTGGAGGTGCTGTTTGAGCTAATTTTCCATTGTACAAATTTTCAGTGTGATCATGTACGATTTCATTAAAGAGATTGTCATTTTTTTTTTTAGAAAAATCCAGACCCGAAATTTTTGTGGTATTGTATTTGCATTCCGAAGGTTTTTGTAAGTTCGATGATTTGCAAGTTTTCAAAAATCTGATCGCATTATCCGTCCTTGTAGGTTTTAAGAAGCTTTTCACTTTCGCAAACATTTTGCGATTTCAAACTGGTTTTTGGACTACAAATTTTGTTTGGCAAAATAATTTCAGTATCAGCTAAACTGGGATGCATTATCTGTAACTGTTCCAGATATTTTGTAATTTCCAAGTCCGTATTTTCTATGAACTTCAGCTAATATAGTAGCAATAATTTCATGTGTGCTTCCATTTTCACTCTTAAAACCGGGTTTCAGTACAAAATTGAAATTGGGAGCACTGCTGAATATCTAGAACTTTGTAGGCATTAAATAGAGATCATACCATTCTTACCGACACCGATTTTATAAGGGTATATAAGCTGTGTTACAGGTGTAGTGTTTGGAATTATTTGAAAATAACAGCCATAATGTAAATTTATCGATATTTTAGTGTTAAGGTATTTTTAGTCGAATGATGGTCACACCGTAGGCAGACACCGTAAATAAAATGGACGAGACAGACAGAAAGAAAACCCCGTATCGACAAACCGTAAAGAGATAACCCGTTGTAGACATATTGTAAATAGAAAACCGTGTAAATATAGTGTAAATAAATACTCCAAAACCCGAAAAACCCTCACACAGGGTACTTTACAGTCGAACTTGAACTTGTTTTTCATGCTATGGATTTTTTTTTTTGCTGGTCTTCTGTGTGTCTTTACACACATCAAACATTATTTTTTTGTTTTGGTTTTTGTGGAGCCCGTCATCTTCAGTGCACAAAACGCTTGGGGCCATAATTAGCTTGAATTAGTTGCGTCTGGTGCTGCATTTGGCAGGTGGGGTTAGTTTTGCACCCTTTTGGTTCGACTCTCTCTCGCCACTCAACACCCTCAGCGCGGCTATCCTAGTGGACGTTGACGATGTCTTGTCATAAATCCACGCTTACTGGCCACTGAGGCTGTCAGTAATTAGCGCACTGAACGTTACTCTTACTCCGGCTCTTCCCAGGGCTTGTGCTGGTGCTCTACAAAGCTTACGAGTCACTTGTAAGAAAGCCAGACGAGGCGCCTGCAATTAGTGAGCAGCTCTCTTCAAAGCACATTTAGTGGCTGGCAACATGACACCGTTTCTCTGAGGAGGATGCTGGCTGCCTGACGGCCTGACGTACCCACTGATACTTTCATTTATACAGCCAACGAGAGAGAGAGAAAGGCTCTCTTGTGCACGTACTGCAAACACAAGCCGCCGCCGCTGCCGCCACTTGACTTGCCAAACCAATTGCTTGTTTGCTGGCAGCTGGCTCCAGCTCGTACTTTTGCATGTCAAAAGTCATCACCTTTATCAGGGACAGAGCCAGTCGGAGCCAGCCATTTAGACGGTTGCATTAGCTGTGGCAATATTATGACTGCAGCTGGAGCCCATCTTGGCAGCAGTCTTCAAGTATATTGTAATTCATAATCCTACGATTTAGTTGGCATAAGACACAACGCTTTATTTCTCTGCTCCGTCTCTCGTCTCTCTGTTGTGGTTTGCCCCAACGGCTTAAGTGGCGGACGAAGGCAACGTCTTCGACTTGGGTTTGAAAATTTTGACACTGATTGTGTTTGTCCTGGTGGTACTTTTAGGTTGAATGAGAAGGAGGAGGTGAAGATTTTAAGCCGTTAAGCTTTGAAAATATGTCCAGCTAGTTTGTAGGATATTTGGTCAAAGTGGTTGTAATTATGAATGGGATTTGGAAATGATACCACAGTTTTCCACAATGGCTTCCCCATTTTGTAAAATTATTTTATAGTTACTTTCATCTCAGTGAAAACATAAATTGACGATTAATATAATTGAAATTTTTGGGTTGTTTTTTGCACATTTGGAAAAAAGGTTCCAAGCGAAAGTAACTTTTTTTTATAGATTTGCTTGACTTTTACACTTAATTTATATAAGAAATCATGACAAAAACCTTCATTTAAGAGAGAAAAGAAAATTAAAGTTGAATTTACTAGAATAATCATATACAAAATCGACATATTGCTAGTTGAGGCTTCCTTCGAATTTTAAATGAATGTGGTCCATCAGACTACAGATTAATGTGCTAAAAAGCTTGGTGAACTAGATGTGTCTTCCTGAACAAAAATATATTAAAATTTATACAGAAAATAGAGTCATCAATCTGTCAACTGTATAAGAATCTGTAAACCATGTCTCAAACCAAAACCGTAGACTCGATAAGTACTAATACCGGTCCGCGAGCCGCACCTTAGGCGCACCTTAAAAGGCGTTCGAAACGCCGGACCGATCCTTCAGCAAAATTTTACAGGCTTGCAGCCTTGATTTTTAACGTTTATAGCGACCACTTTAACCGCTTCGAAAAGGGCCTAGTCTTTAAAATTGGAAGGTAGACTTGACCTTATATGTATAAACATTTTCAGAGTTTATTATATTTTTTTCCTTTTCGACCTCGTTATACACCGAATTTAGCTAAGAATTTAAAATGAATGATCAGAAATCAATAAAAAGTTCTTACAAAAGTCAGATAATATGGGGTCCGAATAGGCTGGCTATAAATTTAGAAGCTTCGGTTCAAGGAAACCAAAAAAGACCAGCTGTACCGGTTCCACGAGGTTCCATGTGAGACCGACAAAACTTTGTTAAAGTTATCTTTGCCTTCTCCATCTGTATATTGGTAAGAATTTTTTATCAACTTCCACTGGCAACTTCTCTGCTTCCAGGTGACGACAGGGAAGTATTTCAATTTAATTTCAGGAAAATAAAAGTATTTCTTCGAAGATGTTCAGGTTTGTTTCCGTTTTCCGGAATTGTTAAAGGTTTTTGCATTCACAAACCGATTGTTTCATTCGGCTTTCATCAATTTATCTTTATTCGACTATGATGGTGACAAAACGAGTCAGCCGAATTTGCTGGAAATCTGTACTTTTTTCGATCAAATTCGGAAACGAGAACAGGTTTGTATGACTAAGGTTTTTCATTAGGAAAAAAAGAGGGACATCCTTAATGTAACTGGAAAATTATTGACTAGTAGCGTCGCATTATACGATTAGTGTACTCGGAATTTTCCGAATGTGTTTGATTCTTAGGAGGCCATAGTCTTGTAATGAAATCTATCTGTGTCTATGATGTATTCATGCTGTTTGTTTACGTAGGAGCAACACTTCATCAGCGCATGTCTGTTTTCAACTCCAAAGTATCAGGCAAATTGCTTTACCGGAAATGGTCTTTGCAATAAAAGATTTTCACAAATTGTTATCTTTATGAACGGAGGTAAAATGCAACATGGTCATGCCTTGTGTTGGGCAACCAAATTAGTTTTTTTCTTGTATATTGAAGGTTTGGTGGTGATTCTATATGATTTTCGTGTGCTGAATACGAATCTGTTTTCAGAAATGGTCCATCACTTCAAGATTTTTATTAATTTGAGCATATTTCTCACTCATTTTAGACGCGTTTTGTGGGGAACCAATACATTTCTTGAGATTCTCTGAGAGTACTACTCCTTAACTTTGAAATAAACTATCCCAAACAATTCTACGATTTTTTGCAATAAAGATATACTATTTTTAATATTTGTATACGAGTTCACAAGAAACCAATAATTTGTGGTTGCCACAAAGTATGCAATGGGTTTCGTTGAAAATTTTCATCGAAGTTCCATACTTCCTTGCCTGTTGTACTTTTTTTGCAAGGCATACCTTTGGGCAGTATACAATTTTTTTTTTATTTTATTACTTCATTATCAACACTATGTATTCAAAATGCTATATCTTCGATCAAAAATAATCGTAGAATTCTTTGGGATATTTTTTTTTAAAGTTTAGATATTAGAAGAGTGTCAAAACAAAATCATAGGTTCCAAAAAAAAACGAGTCTAAAAAGGTTCGAAATGGGCAAATTTTTGCAACCTTAAGCTCAAATTACTAAAAATCTCGAAGTGATGGAAACGGATTCGTGTTCAGCACACTAAAATCATCTAGAATCACCACCAACCCTTCAATATTCTGGACCTTGTTGCCTAGTGTAATGCAAGCCCAGAGAAAATGGGTTTTAATTTGGAGAAAAAAAAAAATTGAGGAGGTCTTTAGCTCAACAATTGAGCAAAGTAAGTCGTGGAAATCGAAAATCAGTTTTGTCCAAAGAAAAGTACGGAAAATCTTTTCGGACATGGATTTTTTGAAATATAAAGAGACTTAGAACCAGTATGGTTTTTGTCTTTAAACTAAAGGGGAGTAAAGGTGAGTTAAGCGAGAGCGGTGAGACTCTCTAGAATATAAGGCCGAGTAGAAAGTAAGTTCGTCTTACGAAATTTCAAATAGGAATTACCATAATGTCAATTAAGATAAGTAATAAGGCCCAGAAAGGCGTTTTAGGAAGTCGGCTTGTAGAAGTATGAAACAAATTCTAGTTTAAGCTAGGTGGGTATTCGCCGCTGTTATAGACTGAGTTCAAAGAGCCGTGTATTATTTGGCCTTAAAGGGTTTTTTTTTCGCGTTTCATCGTCTTAAGGCACTGAAAACGTACTTTATGTCAACACTCAGGCGCAGGGCTACTTTGAAAGTTAGCCACCTAACACTGAGCTTAGCCCTACTGGATTCATTGATTACAATGCAAACGGCCCAGAATGATACAATCGATCATTATTATGATTCATGACGGGGTCACCATTCTTTTTTTATTGGTTTCGAAATACTTTACCGTCAAAATAATGCATGCGTCATGTTGTCGGGTTGACCATTTCTAAAAAATCACCTTTATTTTCCATATTCCACGTTGATACAATTGATCATTATTATAATTCATGTCGGGGTCACCATTCTTCTTTATTGGTTTTGAAATACGTTACCTTGCGTAAAGTCTTCGGGTTCACCATTCCTTAAAAATCACCTTTATTTTCAATAGTTTGTGTTTTCTTTTATTACATAATCGTCTTTTCATATTCTTACAATCCATAATTCGCTTAACCAAAAAAATATACACATAACGTACATAAAAACAAACTCGAGAAGCCACACCACACATTTGATAGGCATTAGTCAATATATATCATATATTTCATATATATATATAGTCAATAATAATAATAATATTTCGTATTTACAATAATTTACATTGAATATATGTATAAGCACATGATGGAGTAGGGTTTACCCACACTGTTTTAGATATATATATATATGTATTTTATATATATATATTAATTATTGTTCTCTCTTCTCCACTAACTCCTCTTTGGTCGCTGCTTAAGGGGGGGTTATGTACAGGCTCTGTTTGCCGCTGCTCTCTAAATGATATACAATATGTATCGAAGTCCTTCGTATAAATTCTGTAGAGTTTATCTAACGGGTTTCTTTATAAAAATAACGTTTCGTATTTCGTTTAGCTAGACATTCGTTACACCCAATTTAGCCAGATTGCCCAACGTAATGGCATCACCAGGTTGTAATCGTAAGGCAGCTTTATAGCTAGCAGCAGCATGATTCGTACGTCCCAGCAGATGTAATATGGCACCCAGATTGGTGTGAGCATGTGCATCATTGGGATGTAGAGCCACGGCCTAGAAAATGAAATCAAAATGTAAGAGCCGAAAAATCAACTGTGAGAGTAGAAGGCAAGACTTACCTTTCGGTACCAGATTTCGGCCTCTGCTTTGCGATCGAGTAGCCTTAACGAGGTAGCTGCAGCCACAACTAAGGCATAATCCGTGGGTGCTAACTCAGCAGCTCGTCGATGATACACAGCGGACTCGTGATGACGCGACTGCAGCGCCAGGAATTCAGCTAGAAAAAGAAACAAGCAATCAGTTGTTGAAGACTTTTCAAAATGATTCTACTTACCATAATGATGATAGACGCTAGCCTGCTCAGGAGCCAATTTCAGAGCACGCTTAAACCACATTTCCGCCTCAGCAAAACGGCTACTCTGTAAACGTAATAAAAATGTAACAATTTCTTATTTAAAACACGGTTTAAGGTCCACCTACATTTCGTGCCAACGTAATGCCATAAGACAAATGCGCTGCCACCTGATTGGGTTGCAGTTCCAAAGCCGCTCTATGATGTCTCTCCGCCTCATCCCATTGCTCTAATCGTCCCAAAACATCGCCCAATCGCTGATAAAATATCTCCCTTTGCTGCGGTACACCAGGTAGTGAAGACAAAGCCTCACGATAGACGGCCAAAGCACGCTGTAGCTTGCCCTGCTCCACATACAATGTACCCAACTGCAGATAAGCCGAACTACGCGCCTGTTCATGTGCACCACGATCTCGCACCGCTGACCCATCTAGGCTGGAACCCAACTGTAATATCTCTATGGCCTGCTGACGTTTGCCAAGAGCTATAAATGATATGCCCAGATTGAGGTAGGCCACTGAAAGAATACCAAAATAAGATAAGTAAGTAAGATTTAAGACTGAACTATGGATCAAGTGTTGCATCTTACCTGCTAGATTTGGTCGAAATTTAATGGCCAGCTGAAAGCATTCCACAGCCGTCTGGTAATCCTGTTGATTCTGATGCAGTATACCACTATTCAAGTTCAAAAAAATTGTCGAAGAGAGAGAAAGTGAAAGTGTTGACATTAATAGACCAAAGATGAACTTGTCGTGCCTTTTGAGAGATAATTAGAGCGAACGCAGTAGCGAGTGAGCGAGTGACTAGGCCACTTCATGTTGTTAAAAAGTTTGTCAAGTGACAGAGCTACTTCAATTTATGTAATTAGTTTGCTAGCGCTCTTAAAGTCTCAAATGGCAAAAGCCAAGCGTAAACAAGGGGGGCAAAAACAGCTGCCATTTCTATAAAGGTAGGAAAAAATATAAAAAAAAGGGGGAAAAAGAAACTAATAACGGAAAAAAGAAATATAAATAAAAAAAATGTTTGGCTGCTTAAAGGAAATCAATTTCGTTGTCCACTTGAGGTATCAAACCTCTAAATTTCTTTAAGCGAACCTCATCTTTCATTAGACTACTTTAGAGCAGCTGAATATACATAATAAAGACTTGAAAATTTCAAAGTCATTCGCAAAAACTCTTAATGATTACCCTGTTTATGAACACAATAAATATCATGATAAACGCCCTTCAAAGTATGCTATGAAAATTAATATTAATAGTTCAGGAGAATATTTATTTATACTGGCCTTTACACTAATTTATTTTGAATGCCGTTAACTGCTGCAAAAGTTTGAGTGAATGTACAGTGTGGGTTATATATGAAGCTTGGTTAACTGACTGTCAATTATCATGTTCAAATATATAATTATTAAAGAACTAAAGTGAGCGTACTTTAAAGTGTATTTAACTTGATTTATTATTAATTTGTTCGGACACTTCCTTCTACAGCTTTTGTGCTCCTTATAGGACTTAATCGGTCCTAGTTTATTCATATTTCTCTTGGTTATCATATAAATGTTTCCATAAAATTATAAAAATTTCCCACTGATTTTTGTTTTTCTTGCACCTTAACTAACTCCATTGAAGGGTCTCTTCTCACCACTAACTTGAGGACACTTTGACAAAAGAAAGCGGGATGCCACAAAAAAAAAAAAAAAAAACTAAACTACATGCAATAATCTGGCAAGCGACAAGTCCTATGACGTTGACAGACGGCAAGAAATGGCAAAAAAAAAGGCTAGCTAAAATGACGCACTGAATATTCAAAGCGCAACTCCGCGATGGCTTTCCTCTCCCTTTTTCAATACTCTAGGACATTGAGTATTTTCATTTTTGAATCGAATTTTTAGTAGAAGCGTGTCAAGCCAAGAGCTGAAATTCAATGTCCGCAATGTGAGTAGAGAAGAACAAATTCTCATAGTCGTACAGAAAATGTACAGAGAGCTTTAAAACCCTAATAGTTTTTAGACTAGATTAGAGTTTTTGCAGCAAGCCCCTTCAGAGAACAGAGCATAATACACCTATGTATATCAGGGCCGGCCAGCACATATTGTTCTGCCACCCAAATATAGTTGTCATTTTTTTTAGCAGTACTGTTCATTGTATCCACTGCTTGCAGTGAAACCAAAGAAGATTTAACATAGAAGCACAATTTGAAATGCATCTCCTTTTCGAGAGATGTTAACTCCACTGTGACAAAGAGATACTTCATTGTGACAACAATATACTTTACTTAAAACTATTGTCGACATAGGAAAACACGGTGGCTAGAGGGAGACGGACATAGTCAAAAAATAACTCGGAGAGTCAAAAAATAACTCATAGAGCCAAAATGACAGCGGACAGCTGACAAATATCTGAGTGAAAAGTTGTCGACGCAGCAAATTGTGCTTCTATGTTAAATTTTCATTGGTTCGGCCCCCAGGGGGTATGTCTGGCGACATAATACAACTATAAAGCAGTGATCTGGAAAAAACACATTCACATTTTGGCATTGCGTGTGTGTTTGTGTCGACACTGACACGAAGTTCATTTTGCTCTGCGGCATTGTTGGCGAAAGTAGCGCAGCGACTAGCTTATACTGTCGGTGTGTCGACAATTTTGTATGCCCAGTAGATAGCGACGCGCCGATCCATGCTATAAAGGTGTGGCCAACAGCCTAGCATTGCAAGCTTCGAGCTTTTGCTGAAAGCTCGTGCATACAACCTACCCCATCAAGTGACTACCGAACACTGAAGACGTACGAGAGGGAGCACCGACCGCGAACCATACCTTTATTAGTGGAATTATGGCTGGGGAACTCGACTGTATACCTAGTAGTCGCAGTTGTTTTGGTACACGTATTGAATTGTATTATACGTATTGGTTCTTGAGAACCATTGAACGCATACACTCCAACTTGACGGCTATTTTACAAGTGACATTTATGCTTTATTACTGCGTCAAAAGTTGGCGTCGGTTGTTTGCAATTATGGAATGGGGCTCGCTCGAAAATCTTGTTATCGTAGGTGAAACCTTTCGGATGTAGCGCCCACACCGGCCACTTGCTCACCACAGTATTGAAACAAAAACGCAAAACAAAATCGAAAGCTTTGCGTAGCCAGTGCGCGAACAATGCCTACAGACGAATTCTGTTTACTAGTGTTGTGAAAACTTCGATGGTATTTCACTAGTATCGATAGGACTATAAAAAAATTTGATTCAAAAATTTCTTCATTGTCCTTCTCCCGAACTTCTCCTAAAACCAACAATTTAAATTAACATGTAAACAAATATATAAATATGACAAATTCAATTAACTAAAATTTTACAACACGATTTTTTTACAGCACTACTGTTTACTGACGAGAACAGAACGATAGAGTGTATGCTGTGTCATCAAAACAAGCATCCGAACTCATTCCTAGAGTTCAAAGAGGTCACCATCCGGCTTATGTGATGATTTGGTGAGGACTCGCCTATGATGGGGTCACCAAGCTCCATTTTTGTGAAAAAGATGCCAAAACTCCGGCGAAAATGTATCAATCCGACGATTTGGAAAAGGTTGTGCTGCCTCTAAAGACCACAAACTGTGGTCTGTTCTCGAAGCTATGGCTTGCTCTACTCGACATCCAAGTAATGAGTCTTAGAAGCACGCCCTTGTCCGAGCAGTGTACAATTTCTCAATGCATGAGGTGCGCAAGCCGAACGATGAGTGGCCAGAGAGACTTCGGCGTTGCTCGAAGGCACAAGGCGGCCATTTCGAATAAGTTATTCTACGATTTGTAGCCATTGAGAATAAAGAGACGAAAAAAGTTTTGAAAAATTTTCATTCGTTTTCGTTTTATGACCAAAAAACCGTGTACCAAAACAACTGCTCAGATCTGCTGTAGGTTGTAAGCAGGAGCTTTCAGCAAAAGCTCTCAGCTTGCAACGATCGGTTGCGGGCCATTGGTTTATGTAGTTGTATCACATGGCTTTAAATCAGTGGTGTCCAAACACACAAAATCAAGCATTGCGCTTGTATGCGTAGTAGCGAAGCAACATGCAATCAAACAAATGTCTCGTGAGAGAACAAAACGCCGAACACGCGTGCATCGTAAGAGAGCAAGCCGGAGAGCGTGCTATTCATAGAACACACATATTGTCTCTCTCTATACGTGTGTCGGCTTCGACGATGGCAGAATTATGAGTTCCTATATCTAAATAGTGCATTTTTAGGGTAACTTTACGAAATTTGAGAAAAAAAAATTCCTTAAATACAAAATTTTTTTTTAAATTTTAAGGGCATTTCTTTAATATAAAAAAATAGGTTAGAGAATGCGATGCTTGCTTCAAAATAGAGATGAAAGCATATCTATATATAAAAAATTTAATGTTTGTCTGTCTGTCTGTCCCTTATCCCTGCCTAAACCGTTTATCCGATTGTGATGAAAATTTGGAGAATGGTTGGACGCTTGGGTGAAATGGGTGAAAAATGTTCCAAAAACATCGAAATTCGCAAAACTATACCGTTCATCCGATTGTTATGAAACTTTGGGGATTGGTTGGATGCTTGGCCTGAAAGGTTTCTGAGTTGAAGAAATGAAAGGGAAATGGTCCAAAAACCGCGAAATTTCAAATTCTATTCCGTCCATCCGATTGCGATGATACTTTAAGCAATGGTTGGAAGAGGAAAGGGCAGAACAACTCCTGCCGGGACAGCGATAGTTATATATATATTTTAAGCCCGCAAGGTTAATTCTTATCGGCGCGTCAAAAGTACTTTTCAATCTTTACCTAAAATTCATAAGGAAAATTTGGTATCAAGCTCGAGCTAATAAAATAGAATTAAATATTCCGTTACGAGTCCCGATTTTATTCGTTCTAAATCTTGAGAAACTCCCTCAATGTCAATCTAGCGTTTCCTAGACTCGTTGAAAATTGTGTTTTTTAAGGTTTAATACAAACCAGCAGAACAGAGCTTTTTTCTTGGGACCATTGATTGAAGTATTTTATGGTATTTTGTAGCCCTTAACTTTCTCTAAAATCCTTAAAACTGAAACTGAACCTAAAATTTGAATTCATCTTAAATCTGCAATGAGAAGCGGTAACTAAATTTCTCACTTACTATTCTGGAGTACATTAACCAGTGTTTATACAAAACAAAATAACTAAACAGAAACCTTCACAAGAGTATTGACTCAGCGACTTAGCTGAAGTTTATCCTTTGGCATCCTTGTTGTTTTTTTGTTTTTTCATTGCTTTATGTCCCGTTATGTTGTTGTCTTGTCTCGTTGCTGGGAAATATGCGCAATGAGCAAAAATGCAATGCGAACAGACAACAGACTTTGTCAGGACGTTGACAGACGCCGGGACAACGACGGCGACTACTACTGGGAGAGTGTGAAAGCTAAGGACTTTTGTTGAGCATTGCTTGCCGCGCCCAGGAAAAAATGCAGAACAAAAATGCGCATAGTTTTGCAGCACGCAAATGGCGCTGGGGTGCGTGTTCCACAGAAAAATTGAAGGGTGGGGGGGGAAAATGGGCTTCATTTGACAGCTTGTTTGGCATTGTATTAAGGGGCCTCATAACTGGGATGCTAGGCGCTAAATGTGCAGCCAACAACAAATGGAAAATAATGAAAATGGCTGCCATTTATTGCCACGAGTACGAGTGCTAAGTGCTACGTTTTTTTCTTTCTTGCTACTCACAGATTGAAATGCACATCCGCCATATTGGGCCTATATCGAATGGCCTCCTGCAGCACCTGTTTGGCCTCCTCATAGCGGCCCTGCGAGCTTAGTACACTACCCAGATTGCCCAGCGCTGCAAAAAAAAAAAAGATTTTCAACACGGATTAGTTAGACACTCATTTCCCTATACCTCTTTCACTTACCCTTTGGCGGATTCACAGCAATCGCACTCCTGTACAAGCTCTCCTCATCCCTCCAATCGGCATTACGGCGCACCGTCCTTAGGCTCATGGACGCCAGCAACACACTCAAGCTGAGCAACAAAGCACAACGTGCTCTGGAGCTGGAGCTACAGCAGGCCAATAGTTTGGCCACTCCGTAGCCCACCAGTAGACAGAATCCTACACTGGGCAGATACAGCAGACGCTCGGCCACCACAAAACCCACATAGAAAAACAAATTCGTGGCGGGTAGAAAGGGTAAGGCCAGAAAAGCCAAGGATATTAACATGATGCAGGAATGTCGCTTAGCTGGAGATAGTCCACCAAGTAGATAAGAGCTGGAGGAGTTAGCTGTAGTGCCGCCATACAAGAACGAACTGCAGGAGCTGGTACTGGAGCTAGAGCTGGAGCTGGAGCTAGAGCTGGAGCTGGTGCTATTGCTACAGCTGCTGCTGCTGCGGGAGCCACGAAACACTGAGGAAGACTCCGACACTGAGGTGGTGTATATAAAGTTGCTGTTGTTGTTGTTGCAATCGCTGCCCGGTTGCTTGGCAAATGGAAGACCCTCCTGCTGCTGCTGCTGCTGATGATGATGATGATGATGAGGTTGATAGCTGGCCGCCTCAAAGGCTTGGTACTTGTTGTTGTTATTGTTGGTCAGTCGCTTGCGCTTCGAGCGTGACTTGCGACCTCCCCCCACCTTCTGTATGTGATATTGGGTGTAGCATGTTGTTGTTGCAGCTGTTTCACCCAACTCCTTTTGCTGCCAGAGACGCCGACAGCTGCGCCACGCCACTCCTATTAAAACTGAGTAAAAGCACACCGTTTGCATATTTCGGCGATCCCAAAGAGAGGCTACACGTGGCAAGGCATCCATGCCCCAGTCGAAGCTCAAAACTTGTGGTTGCAGCATCAATTTAAAGTTGAATACGGGCAGATAGAGAAAAGTTAAGAAACGTGTCCAGATAGAAGCGGTACGTGCTATGGGATTGTCCGCACTGGAGAAGGCTGTCTGAGGTCCAGGCACAATGACCAGGCGACAGTAGACACTAAAGAGTAGGCCGCTCAGCATAATGCACAGGGATCGTAGACGTTGCTAAAGAGAAAGGAATGGGTACTTACATATGTATGGTTTCATTTCGTGAATAACTTACCTTATCCACCTGGCCGCTAAGTCCTAGCATCACATCAATAAGACCGCACACCAGCAACGCCGTAATGGCTGTCTCTTTGCACAACAATCCGGCCATAGCCGAGATCAGTGTGACGCCCAATGCCAGCCATTGTCGTGGATCGCCCGACTCTCGCCAACGCATATGTCTTAAATAGCTGAGATATGTCAACAGATAGCATACGCAGGCAGCCACATCCGCTCGACCCACCACACCAGCCACCGCCTCGGTATGTATGGGATGGGCGGCAAAAAGTGCTCCCGCAGCTAGTATCGCCCACACAGAGGCGAGCAAAGTGCGAGCCACTCGCACCACCAAAGCGGTGGCCACACAATGCAACAGATTGTTGACCAGATGAAAGCCCCACGGTGCAAAGCCACCGCCTAGCAAGTAATTTAGCCTAAAGCTGAGCACGCACAAGGGTCGCCAAGAGCCATGGGAGCCCGAGTCGGTGAGTGGTGTGCCCCAAAAATCATTGGCGAAGCTACGCGGCCAGGGTGCTCCGCCAGAGACGTCGGCATTGGCCAGAATGGCGCGTCTGTAAAGTAAGTAAGGGTGAGAGAGTTAGCGAAAAAACATGTATTTGCCTTGAGGCCAAATTTGAATCTTAAATGTACATTTTCTTCATTTTGGCGCCCAATGTGGGGCTTTACTTTTGTGTCTACATGGAGAGAAGAAAGCCTTACTTAAATTACATTAAATCGAACTTGATTTAAGTCGTACTGAACTATCTGCATTTATCACAAAATAAGTACGAATTATCTGAAAACATTAAACAAGCTCAAAACAAAGTGTACCTAGGTATATTACAGCTCAAATCAATTCTATTTCTTAAATTCAGAACGAATTTACTGCCAAGTAGTACAGAATTAGGGGCTGGGCTCTTACGGAACTTATTGACATTTTTATTATTGAGTTGAATCAGTTTTATGTCGAGTTGTAATGGAGATTTCATAAGAAGTAGCGTGCTTAGATTTCAACTTGGATAACGAATGGAATGCCTAAAGAATTCAAATGTGATCAAGTTTAACGTGTTTTTAAGTTCTCAAGTACTGCAATCGTACTGAACATGAGTGATATTAATTCAATGTAAAGTACTTGTAATTTTGAGAATTTTTATCGTTTCCCTAAAATATAATTTATAAGACTTTCGTTTGAAATAAGTTTCGAATTGATCCTTTGCGATGCCGGATTGATGTAGTCTTTTAAATAATGTGTCAACCATTTTAAAACTTGTGATCCCGTACATCTCTTGCAATTGACCTCCGACCTCTTTTTATACCTGTCATTAGACTACATTTCTTCCTCGTAAGCTAGTAATTGATTTGTGTGAGTATCCCTTTTCCTCTACGGGACGATATTCTCAACACTCTGTCGTGCTTCTTCACCCTAATACAACTTTAGCCAGAAGAATATTTTGCTGTACAAAATAAGGCGTTTTAAGAAGCACGGTAATGGCACTGCAATGGTAGGTCAAGAAGCCTACTGCGGTATAGGCCAACACACCATTAGAAAGCTCCTTAGAAAGGAAGAGAAGACGCTTATATCAATCTCCTAGCAAAACACCAGACGGATGAGATGAGAGTACCACAAGCAATGATTGGAAAGGTACCCAATTTTCTTACCCAAGTAAGGTACAAGGTAAATGTCAAAAAATATACCTAGGTAAGTTAAAAGGTATCTGGAACTACCAGTACCTAATTCAATTTAAAGCAAAGGTTTTTGCGTCGCTTAAATTCAAGTTTCCAAGCAAAGAAAATCGTTTACAACCACTTTTTAAGAGCATCTTTAAGTTGTTCACAATATTTCAAATTATTCAAGCATTGAAGTCAGAAAAAATCCAAAATTACAAAGGGATTTGCCCTGCAAAGTTGTGGATCGCTACTCTGGATCTGCTAACAGCATTCCAAGTTGCCGTTACTTTCTCTAAGGAAGAATTGTACAACCTCTTGAATAATGTGTTTGGTAGAGCCTGTTCAGCATCTTTCGTAACAACTAAGTTCAATGTGTGTGATGCGCATCCAAAAGCCATGGAAAAATAAGTTCAGCATCAGCTGAATTATCCCGCTCTATTACCTTTAAATTAGAATCTTCTAACTCAGACTTAACGTTTTTCCTTCAAAACTGTACACTTTAAATGGTTTTCAGAAGTTGGAAACATTTTCTGTAACATTTGGATATCTCTAAGTCGGTATTTGCTATGAACTTCAGCTTATAGTAGCAATTATTTCATGTGTTTGGGAAAACCGCACACGCTTATATGCGAGCACAAGAGAATGACGATGTAGATTGCTATCTATATAGTGAACGGTTACACTAAAGTAACTTTTGTTATTGCAACTACAGACATCGGCAGAAAAATACCACGGCGATATTTTTTATACTCTGTACCGAAGGTACATAGAGTATATTAAGTTTGTGCAAAAGTATGTAACAGGGAGAAGGAATCGTTTCCGACCCTATAAAGTATATATATTCTTGATCAGCATCAACAGTCGAGTCGATATAGCCATGTCTGTCTGTCCGTCCGTCCGTCTGTCCGTCTGTCCGTCCGTCCGTCTGTCCGTCTGTCTGTCCGTATGAACGAAGAGATCTCAGAGATGGTAAGAGATAGAGGTTTGACATGTATGGGACATATATTTCTTATACTTGCAGGCAGATCAAGTTTATTTTCAATTTTTGCCACGCCCCCTCCCGCCCCCGCAATTTGGAAAAAACGTCATATCTCCTACAGTTTTGAAGATATATCGTTCGTACCTTTAAGAGATACCTTGTAAACAAAATTATTTATCGATTTGCTGAAGGATGATAAAGAAAGTTATGAGCAAAAAACGGCCAGTAAACACCTACCACCCCCCCACCCATCACCACAGCATTCTATTGAACGGCAATTTAGTGAGAGAGAGAGAGAGAAACTTAGAGATGAGCTCGTATAACTCGTGAGCAAATGCGAGCTGCGACGTTAATGGTACAGAGTATGTTATAGTCGGGCTTGACCGACTTTCTTTCTTGTTTCTTATACAAGTCGTGCTCCCATTTTCTGTGTGTAAAAATTTTTCGATTTAAACCACGTTGTTCAGTAATAAACGTGTCTTAAAATCGCATAATGTTTGCGAAAGTGAAAATGTGAGCACGGCTGATAGTCCGCCTTCCTCTTATCTAGCATGGATCGTATAGTTTTTGAACACGGAATGTTTACCGGACGTCCAGTTAAAGCCACAAACAGGTCCCTGATACTTTTATTTTCAATATGGCAGAGCGCGGCAGAATCGCGGCTATAATGTAATCGGAGCGAAAAAATCAAGTACGATAAGTATTTCGTATTTACCTATTGACAAGGTGAATGAAAATTAAGAAATAGGTAAGGTAAAAGGTACTCGAATTTGAAAATACTGAGGTAAGGTAAAAGGTATACAAAATATGTATCTAGGTATGTACCTAGATATTTGTACCTAGGTACTTCCAATCACTGACCACAAGGTCAAAAGTTTCCAACAATTGGTCCAAAAAGACTAGAATGCCCTAGGGATACTGACAGGGCTCTACACGGGCCACTGCATACTGCGGGGCCACATGTACACGTTGGGAATACCAAACACCCAACTAGGCAGATATTGTGAATAGAAGAAGAAGTTCTCTAAACATATATTATCACACTGAGATGCTATAGCTCTAGGCGCAGACTCAAAAGATTTGGGAAACATAGCTTACACAGCAACAAGATTAGTAACCTATAACCCACAAAAATCCTGGAATTTGTACAGGAGATTGGGCTGCTGGAAGAGTTGTAAGCTCAGTAGGGAGGCACAAAGGAAAAGGATTGGTTGTGATGCGTTTATACTTTGGACTAAGACCGAATATCCGACTTCATATCTTTGGACACTTAGATAAGGACTTTACAGCTATTCAAATGTTTTCTAGAAATGCAATTGCGCAAGTGTGCGAAAAGTCACATATTCACTTTCGAAATCACTATTACTGGAGAAGCCGGTGATACCCAAATGGTCAATGTTGTTCAAAGACAATTGCTAGTACAAAGATGCCTATAATCGGCGAACCAAAGCTTCCTTGGTGAATCAGAAAGCACAGTTCGGTATATAATATTTTAAGGTCTGGTTTATAGTCCTTATTAGGGATCTGCAAGAGTGTCTGATTTCTTGACAGCATCAACACTTGATTTAAAAGCGTTTGGGGTGTGACTGACACTCAAAATTTTGCAGTCCAGTCAAATACACACTCGTTGTCTTATGGGCATGTCCGTGAGTGTCTTGGTTGATCGTCTGTCAAAGTGGTTGTTTCTGTTTTCAGCGGCACCGCATGTTGATTTCGTCTGCGAATGCCAGTCGAACACACACAAATAAAACATGGCATTTATTGCTCTCGCACTCTTCTCTCTTCTTCGAAAAAGCAACCGCATACGCCGGTAAGTTGTTGTTGTCATCTCAAGACAAGACTTTTCGTATAGAAAATTATTATTAAAAAACTTTTTCCAAATTTACAAATATAAATTTCGATATAATTTGAAGTTGGTTTGTTTCGCTGTGCGGTACGGCTTATAACCGGTTTGCATCTCTGGTTATGTTCACACCTTAAATAAGCGTTTACTTTATTCTCCAATTCGACATCTCTCGCCATAATACCATTTTAAATCCCAGCCTAGTACCCAGATCTCAACTTGCTGAACTTAAGTTGCCGATCATTTGAAAAATGAGGTTAAAGTTAATGCGACAACTGTTGCCCTTTCAACTTTGGTCCATCATTAGGGCAAACATGGCTGTTGGCTGCATATTTGTGCACAAAGTAAAGTCGTTCCACAGATGCGTCGTTGTCTCCACTGTTGTCACTGATGGCATCATCAGTGCCACAGCATCAGCACGCACTGCCAGACATTCTCTCTCATTCTTTTGGTCTTTGGTCCCTGGGCTCGGAAGCACCTTTTTGCACGCACACGGCAGGCGGACTTTTGTAGGATTTTGGCCTGGTGTTCGTGACAACGTCAGCTGCTTCTATATCAAGGCAATGCCGATGACGTTGACTACGTTCCCTTTCCTGCTGCTGCTGCTGCTGGTGCGGTTCACATAAACAAATGCCACTCTAATGCCGCACAAAGTCGCTGGGAGCGCCTTCTTGTCAGGCAGTCAGCCACACGGTGTGTGTGTGGCTTGAAATTCGATTTTAAGCACCACTGAAATTCCATTGCAGCATCCAAAGCATGCCGCAGGCTTTCTCCTTCCCTCAATATTTTTTTCTGTGTTTTTTTTTTTCGTAATGTAACGCAATTGAGGTTGTGCTATCGCTACTTTAATAAATTTGCCTTCAAGCTGCTTAAATATTATTTTCATCTTGGGATATTCTTACCTGTCGTCATACACGAAGCCAGCATTTAGGGTGTTCAAATATAGGGCGAAAGCCAGGCTGCAGCAGAAAAGACATGTGTAGTCCATGCTGTAACGAAACGAATGTGGGGCAAATAAATCGATTAGTTTTGGGATGATAAAGTGTAAAGAGTGTTAACTTAAATACTTGGTCCCTTGAAGCTTTAAACTGCGGTAAAAAAAAGGATTTTAGTTTTACAATAATATTTTGTTTTTGTTTATTTTTTTAGAAAGCGACAGCCCTTTAACTCTTTGTGTGGCTAACTTTGCCACGTCTAGAGAGGATCTTTAAAGTTAATAGCTAAGAGTCATACAGTCTTCATTTCAAAGAGAGGTAATTTAAGTTCTCTACCTCGTCGGGGTCACCAGTTAATACTTTGTCGGGGTCACCAAATAATCAAACGCAAAACAACGACTTGAAGTTCTTTGTATATTCATTCTTCATTCATTTTCTTTATTTAAAAGAGAGGTAATTTAAGTTCTCTACCTCGTCGGGGTCACCAGTTAAGCCTTTGACGGGGTCACCAAATAATCAAACCCAAAACAACTACTTGAAGTTCTGTGTGGGCTATGTATATTCATATTCTTCATTTAAAAGAGAGGCAATTGAAGTTCTCTACCTCGTCGGGGTCACCAGTTAAGCCTTTGACGGGGTCACCACATAAACAAACGCAATACAACGTCTTGAAGTTCTGTGTGGCATTTATATATTCATATTCTTCATTTAAAAGAGATGCAATTGGAGATATCTACCTCGTCGGGGTCACCAGTTAAGCCTTTGTCGGGGTCACCAAATAAACAAACCCAAAACAACGACATATATACCCTATATATTCATTATATAGCACCATGATTCACGTAACGCAGTTAACGTGGCCAACACCTTGGCTAACGGAAACGGAAACTGTCAAAGGCACAAACAAACAACAAACGCCACGAACGTAAAAGCAAATATAAACCATTAGACGACAAAATTTACTAGGTCAACGCAGCGACTACCCCAAAAGGTTGATGCCAGGTGGCAGGCCAATAAAAAGAAATGCCAACAAGGCAAACGGTGGCACAGTGGCAAGTTGTGTAAACAGTTTAAAGTCCGTGATGGCCAGCAAATTGAGACAATGAAAAGCCTATAATTTATGATGTGGTCAAGGGCTAATTACACAAAAATGAAATATGATTTATGAACAGTGCACGCACGCATAAAATTAGTATGCGAGTTGTGGCATATGAAATGAATTGGAAGTAAACTGCAAGCAAGCAAATCAATCAGGCAAGCATACACACAAACACAACACGTATAAAATGGGAAAAGCCCATCATTATGGCTCATTAGCAGAGCAATTTTCGGTGTCTTTCTTTTCGCTTCTAGCTGCCATATTGAATGCTGCTGCTAATTTGCTCCATAAGCCGCTTTCTCTCGGTAGGGCAAAACTAGGCCAGCTCCACTAAGCCCTACACTAAGCCAACTGCTTACAACATACTCGCAAAAGTATGCCGGAGGAGGGGCACAGAGAAAACAGAGTCATCTCATCTGGCCTAACCTACCACCATGCTGCCATTTCGTCTCATTGATTTTTACATGCAATTCCCCGGGGGAAACCAGAAGCTTAGGTGGGTCCAAAAATAATTAACCGCAAATGTAGAGACAAAAATCTGCACAAAAAAAAAGAAAAAAAAAAGGATGGCTTAATGTTTGGCTATGTGTGTGGACAGCATCAGAATGTTGTCGAGGGAGTAGTACCCAGCATCGAGATACTCTCGAGAGCCTTGTTGATAGCCGTTATTGTCTGTGTGCAACTGTGGCGACTTTTAATGTCAACGACGAGCACGATGAGGTTGACGGGCTGGCAACCGCAGCAACAAATGTGCATAGACCAGGCCAGTCTCACTCTGAATCTGGCCAGTGCTATGTTCCCTGACTCTGCTCATTATGTGTACGGGCCAGAGAAATGCCAACAATGCTGGGTAGCTTCGCAGAAAAGAGGAAGTCATGAATGCCATCTACCTGCATATTTTGGAACAAAGAGGAAGGGTTACGACTATGTCGACAACAACAACTACAACTGGAAATGGCCTCTGGCCATCATAACAACAAAACAACAAAGTGTAATGACAAAAAAAGCAAATACATATAAGTACGTACATATGTATATATATGGGAGGTAAGAGTTAACTTTAAGGCTAGACAAATAAATGCGAAAACTTTTACTTCAACTCAAATTGTTGAAATTACGATTATGTGGCATTAAAAATTAATGCCTAGTGGGATTGAATGGTAAATTTAACTCAAGACTTGGACGCTTAAATGGGAATAATTAACATTTAAGTCCTCACCTTGGGCGCCAACTTAATCAAATGTTAATTTTGAGCAATCAAGCTGAAGCAGATGTGTTTAAAAATAAAATAATAATTCAATGGGAAAAAAAGTTAGTTTAAAGTCTCACTTTGATGACCAATCAGTGAAATTATTTAAAATCAAACATTTTAATCAATAAATTGATACAAAAAATGTACAAATAAGATGAGCATTTTAAGATTATATTTATTAAGCATCCTCGTTGGGCATCAATTCAATCAAATGTATGGTAAGCTCTGCTTTGAGCATCTAATTGATAAACATCTTATTTTAAATTGTTTAATAAATTGAACTAATAGATGATGGACTTAATGGTACACTCTTAAATTCTTCTTATTTTGCGAGAGAAGGAAAAAGACTTGAACAAAAGTTTTATTTAAAATATACAACATTTGGAATCATTTTCGGAACTAATGGCTGCCTTCGCATTGTTTCATACATGAGACATGATTATCTAGAAGGCCTGCATTTCATTGTGATTCCTTTTTCAATTTGACAAGCTATTTGCATTTTAAACATAACAAAAGCAGGACTACTAGACTATCAAGTCTCATGTATCAAACAGTTTGAAGACAGCCTAACATTCCACACGAAAAAGTACTGCACAGAAAAGAAGAGATCACGATATTTAGTTTCATACGGATATTTTGAGTATCGAATCGGCCTTCATCTGAACAAAACATCAAGATGATATTATCACGTCCATATGTTTAGGTGGAAGTAGTATCACTTTGATATGAAAAATTGATATTATTTTGATATTATTAAAGATAGGGCTGATATTTAATCTTTTTTTCTGTGTGCTCATCTTGATGTCTCTAGGTTAGTAGAAAACTCGCGAGAGCGAATTTTCTTTCACGTCACGAACGATTCGTGAAATAAAAATCTAGTTACGCACGATTTACGAACACAATTTTTTGAGCATTTCGCGTCACTCACGATTCATGCACGATTAAGGGAGACGTCACGAATGATTACGTAAGACGAATTTATCTTTCATTCATTATTTTGAAAATAGTTTCATTATTTTTACTTAATAATGTAAGCTTATAAATAATAACGCCTAATGTACGTGTTCGGCTTTCTTCTAATAATCTGTTAGCAGCAAAACAAACGCGCTCTCTTCTTGCTCAGCTCGGTGGAATGTTTAGCACTTGCATGGAAAGCTTTGCTTCACGAAACTCTATGTTTGCTCACGATCACGTCGCGACATAATGTGACACGTTCAAATTCCCGTCACGACTCCACCTCTAGTATAAACCCTTGGTCTTCAGTACAAAATCAGTGCTTAAAAGCTCCGATTTGGAAGGGCAGGTACTGAAATCATAAGAAAGTAAGGGACAGGCCTGTCGGTTATGAATTTACCAAAGGTAGTTGCCATAGGCGTGGATTTAAGTACTAAACTTATGGGTGGGCTTAATGGATAGTATTTAAATGGTACTGAAGTCGTTCATAATTTCACAGAAAAAAATAATGAAATGATCTGCGGCTCAATATTATATATTTTTTTTTATATCAATAAAAAGCCGATATGATACACTTGACATTGACCTGTCCGAAAATATCAAAGTGAAATTTCAAAACATTAATTTTAAGATCAAAGGAATATTTTATTATTTAATAATTAAACAAAGAAAAAGATCTATTTTAAATGGCACTATTTATATTTTACCTAAGTACTATTGTTTATTGTTTTATAGAAATAGAAAAAGAACGAATTTATAAGATTTTGACCCCGCCTTGACTACGGATTGAACTCGGGACCATTTGCACGTTACAAATTGGCATGGCATCTTACTGCACAGCGCTATCGAGCATGCGTGTGGTCACATGGCTGAGAGCCTATTTATATATTTCTTTACGTTGCTTGAAGTTTCGATGTGAAACACTGTTTGTCTTTTAATTTTTTCGCATTTTCTATACATCCCTTTCCCCGCGTGAGAGTTTCGAAAATTAAATAGATATCCTTTTGACCTTTTCTAATATCATTTGACAAATTGATACGTTATAGTTTAGAAATGATATTTGACAAAATGTCAAATTAACCAGCCCATATCAAATTGATATGGATCTTATTTTTTTCTGTGTTGTAGCAAGTCCTATGGACTGAATTCATCGCTGATATATTCAGTACTAAGTCCACATACTAAGTTGTGAAAACATCGATAGTAAGCACCATCGATAGTGTGCACCATCAAAATTGGACACCATCGATAGTATCGATAGTTCTTTGGATTGTTTTTTCAACACTACCACATATTAAGCCGTGTCTGCCAAGTGTCCATACATCTTTTTTATATCACATCTGAAATAGAGTGATTAAACAAAATTTGAATCGAATCATCGATTGTTTATCTTGAAACAGTAAATCGACAGAAAGCACGACTATGGATTGCTTCCCACCACTTGCTGGTGACCCCGACGTGGTGAATTTACCAAATACCCAGGGATATGTTTACCCTATTTTGTAATTTAAAAGGTATTAAAAATGGATTCGAATTCACCAGATCGGCAGAGGACAGACGGAAGAACATTTACAACAGGGTTACCAAAGAAAAGAGGACGGAAAATACGTAAATGTTTCTTAGCACTGTTTAGCAGTGTGATATACTGCCGCGTAAGGGGTTGCGACTGACTTTTAGACATTCAGTGAGAAATGAATTCTGAAAGCATTCGGCTCTAATACGTGTAAATTACCGAATGAGTTCGGCCCCCATTGGATATGGCTGCAAAACTTACGCTTTTTTGATGTATTTTGACAGGTTCAATTTGATAAGAGTGTCTCTTCAGAGAATTTAGACAACCGACTTTTTAGAGATATATGATAAGTGTGAAGGCAGCTTAAGCCTTGTCGCTGCGTTTGCTTTTAAGTGACTATAAGAAAATATTAAGTTTAAATACTTTGTGATTCTTAAAAGTTTCATAAAAGAAGCTTAAAGAAATTTACATACCGATGCGGTAGGAAATCCTTTATGAAATTTTTAGGCTTTCAAAGACAATTTAAGCCAGTTAAAGTTTTCAGCTAATGTAATAGTATAAACAAAATAAATGCAGCGTCTCGTAACTCTGTTTCTAAGAAGGTTTAAAGATTCTAGACTGTATTTTTTTTCTTAAATATTTAAGACAAGATCTACAAAGCGAAGAAATATGTGACTAGAGTTAAAAAAGATTCAATCGAAAATTGCCAGTATAGAAAAAGAAGAAATTTGTTAAATGCGGGAATGTCTTATTTTAAAAGAGGACCAAAAATGCTTTGAGTTAACTCCTAAATAAGTTTCTATCCCAAAATCGTTTCAGGTTATGAGCTTTATTTTATATGTAATCCGCAGGGGGAACACATCCACTACTGGATCCAATCAAACTTTCATTAGTTGGGAAGTAAAACCGAAGGCAACAACCGAAAATGTTGAGAAAAATAAGTAAGTGTCCTTCAATAAAACCTCACCCAGATCATAAAAGACATGTAATCAAACTTAATGACAATTTAAGCTTCGAATTTGCCATTAAATCTTGAAAACTTAGCTAAATTCCACCTGACGACTCTAAAGTTAGTGGAAAATTGTTAACTGAAGGTCGCCTTTTCCAGTTTGAATTAAAGCAGTGACCAACATTTGTCCAGGGTCATGTAAGGGTTTTCATTTTGGAAGCCACAATTAGCCACCCTGTGGGCTAGAAAAGAGTGGGTGGGTGGGTGTTTGTGTATGTAGTGGAGCAGCGCTCTCAGCGACTTTGGGGTATTAAAATTCTAAATTAATTGCCTGGCGCTTGTGCATGGCCCAAATGCCAAACACAGCGGCAGCAGCAGCAGCAGCAGCAGTGAAAAAATGTATGGAAATTAGAAGCTGGCGTAACACTCCAGAGACTAATAGACGTGAAATTTAAGCACATTGAATTAATTTGGTTCACCTTCGCACACACACAGAAAATAAAGTAATTTTTTATGGGGAAGCAAAAACTATAATTAATAGGCGTTTTTATTTCACTTTTTCTTGATTATGCGACACCTGCGGCGGCGGTGGTGGACCACCTACAAAAATTAAGCCTCCCCTTTTTTCTATTTCTGTTTAAAAGTGAAAGTTGATTATTATGCAGCAAAACACACAGGGAGGGAACACTGCATTTTAAGCCCAAACCGGACATCAGAATAATGAACGGAAATGTGCTACCCCATTTCTAACAGGCGAAAGTGCCGTAAAAATGCCGAAAACGTTTTAAAAATGAAACGATTACACCATTGCGGCTTGCAAACGACCAAGTTATGATAATGTTTGGCCAACTAAACTCGTTTAGCCTGGCCAAATACCTCCCCAAACCCCCCTCCCCAAAAAAAGTGAAAAATGGAATGGTGTCTGAGTGTGGGTGAGTGCATACTTGATGGTAGTGCAAGGTAAGCTCCTTCCAGCCAGAGCGCAACACATGCAAAACGAAATTCGGCCCATTGGACGCATTGTACAACACTTTCGGACTTCTCTTCAGTTTGGTCAGCTTTGGTTAGCTTTGCAGCAGAATATTTTTCGGTGCATAACCACCTACCATGTGTGTGTGTGAGTGAAGGAGTCTATGAATGTTTATGGTCTCCATACAGACTTTGGCAGTTTTATGCTAATCACAAAAAGGCAGTTCCCATACACACACACACACACACACAGTAAGAGGCGTGGCAGATTCCCAAAAACTTTTCATATTTTGTGCAGAGAAAAGTTTTCAGTTTAGTTGGATGCATACTCTTATTTCGGCCCTGCTTCAAATTTCATGTCGTTTTCGTCATATAGAAGGTTACAAGTGTATCTAAGGTTATAATGGAATATGATTGCTCAGTGTTAAATGGTTTTGATGCGAGAAAAAAGACTAAGAGATGTATTAATCACAGATTTCAATGTCACTCTAGCACGGCTTGGCGAGACCAGAGATTAAAACCGTAACCGAAACCGCTAAACACACTATAAAATTTGTAACCGACACCGTATCCGTAACCCAATAACCTTTATTAACATAACCGAAACAGAAACAAATCTATGGGTTAATTTCTGTTTTTAATCTACTAGTAAAAATTTCGAAATGCATTTATTCACAAAACCAAACAAGCTAACCAAAATCTTTACCTTTGCAATTTGTTCGTATTAAAAGGTCATACATAATGTTGTTGTATGCGCGATCGCCTTTTTCTCTTCCTCTGGTTGTGAATGAAAAAGAAAGCCTCAAACATGCTTATGTATGGAGGATATATGTGTGAGATAAAAATGGTTCTGGCACAGCATCATCTTGACAGAGTTGCGCTGTGATCTTGACAGTGGATGGAAGAGAGGAATGAACAAGTTTTATTCGCGTTTTGATTCTGAATAAGTTTGCTTGTGGACACTACTGTTACCCTTACCCTGTGGAAATGAAATTAAGGTAAGTACATGGAAAGATTTGATTGTGAATGTGGCCACTGAACAACACCTCAGTGTTGCCTGAATGCGTTATGTTCTTCTGAGTCACCTTTTCTTTATCTTCTCACCTATACTGCTCTCCTAAACGCCTTTTTTTCATCCTTCCCTGGCTAAATGATATGCTTCCCATACCCTATAAAATCAAAACAACCCTCGAGCCTGTAGCTCGAGAGCTCCCCCAAATTGCCGACGAAGATAACCGGATCAAGCACGGGTACCGCACAGGTCTATTTCTTCCATCTGCTCGAACAAGATGTATCTATTCGTTGTATGCTGCAGCTCTTATTATTAATTTAATTTTTTTCTACAATAAAGTGTAGATGTGTACTGGCTGTGTGCTGTTGGTTTTCCTTAGCATGCAAACATTAACTTTGTGTTTAATTTAGAGATGGGCATTTTTCAATTCCCTCTCAAATGTGCATAGGCCAGTGCCAGTTGTTGTGGCTTTTCCGTATCAGTCTGTGTCACTTTGTCGTATGCTTGCTTATTTAAACGAAATTGAACATGTTTTCCGATGCACACATATTACAAGAAAGATCACACACTTCCACTTTCAAAGTGATATTTCATACCAATAACCGTAACCAAAACCCGAAACAGAATAAGGTTAATAACCGTAGCCCGTACCGTAACTCATATCCCACAACTGTAATATAACCGTAAAAGCGATCGGCAAAACAGTTACCGTAAGCCTAACCGTTATTCGTTTCGGTTAAAATAAAAAAACAAAATATTAATTAAAAACGAGAGATCAAAGCTAAACGTCTCTGCCGAAGTTTTAATAGACTTGAAAAAGCTCGCTCCAACGGCTAGCGATTTCGTCAATTTCGACAATTTAAATAATGACCGAGTTTTAGAACGCTAACATTGAAAGCAAAAAAGGTTTTCTCACTAAAACCCATTTTCCGACCGATCGTTTCTATGGCAGCTACAAGAAGTAGTCATCCGATCTGAGCGGTTCCGACATATTAGCAGCGTGCAGCCAAAAGAAGACTCTGTGCAAAATTTTGAGTGATTTTATATTTGTAAAGTATTGTAGCGAATGTGTGTTCACTTGGGTAGTCATCTTATAAGCAAAGGCAAAGGTGACCACCCCATCTGCTCATCGACCACTATGTATGCTAAATAAAACGGGAAAGTTATTGGAAAAGCTGATCAAGCCCCGATTAGCAGCTGCAGTCGAAAGCGCTGGTGGCCTTTCCCCAGGCAGATCTACAAGCGGAGCCATACAGGCGGCCCAGGCAAGTTAGCAGAGAAATCATTTCTCGCTACCCATTGTATTGCTTGCAACGCTAGATGTGAAAAACGCATTCAACAGCGTCAAATGGAAGCATATGATGTAGCACTTAAGAAGCGATTCAAAATCCCCAAATACTTAATGCGGATAATAAGCAGCTACCACGGAAACCGAAAATTGTTTTACCAAACTAAAGTAGGCGAAAAATGTATGCCAATAACCTCAGGAGCAGCACAGGGGTCCATCCTAGGACCGGAACTGTGAAACATTAGGAGGCCTGAGGACACTTTCATAGTAGGATATGCAGATGTTATAACGGCGCGTAACACTGAGTACGCACAACGTAAATTAATGCAGGTGATGGTACGCTAGAAGTGGACATGAGGTAAGGACCCCGAGAGTAATCAAGTGCCTGTGAGTCAGGCTTGATTCAAAATTGACTTTTGGAGCGCAGATACAGCATGCCAAGTCCAGGGTAGCTGAGATTGCAAAGTCTCTTAGCAAACTAATGGCAAATACTGGTGGACCGATTCAATCTAGGCGGAAACTACTGATGAAGGTTAATAATACCATCTTGCTGTATGGCAGCGAGGTCTGGGCAGATACACTGAGTGTATAATGTATACGGATGGTTAGCCAAGTGGAATTACTAATTTTTGTTAGGTGATAAGGGCCAAATCAAGCGCCGGTTGTCCAGCGCACTTACCACGGAAAAGAAAGATCCGCATTTCTTATTCTTATTGTTGCTTTCAAATCCTCAGCTGAATGGGTCAATTGTTACTGAAAAGCTTAACGCTAGCTTGAATTTTGTATGCTATTCAAATAGGTATCAAATGTATTTTAACAACTTGTACGTTTAAGAGTATTCAAGCTGCGGCCAAGCAAAGGCTCTCTTGTATTTTAAGGTTATTCTCGATTTTTGGTTTTTGTAACTCGTTGAACATTTGACCAACTGTTCGTACAATTGCCTACGTACCTTTCACCCACTTCAAACGTGCCGCCCGTTCCACTCCGCTGTCTCTTTGTCTCACGTAAGCGCTAACAGAAGCCGCCTCTGAGCGGCTTTTTGTAGAGTTATGAAAAGTGCCGCAGTTCCGTCGAGTTTCCTGTTTTTTTTTTGGGTTTCATATTCAGCCAGTGGGGTAAGTAAGAAGCTTATGAGTACAAATTTAAACGAATGAATAAGTGCATTATTAATATTGGTGACCCCGACGTATTGTATCTTAATTCCGTTTTATTAGCTTAGAATTGTTATTGACATACGCGCACATAACAAGAGACATTTCGCTGGCTTTAATCACGCATAAATAATAATTAAGTAATAATTAGCATCTGTCAATTAACAAAATTTCGATATGCTCCTTAAACTCTATAGCCTCCCTGCCAAAGCCCACACTCAACACTTTGCTGTTCATAATTTAATTTAAATGCTCAAACTGTGAAGGCTTTAATTATGTATTCGAGCCCAAACACACTCACACTTACACACACCGACAGACAGGCAGACAGAGAGGAAATTGGCGGATTTGCCTATGCCAAAATGTTTTGGCGCCCCTAAAAACTGAATTTCTACAGCGTCTCGATAATCGTGGCCTAGTTATGTATGGATGTGTGTGCGCTGCGTTAATTGAATGCGCAACTGTCGCGTGGAGGCCCCCCTCCTCCATTACCCTATGCCTACCTACCACACTATGGGCCTGCCATTTGCGTAAGCCTGTTGAACAATTATAACTGGCATGTCCAAATGCCAAGTGCCTTGAAATTGAGTCCGGCCATGCTCTATATGCTAATTAAAATGACATGTGCATGAGTATCTGTGTGTGTGTGTGTGTTTGTGTCTTTCTGTGCGTTTGGTGCTTGTTTGCATTACATAATTATAATTACGCATACGCCATGTTGGCGCTCGCATTTGATGGTACATTTTTGCCTCAAATATTTACGATGGCTGCCACAATTTAACTTATTTTGTTTTGATTTTCTTTAAATAGTTATTGGCCTGCAATTTTAAACATTTTTTAACGCCCCCAGAGAAAGAAATTTATCAACAAAAAATTATCAAAATATTGACCTGCAAAAAGCAGACATGCAGACGAAATTTACAGACGGTTATATAAAATAATTAATCGTCTCAAATTGCGGCACAGCAGCGTAGGTGAACATAATTCTTGCGCAGGGGGAATTATCGGAAAATGCTTTTGTGAAATACTTGGAATTACAAATTTGGGGGATTAAAGTTTTTGGCTGTCTTTGGTAGTTTATAAGTAACTTTTCTATAGGTTGACAGCATTTTAATCAATCAGAGAAGATTGTCTAAAGCTAAAAAAAATTTGAAATTCACATAAGATAGTTTAATCAAGTTGGCAGCACCTTTGGCAATATATGAAAACTTGTGTTGCATTCTTAATTACTTAGAATTAAGCTGGGAGCGCTTAAAACATGTTTAAAGTACACAGGCCGCATATCTATTAAGCGCTGATTGAGTCACTTTAGTGTGGCCAGTTGTTTAAATGCCAGCTATTTGATATATTCATCCGAATTTGATCAAAGTCGTTAAAATTGTGCTGATGCAGAAAATTTTTATAACGGGACAGCTTAAAGACACTACCATTTTTTCTTACTAGAACTACTTTTTCGACCGAGCAAGTAATGGCAGAGAAACTTGTCATACATTATTATAAAATTTGTTTATTTTTTATATTAAGTAGGCAAGAAACCCACTTGAAAACGCCTCTCATGGAAGCTGACATGAGGAACATATTGATGACATGCGACAAAATCATGATAGTGATTAAAGAGAAGTTCCCCCATTCATGACATGATGCAGATCTTTCCCCCTTTTGCAGCTGCATCGATAATAGCAATGCCCATGTACCAAAACGCACAATATTTGATAAGCAAAACGTGCTGGGTAATTTTTCAAGATAGAGATTAAAGCAGTAGAGTTCGCAAAAGATGTCCTGAAACATCCAAATTATCTTCCTTCGGGAGAAGGACCAATCATAACTGGCATTCAATCACCACCATGAAATTTATAAACCTGATATTGTTAAGCAAATGTTAAATCAATTGTATGCCAATTTATTTTTTCTCAATATATTTATACACTTAAAAATTGTATTATAATTTTGCTCGGAATTGTGCCACGCTTAGAAGGAGTAACATAAACTATATATATTCTTGATCAACATGAGCTGAGTCGATTAAGCTTTATCCGTCCGTCTGTCCGTCTGTCTGCCCGTCTGATTCTACGCGAACTAGTCCCTCAGCTTTGAAGCTATCGAGCTGAAATCTTGCACAGAGTCTTCTTTTTACTAAACGCTGCTAATATGTCGGATCGGATGTCGGATCCGATGACTACTTCTTGTAGCTACCATAGAAATATTCGGTCGGAAAATGGGTTTTAGAGAGAAAAACTTTTTTGCTTTCAATATTAGCGCTCTTAAACTCGGTCATTGTTAATATTATATGATTTTAAGCTGATCTGCAAAGTTTGGTCGAAATCGCTTACCGTTGAAGCGAACTTATTCAATTGTTTCAAAACTTCTCATATTGTATAATTTTTGATACAGCACATTTTTGATAGCATTGACTGACAGATGTAAAATGTGGCCAGTGTAAATTTCCATTTCACATCATCATCCAATTCCATCATCCAATATAGTTGACGGAGGAGGAGATAGCATAGAAACCGACGGACAGTGTAAGTTATCTGAAACAAACTTGATCTGGGTACGGTATACAGCTACATACATGCAAAAATTGGTGACTCGATCTCGTATAGTCTCTGAGATCGACGTGTTCATACAGACAAACAGACAGTTTTTCGGTGTTAAAAGGCGGAGGAGAGGGAATTTTCCAAATTTGAAGCAAACTCGATCTGGGTACGGCATATATTCAACAATTTGTGGCTCTATCTATTATAGTCTCTGAGATCGACGCTTTCATACAGACAGACGGACATGACTAAATCGACTTAGCTGTTGATGCTGATCAACGAACTGCAAAAATCAATTTTTTCTTGATTGGCTCATACACAAAAATTCTTACTCACATCAATCAATTAACAAAACTAAGAGCTGAATATATTCAACTCACAACGCAATCGCATCGAGCGGCTGAGCTAGAGATATGTGATCCAACGTGTATGTTCATATTTATTCATCGAACAAAACTCAGTATTGAATATAATCAGATTCATACCGGCAAACTCATTGTGTGTTCGATCGAACAAAACTCAGAATTGACTGGCCAGCGCATCGTGAGCAATGCCAGATCATTGCTCTCTCTCTCTATCTTCCCATATCTGCCAGCAGCACCTATGCGTCTTTGCAAGAGTTTATTCATACTCATACTTATTCATATTCAAACGAACAATCAGCCGAACTGATTGGAATGAAGTCGAACATGATTATAAACAGAGTGCCAACAATTGGTTCGAATAAAACTCTGCTGCGAACATGTTGAGTATGCAAGTTTGATGAATAGAGCGCGAAACCTGTTTATTCGGGTGTTGAATAATGTGTGAGCGTTTTGCAATCGAACGAAGCCGTTTTCTGATGAACATATATACTTTAGAGGGTTGGAGATGCTTTCTTCTGGCTGTTACATAAATTTGCACAACTTCATGATCCCTTTTTCCTATGTTTAATGGGAACAGGGAATAAAAACGCGCTATAAGAGACTCTTCAAGAAGAGTCTCGGCTAGGTTACCATATTCTCCCCACAAAAGAATCATTTATGACTATTATAATCAGACTGAAATGTCGAAAAGTCTTAAATTTGATCGGAAATTTCATAAAATGATGGCCGGTTATGTACGTAGAATGTAAGGTTTCCAAAATTCAAAGACCAGGCACTTGTGAAAGACTTTTTAGAGGACCTAGTAATGATAACAATAAGGAATGTGGTCCAGTCCATTTGACAACTTACATACATAGCTTGGTATTCTGGACGCGTTCTCCTGAACAAATACATCCCATGTGTTCTATAAATCGCTAATGACACAAAAACGACCCAATTCCCATACGATTTGTGTTGTTTTTGGGTCGAAAGCGATTTGTGGAACACATGGGTATGTCTAAATTTTGACCGAATGTAAAGACAAAAATCTGTCAGCTATTAAACGATCTATAAACCCAGATTCGATGCAAATCCTTAGGTGTTACTAGTACAGTAACCGGTCCGGGAACCGAACCTTACACTTTACTATGTGTTTGAGCCTCCGGACCTTAATTTGAACCATAAAAAGATAACATAAGACATAAATTACAATCAAAAAACTGCAATTTAACTTCAAAATTAACTCATAACTAGAAAATGGGGACTTTTTTTGCGAGAGATGCAACCCTGTTTGAGATGATGGACCATTATCGTGGACACAAACCTTTTAAGTAGATTTTCAAATAAGAAAATTTAATTAAAATTTAATTTTGGTTTACCGAGGTCAAAATCTCTAGAGATTTCCAGGACAACCCCCTTAAATGTGTCTTTGGCTATACCGAAAATTTTCCCACCCTCCAACAAAGACTTACATATTTTTGTAACCAATCTCAGATAGCCGCAACTTTATTTTAGAGGAAAAAGCTTACCTGTAAGAAGAAAGGAAAAAAGTAAATAGGTTAGAATCAAGCAGAAGGAAACTTGATAAAAACTTATAAAATAATGTGATAAAATCGAAATGTTATTAAGTGACTTTATGTCCTTTGCATGCCAATGGTATCCCCCTTCCCAGCAAGCCACTGTTCCCAATCATCACGTGTCCCCGCAGTAGTGTCCTTCTGCATATGGTATGGTGTGTGTGTGTGTGTGTGAGGAAGAAATCCAATTGCTAACCGCAAACATAATTAAAAACTTTGCGCAACCACAATCGATCCATGGCCAACGATGGCGATTCCGATTTCACCGATTGCACAACCTGCCCACAGGAAGGAATTGTAGTGCAAGTGGAGGAGGTGAAGTTGTAATAAAAGTGAGCGAGCGTAACGTATGTACGTGTGTATAAATCCAATTAAATCACAAGTTACGCAATGTGATAAGTCACGTTGTTTATTGTTTTTAACGTACATGAACAGTAGTAGTGCCAGAAGGGGGGGGTGGGGGGCTGGATGAATGTGGGTGGAGATGGAGCAAATGCCGCTTTCACACCACAATTTATGCACAACCGACAGGCAAACAACCAAACAAACAACTCACGCGGCAGCAGCTGTGGTGTATGTGAAAAATAAAATAAAATAATACAACCAAAAATAAAAGAAAAACTGCAAATGAAGCGTAACATAAAATACTGCACAAAACTAAACACCAGACTGGCTGTGGATTTGGTCAGATTACGGTGGAACCACACATACATACATTTAACGCAGTGAAGGACTTGCGGGTATATACTACGGGTAGATCATGCTTCCTTAAAAAAAATATACGTTCTACTTATGTAGATTGGAGGACGTGATCAATATAGTTAAAATGAAGTCAGGGCTCAGCTAGCTCGTCAACCGGTTCTGTTGGTAGTGTTAACTTTTTCTATTCAAATCAAATTGGCTTAATTTACTGTCCCTGGTTGCTGCTTTGCCAAGTACCATATTACCATATTAACCGAGCCGACACTTAATCCCTGGCACTTGACTGACTTTTGTCAGGACTTTCGTATATTAAACTAAAAATGGCCACTTAATTTTTATTGAATAGTTCAGACTCTATTGTCTAGTTACCTGCTGCTCCATCATTACATCATTCATTCACCACAAATTGGTATATCAATTACTTGCATACAATTTTTTACTTCTTTTGCTTCTCTTCTGATTCTCAAAAGAAAATTTGAGGAAAATAGGAAGGCAACCTTTTGTGTCTGATTTAGTCTGTATATGACGAAAAATTGCAGGAAAAGAATCTGTTAGTTGTCAATATGTGTGCAGCACACAGAAAGTGTTTTGGACACTATTGCCCCATCTGTGGGTGTGTGTGTGTGCATCATTTGCAAATGGAAACAAGTGGCAGCAGCTGATGCTGCTCCTGCACTTACTCTTCCCCTGTGCTGTGGGTCAACTTGCCGGTTTGTAAGTTTGCATTGTGAATCAATCGCTTTGAATGATTGATAGAAATGTTTTGTGATATACATTTTGTGCACATCTGTTGGCACATCGATCGATCGCTGCAGGGTACAAAAAAAATTACACATACGCCCCATATGTGCGCGTGACAAATTTTAACGCTCTGACGCCCCATTCGAATTTTATGCTGCCAGGCATATTCGTTCTCTCTCTCTCTCTCTCTCTGTGTGTGTGTGTGTATGTGTTTGCGTAGCTGCTTAATAATTTTAGAGCATTAAAAAACCATAAAAAAAACAGAATGAACATAGAAAATAAGATGTGGCTGCTTAAAGTTGCCTGCTTTAAAGCCTAAAGCCTCAAAAACGAGAAAACCCCTTTTAGGAAAAATCTCAGAAATTGCGGCTCTTAATAAATAATTTGCCAAACAAAAATTTATGCATCAATAAACCGCGCTGCTTGGTGGTCCGTTGTGGGCTTTACCCTTTCCTTTTAATTTTTTTTTTTTGAAGAAAGGGGAAACAAGACATAATCAAGTTTCGGCTGAAAGCCACAGCAACTTCAAAAAACAAAAAAAAAATTTTGTTGTTTTCTTTTAAACTCTCTTAAATTTTGTGGTTCAACTTGAAGAAAAGTTGTAATTAGGGCGAATATGAGTCAGATTTTAACAAAATGGCAGATACTTTGATAAAGCGTTGAAATGGTAAAAATATAGTTCATAGTCTTTGAAAATTGTTAAATGCAACCGCCTAAGCTAGTTGACACTCAGCATGAGATACCTCTTCTTCAGTTAGTAAAACCTGCTGTGCGGGAACAATTCAAATTTTGCAATCAAGCAAAACTCCCTGTAAGTTCTTAGCCCTTCGTTGTCTGATGCCTCAATTAACAGTGCAAAATGAACCAAAAAATTGTACAACAATAAAACATTGAATGACAAATCTGTACAATATGTCGGATGACACACAAGTTAGACATTTGGAAGAAAGGATTTCCCACGATATCTTACGGAAATGGCACACATATAACCCAACATTGGGACAAGTAAGTTTGTTTTGAAGTAATCTATACAATTATACAGTGTTACAGCCGAAATATACTTTCGAAACGAACTAGCATACGCTATAGTGTAGGTCGAGTAAAGCATTTCCTCATACTTGCTTTTTTCCTAACACCCCCAAAATCTGAAGTTATGGGCCAAAAACCGGTTTTTGCTTTTTTACCTCAATTAAATATATATAGCGCGCATCGACCGTCTGATTGTTTATAACCTTGTCAATTCAAAAATCTAATATATTTTAATCAATGGATTGACTGATTTTACGCGATGGCTGAGAAATGCGGCTTACAGATGTGTCATTTTCAACTTTTTTTTCGAAATTTCTACTTTGGCCACCACTGGTTTAACTATTTTATTCTATGCGATTTTGACTTAAAGTTTATTATGAGAGCGCATTTAATTCTCCGTCGAACAACTGTTGTCCCATTTAATTTGGATACCGTTTGACGAAGTTATTCGCCTATTTCTGAGTACACCTCGGCGATCTAGAATTTTTTTTTAGTATGCTAACATATTAATGTGTTCCATAACATAAGTGCCCCAATAAGTATGCTCTGTTTTGTTTGGCGCCAAATTCAAATAATCTTTGTCAAATATTTAAAATGCTAATATATATAAACTTCCATGTTTCACGATTTCTGGGCAAATAATAAAGGTCTCCGAATACTGTTACCTAGTATAAAGATAAACTAAGCTATATGGAGTAGCTGTGGGCAGTAAATGGCTATTATTATTGGTTAATGAGTTGAAATTCGCATGTAAAACAAAAGAACCGTACTCAGGCAGGCAAGGCTAAGACTTGTGAAAAGCTGATTGCTCTCTTGACGCAAGCCTTGGCAAGCGTTCGGCTCGTGTCGGTGTGAATCACATGCTCATTTTGGCGTTGCGTGTGTGCGTTTAGCCACTAACACGAAGTTTAATACTTAAGAAATTGCTTTTCAAGTCCACAAATAAGACCCAATGATGACTACATAACCATGATTGTAATAATACTGTACCGCTATAAAATACCATGGATGACCAATGCTCGACTCGACTAGCCCAACAACATGTACTGGGTCTTGTGAAAAGTATGTGCAGAATTTTTTTTTTTGTAACACTGTGTTATGGGGAAACTTCAAAACTCCAGACTTTCTTAATCGGTCTAGAGTCTAGACCTGCGATGGTCACCGGATTCCCCAAGGGGACGAAGACATTTCGCTATTTACACATACACGAGCAGAACGCATGCCGCAGCTGAGGAGAAGAGAGCAAAAAGCCTTTCAGTCGCTGGCAAGCCTTTAATGCGGTCAGGTCGAAGCAAATTCACGGCGCTTTATTTTCGCAAACCAATACACTCTCACTTTCTGCCCTCGACCTCGTTGGCCAACGCTGCTCTAAAGTCAGCTTACGGCGGCGTAGTCACAAATTCAAATGAAGACAATATTTCTGACACAAAAACCACCAGCAGAAAAAGAAACAACAAAATCTACAGTGAAGAAGGCAGCGAGGAGTCAAGCCTGACTGTACCTGCGGCAGCGAACTTTCGTTTGGTCATAACTTGACTAATAGATGGCGCCACTACTTGATTTTCAAAACTGACATAAAGGTGGCACCACTACAGTGACCATTTCAAAACTGACCAATAGATGGCGCCACTGTTGTAACCAAATCAAAACAGATCTTTGATGTGTACTGACTTTTGGTCATAACTTGAGTATAGTTCATCTGATCTTTACCATTTCTTCGTCAAATCGATAAATAATCTTGATAACTAAACATCTCTAGAAGGTACACACTACCTATCTACAAAACTGTGGAAGATATACCGTTTTTTCCAAATTTCGGGGGGGCAGGGGGCGTGGAAAAATTAAAAATAAACTTGATCTGCCTGCAAGTATAAGAAGTATATGTCCCATACATGTCAAACCTCTATCGCTTACCATTTGTTAGATCTTAGATCTCTCTGTTACATACTTTTGCATAAACACTATATACTCTGTGTACCTGTGGTACAGAGTATATAAATGCTCATTAAAAAAATACGATCAAATGATGTTTCAACAGAAAGTCGAAAGATCTTTGGCCAATAGTGACTGCAGGACAACTGAGATATGACGCGGGGACTAGTTCCAGTTCCGGAGCTGGGCACAGGCTTGTTACAATACTTTCGTTTGTGTTAGGCATGAACGCCTACACAACAATGAACAATGAATGTTCTAAAGTTCTCCTGTTTGAACCAACAATTTGTAGTTGATTTAACTCGACTTCAAAAAACCAAGCATTCGATTGCTGTTTGGTATCGGAATCCAACTCATATATTCAAGATTCGGTTTTGAGTTTCGATGCTGTAAACAACTATATAAACTTTGCTTTGAATAAACTTGGATGTGGTTACTATGAAAGTGGGAGAAATCGTAGAAAAATGCTTAAATGCTCAATAAGTTTTCAACTAACAAAATACCATAAATCTCTATGAAGATGGCAGATTTGAACGAGAAACAAGGTTGAATTAGCTTTTATTTATCAATGATACATGTTGCATTTTATGCAAATAAGCAGAAGCTGTGTTGTCTTTATTATTAGAAGCCCTAAATTGGCAATCCAAATTGGCAACAACAATTTCTGATTTATGATTTAACCAGTTTCTTAGTAGAGAATTTGCTATGAATTTTGTAAATGCAATTTCGGAAATTTTTTAAGCTTAAGTCCTGAACTCAGAACGACAGAAAATTCCTTTCCTTTCATACAATTTGCTTGAATGCTTTTAGAAAGTGTTCCTATTTATGTGAAATACTGTAACGAAAGGAATATTCTGTGGTTCTGAGTACAAAGCAAAGAAAGAGAAATTACAATTTCGTTTTGATTTTGAATTAATTTTAAACTTTTTCAAACTCTTCGTTAATTATCTAATATAATATAAAATTTTATGTTTGACTCCGTTCTCTTCATTTCATTTCTTCATTTCTTAAAAACTTAATTTTCCAATCATTTACTAAAGTCAATATTAACAAACATGAAACATCTTAAGATTAATGTCAGCCACTTTATGTAAGCATTTCATATCCCAAAAGAGAAACACTGCCATAGTGGATGCCCAAGCCCTCAACATTATGTCATAATTAACTACTGACCCGAAGCGGTGGACGAAAATTTGTATTAAGGGCATGTGAGACCCAAGTTAAAGTAGCTGTCAAAAATTTCATAAATGAAAAGCCATAAAAGTGAGCACCCCAAAAAATCAATGCCAATCCCAAAGCCAAGTCACAGCTGTGAACCCAGCAGACCCCTACCAACCACCCTATTTCCCCACTCTCCACACCATACCTTGGGCCAGTACATGACCAGCATCAATAAGTTGTGAGAAAACGCAAACTTCGAAACGAAAACAGCTGCTGTGAAAATGAGCAAGAAATTTATTGACACACGAAGAGTTTTTCCTTGGATAATCACTGCGGAGAAATCGAAATTCCCAGGCAGTGCAAATTTGAGGTTAATGCACAAATAAATCTGCCACAAATTGAAAGACATCAAAAAAAAAAAACCAAAAATGAAAAAGAAAGCAAACGATGAAAAAGTAAGAGAACGGGAACCTTGACTTGAAAATAATAATTATTAACGCTCAACTGGGTCTCAATCAACAACATTTTATCTGCTGCTGTTTGAGTTTTTACGTTGCGACAGGAGGAAACCGCTAGCCATGATATCGTGAGCCTGCTAACTTCCGATTTCCGTTACACGCTGTGATTGAGCGGCGCTTTATTTCCTGTATCAAGGAAGGCGCCAAAGAGGCCTATGAAGCCGTCTGCCTGCCTGTCTTCTGATAAACTTATTATTGCGACTTTTACTCTTTACAACGAAACAAGTAAGTAGAGTCGCTGCAGACCAGCAAGGGTCGACCAGCAAATAACCTGTGTCAAAGAAAAGTGAAAATGTTTAAGGATGACAGAAAGAAATGGAATGGAGTGTATAAAGCATTAAAGATAAAAGGTGAGAGGAGAAAAAAGGAAGTTTAAGACAGTAGTAAAAGAAAGTGGAAAGCATCTCATTTCCTATAAATTATGTATATTTTAATTAGTCTAATTAGACGAGTCAAAACCAATCAATAATAAAAATGCCAAAAATTAATTTACTGATAAAAATGCTAAAAATTATATATATTGTGGTGTGAGCACTTTTGTATACACAGTAGATAGCTACAGTGATAAGAAACAACGTCCGTTATCCATTCTGGACCAAATATTTTCCAATTATTCTGACTAAAGTTACATTACATTTGAGTTGCAGCGCAACATACTTATTGATTCGGTTTAAGAAGCGCGGAATAATCATATTTAGACACCGCAACCTCGTGACTTAAACAAACTAATAAACTTAAATGAATGCATTTTTTTAAAACCCTTCCTTTAAATTTTGCTTGCGTATAACTAAACTTACTTAAATGAAGGATTAAGTAGAAAACAATATAACGAAACATTTAAATATAGGTTCGTATTAAGTATATATCGCTGCGTTTGTATGTGAGGATGGTTTTTTATTTTTTTACATTATCACAAACAATTCAGAGATTTTCTAATGTTAAATATACCTTTGAAAGTACAGGGATTCGAATTGTACAAAGGGTCTAGACCGATAAGGGAAGGGGGGCTGCCTACCGACAGGAATTTTGAAATTTCTTTTATAGTTAAATAGATTACTTCAAAATACACAGACTTGGACCAATTTTTGGTTTCTTTTATGCCATGTCTTTAGATATCCGAGAATTTAAGATCAATTTAACATTAAATGGATATTGTTAATATCCTTTAATATCCTTTTTCCAATGGATATAATGGATCATATTTTTTTTTTCTGTGAATTTATTTTTGAATTTTTCATTATGAAGCGTATTTTTGATTTTTTTTTCGAACTTTCAGGTAAATTGCTTTAAGATTGGAGGAATTTCCAGAAAAACTTTTAAGGTGGCGCTTTAGCGCGAACTAACGAATTCATTTTATTATATTCTTCTTTTAACTATACCGAAAAATTTGTTCGGAGTAAGTTACCAATTTTTTTCCATTTTCGAAAATTTTGTTCAATTTTCTGTCATGGGAAATTTATTTCATATCTCTAGCTACTCTGGTGCCCAAGATATTACAATTTTAAAAAATGCTTAACAAAAATGAATTTCCTAGGATATTTCATGGACATTGCATAAAAAAACCCAAAATTGGGCCAAATCAGTGTGTTTTTGAAGTAATCTATTCCATTATAAAGGAAATTTCAAGACTTCCGTAGGTAGGCCACATCCCTTCCCCTATTGGTCTAGACTAGGGTTGCCGATATTTCTCAAAATATCGATAATATCTAAAATCAAAATTTTCCATATCGATATTTGATCGATTTATTGTTATTAGCTTAAGAAAACTGAAAAGCCATTTGTAGTAGCCGTTATATACTATTTTTTCAATAGGATAACTTTGCGATTCACTTAGGGTCGAGGGTCGATTTCGTATCTTCTACATAGAGCTATATGTCACTTAAACTGACAAATAGCAGAGTAAATTGTGAGCTTATCTGACACATAGCAGCTATCTGGAAGAAAAGAAATCGGCCCTTAATGTTCTGAACCCACACTATACATACATAGTTTCAAAATACATTAATAGTGACGTTTTTCTTATTCTTTAATCCTTTAAAGGTAAATGATATAAAAATTTAATTAGCCACAGAACTTCATATTTTCGTGATTTCAAAGCTGTTCAAAAGTGTTTCTATACATGTGCTCAACTAAATTTGTATGTTATCTGAGTATAGATTAAACAGATTCTGCTTAAAAAAATATCAAGTGAGAAATTTGTTTTATCTGTGGCTCTTTACCAATAGTGCTTGGCCAAGATTTTAAGAAAACCCGGTCCCGACCTACAATTTACAATTTATTCCAGTTCCGCCCGTCCCGCGCCCATCTCTAGTACTGAACTTCCAGGAGCAATCAATTATCGAAATGCAATTTCAAATAGAATGAACAATTCATCCGCATTCGCTTCAAAATAAGCTGATATTTCGCTTAAAAAAATATAGATAGAAAGCCCTACAATTTTCGTTCGCCCAATCAAGTTCTATAAAAGCCAAAGATAGATTTCCCTATAAACCCCAAAAAGTACTTTAATTAAACAATGGGTATCGATGGCAGAAGCAATCGCCTAGACAGTCAGCAGTAGGTTTTGCCTTGTTAGCCACGTGTCGCTGTTGCCTATTTCGAGCCGGTTAAAGTTTTTTGGGGATGTCGCTTGAAAGTGTAAAGGTAGAGGGTGTGGTATGGATGCTACCCGGATCCCGTCTCACTGTCTGCGGGCATCAATGTCAGTGATTTATCACAAGGCACAGCGCACATAAATAAACACCAGCCAGGAGACGGAGTTGGTTCTCGGATTTGCTGCTACTGTTTTTTTTTTTTTGGTTATTTTTGGGGCCGAGCATTGCTTCGATTTGCTTTACGCATCACTACATTTAGCCCAGACTCCCAGTCATCAAACCCCCTGCTACGCAGTTTCCTTTTCATTTGACGCTTTGTGCACTTGACTTCGACTTGCTGCCTGCTTACCGCTCCCGATTGGAAGCTGCTTGCTTCGTTTTGCTGCCTCCTAACGACCCTCATTGTTTGACACTCGGCGTTGATTTTTTATCTCGCCGGATAATGGCAGACCCGCGCTGCTGGCTCGGGCGGGACATTATTTTCACTTTATTGAAAACTTGTAGCCGAAATTGATTTTCTGCGTCTCTGCGGCGGCACATTCCAAGCAACCGCCCAGGGATTTGACATTTCTTCCCTTCCCTGAAATTTATTTCGCATTTAGTTTGAATACTTTTTGGCATTTTGGCTCGGATGGAAAATTTCGCATACATTTATTTTAAAGACTGTAATTTCGTTTTATTCTCATGCTAATGTCGATGGGGGGGGGGGGTAAGTGTGACTTGCAGTTGTCGGTGATTTGGTGTATTAAGTATTAAGTTGTGCACATTCTTTTGTTTCGATTTTTGGATTTTTGTTGAGGGAAAATTAATGAAATTTACATTTTTCAGTGTAATGAAATTAATAAAAAAAATTGTTAATACAACACATTCAACAATCTTTTGCTGAAATTGCAATACCAGTGAAAATTGTTTTGCCTGGGGAAAAAATGTAAATTTTACCATGAACAAAAGCATTAATAGCAATAAATTAATTCAAGTATTTTAACAATATTGAGTAAACGTTTTTTATTATTTGATTTGCAAACTTGTTCAGTAGAGCAGAAGGCGGATTTGTGGAGTTTTTGGAAATGTGAATTTCAAAGTGTGTTAACCATCTGAAGCTTCCATTTCAAAGTTGGAAATTGATCGTTTTGTGAGTTTTGGTTCCTGTGAACTACTGAACCGAGCCAATCCTTGGAATGGAAATTTCATTAAATATTCTTTTTCTCTGTGCAAAAGCTTAAAGCAGTCGAGTCTAAAAATTGACAAATCCAAGCCTTGTCCCTTAGGCGTGTGAAGACAAATATTTATTTATTGTATACTATTTGCTATAACTTGAACAAATAAAGTTGGTTTTATTGTCTAATGCTTAAAGTCTTTAAATTGAATTTCTTGCCCCATTCAATTTGTCATTCTTTGAACCTCTATACAGAGTATTCGTTACGCTGTCGCATTTTGACCTGTGACGGTTATCCTTTTTGTTATTATTTTTTTTTACAACATTTTATTTAAATTCCAGTGGTCCAAGCATAGTAGAACAATAAAAGCAATCAGTGCTTAAAAATCAAATTCAATTTGCGCATATTCAGCATTTTTTGGACCCGCTGCCGCATGTTTTTGTTTTTGTTTCTGTTTTTTTTTTTTTCAAAATTTATAACAAAAATGCCAAAAGAAAAATATATAAGAGAAAGACAGAGAGAGGGAGAGAGAGCCCAGAGTGGGAGACAGACAAATCATAAATATTCCCTGAATCAACAGAATATGATGAAAATCCATAAATCATTGTGTGGGTGGCCTTGGATTTGGGGATTGGGTGCTTGGAGCTGAGTTTTGGATTGTTTGGAGCAAGGATTTCAAATGCAAATCAACTGTGTCAGAACAAAAAAAAAGAAAAACTTTCGTTCCTGCCAACCAAAGAGTGCGCAACATTTTCGCAGTCGCCGTCTCAACTCTCAGACGAACACAAATAATGAAGACGAATGCAAATAACAGACAAGAAAAGCAATGACTAGAGGGTGAAACAATGGCTAGGAAGGGGTTTTTGTTTGGTTTAATGCGATAATTTCAAGCGCAAGAATTTAATGGAAAATTATTTCAGCTATTTTCATAACGTTTTTGCCCGGGACATTCCTGGTCGAAGTAAAGCAAGAAAAAAAAACAAAATAAAATTCGAAACAGACAAAACTTCTACGGCTGCTGTCTCTCAACCCTGAGTCTCAGCTTCCAATCGTTTACAACAATGGGAGGCAGGCAAGAAGACTGAGAGAAGCAGCCGCCAGACTGTGCCATGTCTAAAATTAAAATAAGCCAAGCGCACATTGGTGCAAAAGTGGTAAAAAAAAAGTGTGGCTGCATATTTCGATAAACAAAATACCTAGAAATGTGGCTAGAGACAATTTAAGTTAGAAAATGGTATTAAATTTTTAAGTCAAATTGTTTGAAATAATTGAAACAAGGCTGCAACCGAATCCTGCAGACTTTTTGGGTCTATCGAGCCAGAACATGGACCGAAACTTCTAAATATCATACCTCCCGAACCGGAACCTCCTTTGTGTGGAAAAAAGTTCGATTCAGAAAAATTACTCTAAACCAATTTGACTCTAGACAATCAAAACCGTAGGTTCGATAAGTAAAATAACCCGTCCTCGAACCGAACCGTTAAACTTAACGAACCTTCTGCAAAACAAATAATATAATAAATATTTTCTAACTACCTGATTCAGGACGGGCAAAAAATCAATTAATTAAAATAAGCCTTGATACTACCATGGAAGAAAAATTGTGGGAAGTTGTGCTCAATAATGCCCCATAAAAGCGGGTCGAGTGGTCTAAAAATGATTAATCAGCTAAATATATGCTTAATTCTTAAAAACTAATTCTTTGAATTGAATGCCATATCAAAGGTTGGGTTAGGTTGAAATGGGAAGATCCCATTTATTCACCTAGGCCATCGAAGATCCGTTGTGGTACCATATAACCCTTTTTACGATGTGATCGTAGAGGGAGGGTCTGTCCCTTTAAAGTTTAAACCATTTAGAAAGTATGTATATGGTGTTTAGTGACCTGTTTTTGATTTTAGTCAAAGTTACATCTGGCTAGCTCAAGGTCTATGGTTGAGTATAAATCTTTATAACCAACACAAATCAACAGATATTAATTACAACATTTTGGAATAGCAAATTTAGAGAGCAGCAAAAATTTAAGCAAAGGGGCAACACCTATTTCAGATTTGTCTGATAAATCGTTTAGAGAAAGGACGACCCAAAACTGCGAGTCGCCTACTGCTGAGAGCTGGACAGTGACAGAAGAGGTGCTGTACACTCTCCTCTTCATCCTCTGAATTGCAGCTTCTTTAGAAGTCATTGTGTCTGATGACTAGGCCAGTGTCATCATGTCCAGTAAGGTCTCACTACTATTAGTGAAATGCTATTTCTTTGTTGACAGAGTAACGCCCTCGATCTGTTAATATAGCGTGTAGGCTATGTAAGCCTAGATACTTCACACGTGTGAAACGCTTGCCATCGATTTATGGTTATTCGACATGTGGTTTCTTTTGTTTTTAGCTTAAAGGTCAGAAGTGGCACCCCTATGCTGCTCTTATCCGGTAGGAACTGATTGGTAGTGCCAAGTCTAGCGAGTTGGTCGGCCATCTTGTTGCCTTCAATGTTTTCCACCCAAACGAGATTTATTTTTATGTGCTGAGCCATCTCATTAAGAGATCTGCGGCACTCTGTAAGAGTTTTGGAGTAATTAATATTAGAGTCAAGGGCTTTAAAGGCAGCTTGACTATCTGAGATAATGTATACTTCGCTTCCTCTGGTTACGAGAGTTTCCAGAAGGTTGGTAGCCTCCTGGATGGCTACAACCTCTGCTTGGTAAACACTACAACCATCAGGAAGTCGAAACGACGTTTTTATCCCGAGCTCTGCACTGAAGACTCCTCCTCTTACCTGTCCATTAGTTTAGAAAATGATGGCATTCGGTTTGCTGTGAGACATTGGGTTCGTGTCCAGACGACTTGGTATGGTGACTTTATATCTGGTGGTGTACGTTATTATTGGGATGCTGTAGAAGTATAGAGGAGTGGCCAGTGGCTCTCTCAGCATGAGAGCGGTGTTACTGGCGATTTCTCTACCCAGAAGATCTAGAGGCATACATAAGGTGTAACATTAAGTTAAGTCTATCTGATGGGATTGCACGCAATGCACCAGTAGCATAGCAAAGCTCGTTCATATATCTACTAGATCTACTTTTACTGGATGCAAATTGCTTTTGATAGTATGAGTAATCCGACATACCTACAACATTATAACAGACAAATATACGAAAGCTCCCAATAGCTCGTTTTTCGCGAGCTGTACCTCTTTCTATTTGTAATTTAATGCTTATTAAAAATAGTTTAACTTTATTTCGCCATGGCATAAATTCCAATTAAATTGATTTGGAAATCGATTCTCATACCACAGTGCCCAACTATGTACAAATGTGTTAAGGACAACCGTGCGAATTTGTTGCAGCAAATTTTCCAAATGGAATTTAATTGTGTGCTGCGATTTTCGCTGCCAACTTCCAGTTGTAACGCTGCTCGACTATGCGAGTGACTGAAGCGTAAAATTAAACAATTGCAGCTCTGATTTTCGAGTGCCGAAAAAAAAAATGTAGATATAGTAGATAGGTGAGCGGCCAAACTAAGCGTAACCCAAATGGTAGGTCAGGCCAAAAACTTGTTGATGAAATTGAATCCGTATTAAATTCTGGTTTGGGGAATGCATCCGAAATTGTGAGCACGTACGGGCCAGGAAATAAAAATAAAGCAAATTTTGGGCAGCTGATGGACCAGACTGGACCACGTCCAGTCACTCACCCTCCTTAAAGATCTGGTGTGAATAGCCGCCGTAGAACGCGACGAAACTTGTCGCCCATAAAACTTGAAATTGAAAAACTTTTACTTTAAATTCAAAGTGTGTACGTGTGTGTGTGTGTGTGTGGGTGTAGAACAATTCAAACAAAGGCCATGGCAAAGACGAAGGCAAAATCTTAAAGAAAGAAAAAAAAAAGAAAAGGGAAGCAAGTCGAAAGTCGAAACACTTTCGCCTGATTACAAACGCGCAAATGATGCGTGTCTAATGCGGGAATGAAGGAACAAAAATATTGTGTATGTATGAGGAAACACCGAACAATGGCGAGAAAACTAGGGCTAAACCGCAGCAGTCATCTCAGAGGCAAAAAGACACAAATTGACTTTACATATGAACACTGAGAGAAAAATTTTAATTGATAAAAAGGTAAATTTCTTTAAACTAAGTCAACCAGTGAAGACCCACATTGGGCTCCAGGTTGAAAACAAAATTGCAACTGCAAAAATGTTTGTATTAAAAATGTGTAAACTTTAGAATTATTTGAAAATAGCCGCCAATATGTATTGATATAACGATATCTTAGGGTCAGGGTATTTTTAGACTGAGATGGTCACACTGTACAGAGAATGAAAACGAACGAAGACAGGCGCTGTATATGGAATGGACAAGACAGACAGAACAGACACGTATGGACAATATTATTTGTTATTTATTGTTGTTTAAAGTTTAATAAAGTTCAGTCAAATTATTAACAATTATGAATTAAGATTCGACAATAGACTGTTCCATACATTTAACAATCAGACTGAAAACAGATGATAGTACTTGTTGTTATTTAGACAGATATTACGAAAGGGTTCATGATGAGCATAGTTCGTGAGGCAATGTTTTTCATAAATCGGGACATAATTTCTCGTTACCCGTGCCGGAACCGCAAAATGGCTCTGCAAAATAAGGCCCCAATGAAATGGGCCCCCCCCCCCCAAAAAAAAAATGAAATAAGGCCCCAAAAAGTTATACAGAAAACAAAAACAACGATTTTTAGTAAAATTTGGGGTGTTTTTTTTCCTTTTTTGGGGCTTTATTTCCTAAAAATAATTGGGGTCTTGTTTCATTATAAAATAAAACCCCAAAAGATGAAATGAAGTAAGGCCCCAAAAATTAATTTTGTGGTCTTATTTCATTTTTATTAGGAAATAAGACCCAAAAATTTAATATGAATATTTTGGGGACTTATTTCATTTTTATTAGGAAATAAGACCACAATTTTTAATGTGAATTTTTTGGGGTCTTATTTAATTTTTCTGATTTTTGCTAAAATTTGAAATATTATCCAAGAAGTCCAATAACGGTTAATTTTCTTATCTGCATGTGTTCTTAGACTAAGTATTTGATGCGCGCAATTTTTGTACAGATGTGCAAAAGTACCGTTTTAAAACTAGTTCAGTGATTAGCTTTTGAGCATGTTGATCAGCTTAGTAATTTACATTGTGCGAAGTAGACGTATAATTATGGAAAAAAAAATTTTCATTATTTAACTTTAAAAATTGCATCAATCTTAGCGCCACATGCGAAAATTTTTATAAAAAAAATGGCGCCGCAGGCGAAAATCGCTCGATTTTTTTTATAAAAATTTTCATCTTTCTTTATTTAATAGATGTTTTATTTTACTAAAAATCCAATTTTAATAATATTTACAAATCCGTTTTTAGGTATTTCCGATATTTTGTATTTTAATGAATAAAAAAACGAGAAAATGTTACGAAGAAATGTTGCAATATATTAAAGAAAATGTATTTGATACTACAAGCAGATGCAATTGCAAGAAACTGCGAGCATTACAACTGCCCTTGTTGCAGAAAACTTGTTCAAAGTTTCATGCAAGTCTTTGTTTAATTAAAAATGCATATCTACATACATAAAATTACATCAAGATTGTAAATTTATTTCTAAGAAGACAATATATTGAAAAAAAGCAAAGAAATGTAAAAAAAACGAGAGCGTAAGTTAAAGTCGGCTCTAACCGACTTCGATATACCCGTTACTCATGGAAACAAATGTTTATTAGCCTTCCTGTATGCCTGAGGTGGGTCAGCCGAAAAGTATGCAACATTTTTTAACTCGGCTATTTATTATCCGCCAGATATTAATAGACATTTGTCCATTACTAAATGCAACATAAATGACTCCAAATTCATCACGATAAACAGATCAGACAACAAAACTTTTGAAAACGTCGGTCAAGCCCGACTATTACATACTCTGCACCCTTAATGTCGCAGCTCGAATTTGGTCACGAGTCAAACGGCCAGTTAACACACAACGCACAACGCAGTGCGCTCTCTAAGTCTCTCTCTCTCTCTCTCTCTCTCTCTCTCTCTCTCTCTCACTAAGATTGCTGCTGAACGCAATGCTTAGGTTATGGGTGGGGTGGGTGGTGGATGTTAACTGACCGTTTTTTGCTCATAACTTGAGTATCGTTCATCCGATCTTTATCATTCCTTCAGCAAATCGATAAATAATTTTGAGTACTAGATATCTCTAGAAAGTACAAACCATCTATCATCAAAACTGTAGGAGATATGACGTTTTTTCCAAATTGCGGGGGCGTGAGGGGGCGTGGCAAAAATTGAAAATAAACTTGATCTGCGTGCAGACAATAGGAGTCTACATTTCAAATTTGGTTGCTCTAGCTCTTCTAGTCTCTGAGATCTAGGTGTTCATACAGACAAACGGACGGACGGACAGACGGACAGACGGACATGGCTATATCGAATCGGCTGTTGATGCTGATCAAGAATATATATACTTTATATGGTCGGAAATGATTCCTTCTGGCTGTTACATACATTTGCACGACTTTAGTATACCCTTTTACCCTTTACCCTTTTACTCTACGAGTAACGGGTATAAAAACAACAACAAAATTGGGGTGTTATTTCATTTATGAAATTAGGGTATTATTTCATTATGAAATAACACCCCAAACTTGGGGCCTTATTTCATTTTTTTGGGGCCTTATTTCATCGCAGTGGGCCTTATTTCATATTTTAAATTGGGGTATTATTTCATTATGAAAAAACGCCCCAAATTTGGGGCCTTATTTCATTTTATCTGTTGGGGCATTATTTCATTGTGGACTTATTGCCTGCAGCCCCGCAAAACATATTAGGCTAAGCAGAGCGCTTGAGTCAACCTCACTTGACAGTAGCTTATAAAGGAAAAGCACACTAAGGTAGATCCTGCTATTATTCGGGGATGGAAGGTCCAATAAGCGTAGTCTGTGCTCGTGTGGTGGAAGATGCCTATTGGGATCCCAATTTAAGCCACGCAGGGCAAAAAGTAAGAATAGTTTTTGTACAGATTCGTGTTGATCCTGATATTTCTGGTAGTGTGGAGATCAGACACATCTTCCATACTCAAGTATAGGTTTGACCAGAGAAACGTATAGTAGTTTGGTGACATAAGGGTCCTCAGAAGACCTTTAAATAGTAGTAATTGTAAATAGTATACCCTTTTTAAGTGGAAACCCTTGTAAATAAAATCCAGAAAACACGACAAAATAGACTGTACAAAAGTGTAGTTTTCTTATACATTTTTTGCCATGATTTTGCAGATTTTCGATATATTGTTTTCTTGTCTTGTAAAAAAAAAAATTTATAACAGATTTGGAATCAGGTGGAGCTAACTTCTATGGAAATGTGAATGGCACTATGTGTAGTCAAAATAAAAATTGATCGTCCATTTTCTTTCAAAAAAGGAATATTTATAGATTACCTTGAAATTATAAATGATTTAAATTAAATATAATGCCCCACATTGGGCGCCAATTTCCAAATACCTTGAATAAAGACCTCATCTTGGGCTCAAAAGAAATGTAAATCAAACATTGAGCACTTTAATCATAAATTCTGAAATAATGGCTGCGCATTGGTCTCTAAATATAGAACAAAACTTACAAAATCATTTCACATTGAGCGCCTATAAACTAAATACTTAAATTGAATCGAAGGTAACTCGTCAAAATGATAAGCACATAAACTGAAATTGTCTAATACTATTATTACAACCATTGGGCCACGCCCTGGCTAACAAATCTACAAATGATGAAGCCCCACATTGGGCGCCAACTTTTTACAAACTTCAACTTTTGCTCGGAAATATAGAGAACCTTACTCAGAACAGCACTATGATCATAAATACTGAAATAATGGCTGCACATTGGGCTCTAAATTTAGAAGAAAACTTAAAAAATCGTTTCACATTAAGCGCCAATAAGCTAAATACTTAAATTGAATCGAAGGTAACTCGTCAAAATGATAAGCACATAAAGTGAAATTGTCTAACACTATTATTACAACCATTGGACCACGCCCTGGCTAACAAATCTACAAAAGAAGCTAGATAAGGCCCCACATTGGGCGCCAACTTTTTAAAAACTTTTTTTTTGCTCGGAAATATTGAGAACCTTACTCAGAACTACAGAAAATTCCTTTGGTCACAGTATTTCACATAAATAGAAACACTTTCTGACAGCACATGAGCTTCAAAACAAAGCCAAGGTGTTTCTAATTATATGAAATATTGTGACGAAAGGCATTTTCTGTCGTTTTGAGTAAGGAGCTTTAATGTTAAAGACTTAGTTTTCGCCTAATCTTTGAGGTAAGATCCAAATCTAAAAATAGATCCCTACAAAGAAGGTTTGGACAAAAAATAAATATTACCATAAAGGGACTCTTCACATCTTAATTGATCTGAAGTTGCTCAGTAAAATAAGCAAGAAAATATGTTTTTCTTTAATTTTTTGCTCAAGTACACCTGAAGCTCTGTGTTTATTTTACATGATGTTTCTTTTGTTTAAAGAACAATACAATCTTAACTCATTGTCGAGCATTAACCATACCTAAAATTGTAATGAAAACATAAACTTAATTCGCATAAAGGAGAATCAGTTCTTTCAAGCGCTCTCCGTTTAACAATTGTTTTGATACAATAAAGCACAAATTAAATTTATACAGAATTCATTCTCTTAGTGTATGGAGATGTATGAACGATTTGCCTAAAAGTAGGCAACATGACAGGCCAATGACAGACACAAGCTGCTGTGGCAGTAAAGGGCGAGGGGAGGCGAAACCCCTAAAGAAGACGGGCTGCTGCCCATTTTTTAATAAAATAAAGAAAGACGACTGACTGCCAAGCGTTTAACATATGCCAAGAAGGAGAGACAGAGACACATACAAAAAGAGAGACAGAGACGAAGACACTAAGACGACGCAGACTAAAGCGAAGACGGCTTGATATTAAGCGCACCAGAGATAAACACAGACAGCACTAAATTAATTCTGCTCAATTTGCATTAAGATATATGTGAGTGTGTGTGTGTGTGTGTGTGTGTGGGGGTAGGTCGGAGTTACCACAAAAAAAAAGCAAAGAAAATAATAATATGAGTGAGTATACGTATATGTGTGGCAACATTTTAGTTACATCTCCCTGCCTGCCTGTTAGTTTATTTAATTTAAAAGCCTTCGGGCTCCTGCTTCCATTCCATTTCCTCTACTCTGGCACAGGTGCACGGAGTCTGCGGTCAACATTTAACTCAAGGCCAAACAATATTAAAACATAAATGGCAACAATATTCAAAACGAATGAACCACAAAATATACACAAATTGTTACACACTTTATGAAATGCCACAAATGCGAACGAGTCCTAAATTTGTGGCCTCAGTGGATTTTTGCTGCTGTCCTTTATATACACTCCCTCTTATTCGCCGCCCTTATTGTCTTTTACATCATCGCTTTACTTAGCATAAGTACACGCAGAAACGAAAAAAGAAAAAAAAAAAGCAACAACAAATTGCTACCGCTTACCCACTCCAACGACCTCACAAACCGAACATACCAGCTCCAACCACTTGAGACATAAGCGTAGGCAGACTTAGAGGGTTCAAAAGGGGACAGATTGAATCTTGAATGTTAATGCAAATTGAATTTAAATTTTGTTATTTATAAGAAAATTTGGTGACCCCGACGTGATTTTAAGTTCGGAGCTATTCACTCACAAAGTATATGTGTTGTCATTATTGTTCCTTAAAGTCGTAGGACTCCTTTGCCAATCCCCACTCAATGACTCCAAAAAATCAGAATTTCCTGCATAATTTGCATCACTACGCCCCTGATTTTAGTTGTTTCTGGTTATAACAAAACGCTGCGTGAGTCTGACACTGCGTCTATACAACCAGCCTGAACGCCTTTTTGCCATTGTTAACATTTATTTTTATTTTATGCACTCACACCCTCGGAATCTCTTTGCTGTTGCTCAGCCGTGAGCCACTCTCACTGGGCGCCCTGAGCTCCAAATAAGTATGCACAGCACGGGACCAGGAATCCAGACTCCGCTTTCAGGGTTAATATTATTGACTGCGTGTGGCTGTGTGTATCTGTGTGCGTGCCAAAGCCAATATTTAGCTAATGGTCTTCATATTTTAAATATTGCAGAAACTGGGAAGTGGCAACGGAAGTGGCCCAACTTTAAAGAGGGCAACTTCAAAGTGTGAATCGTGGCGCTGTTAAAACAAATGCGTGTGAATATTTGTATGTAAAATATTTAAATTAAATTACACAAATACAAAAACCCGGCGCAACACACTCGCAAAATGCAATTTCATTTTCCACCATAAATTTTCAGACCATGTGAAAAGTTTGCTGCCCCCCAATCATTTTTTGTATATGTATTCACATTTTTTTTTTGTTGTTCTATTTATATTTGCAAATGTCACGAGTCAGCTGCTGCAACTGGCTCTGCCTGGCGGGTTTTGGTGCTGGTGTTGGTTAAATGGGCATGAGAGATAAAAATGTGTACATTTGTTGATTATTATTTTATTTTATGTTACTGTTTAAACGCCCGCCGGTGTCCTGGCCTTAACCGAGTAAATCTTTACAGAGCAAACGAAAATATTTTCCAGGCTCAAAAAACAGCAGCAACAACTAAAACAACAGCAACAGCAAATGACAATTTCAACAATGCACAATAGGCAAAAAAATGCCACTCTTGCATATGTGGAACAAGTGAATTGAGTTGTGAGCGATGCAGGACACAAAGAGGAGAGGTATGACGAGTAAAGTTATATATTGATGTCAAATGTGCAGAGAAAAAACCCTTCACTGGCAAATGCTAGACCAAACAGATGCCCATTGATGGAAAGACTTAAGAAACTGACAAAACTTAAAAGTTTTATTTCCAGGCAAATTTCTGGAATTGGGTAAAGTTAGCTCTTAAATAAAACCCCAATATGCTTTATTTTAAGTTCAACACTTACAATTTGGCCAATAATGGGATGTAATCCTTGATTCAAGCAACACATTGAACTTTCACCCCTGGACTAGGTTTGGTTTTGGGCATACGAAGGCCATTGATTCTGCCAATTGTCCTGACGCTTGTAGCCAATTTGATATAAAATGTTATGACAGTTTTTATTTAAGGGATTATGTAGAGTTCTATGATATTGACTTGTTGTTGTACCCTACGTTGGGTGCCAAATCCTTAAAAACTTAGCTTTAAGTATCACGTACTATTATCCTTCCATACTACAATCTTACCATTTACCATTCTCCTGCCTTAATCCTCCTGCCTTCCTTCCTTCCCTCCTCTCTTCCTTAATTCTTTCTTCCTTCCTTCTTTCTTCCTTCCTTCTTCCATCCTTCCTTCTTCCTTTCTTCTTCCTTTTTCCTTTCTTCTTTTTTCATTCTTTCCTTATTTCTACAATCTTCCCTCCTTCTAATCTTCCTATAATAATTAACCACCTTCGTTCAATCTTACATTCATCATTCTTTCATCCCACTTTCTTCTTATCTTCCACATTTTCTTTCTATTTACTTCATTTTCCTTCTTTTCTCCTTGCTTTCTGCTTCATACTTTCTTCCCTTCTTTCTGGTTTCTTGCATCTTCCCTCCTGATTCCTTTCTCCTTATTTCCTGCTTTCTTCCTCTATACGTACTCCATTCTTTCTCCCAATTTCTCGTGGTACTTTCATTCTTCATTTCTTCCTCTACCCTTTTTTCTTTCATTCTCTTAAGTCATTTTGCTCCGATGCACCTCCTTCTTTGCTTTCTCGTTTCTTCCGTTCTTCTCATATCTTTTTGTTCCTTTCTCCGTCTTACCACTTTTTTGCTAGTTTCTTCACGTCCTCCATTCATTCACTTCCCTTCTCTCTATATTCTTTCCAAATATTCCTTCCACTTTCACGTGAAACTGGTTTTTTGACCAGATTTTGTCTCCAAATCGTTAACATTTTGCGAAAATGAAAATGGGAGAATGGTTGATAATATTAAGAACGTCAAAACGTGGTAAAAGTCTCAACTACTTTTTGCTACCCTTGTTTTGAGCCAAACCAGTAGGGAAAAACAAGAACCTAGAAACAAGCAAATGCTTTTGTTACCAAAATGTCGTCAACACACAAAAGCCGACCAAATAACCGGAACGCAGCAGCAGCGGGCGCGGTAGCGGTTGCAGAAGCAGCATCACCTCCCCTTGAAGGCCGAAGCAATGCAAACGATTTGCGCAAAAACCGGAGCGACAAAAGCGTCGCTGCGGCTATATGTACGTAATCTGCCATGAACCAAATACGCGACGCATTTGCCCGTTAGTTGGGCGCTCTACAATAGTTTTTGCTCTTCGGGCGGGCAAATGTGCAAAAATTGAGGACACATACGTGGCAAACAATTTGTGCACTCGAAAAATGGCAAAAATCGTTCATTTGATGCCGCCGATATGGGCCTGCAGGTATTCCCTAATTGATGGCGACGACGACGACGCAGAGGGAAGGCCTAGGCCTCCTACTTCTTGTGCATACATTTTAATTTGTTTACTTTTGGGCCAACTCTCGCCACCCCCATAATCCCCCATTGTGTTGGTGCCAGTCACCGGCTAAAAAACTAAATACATTTTTACGTGACTTCAGGATATCAACATATGAGCAGCGGGAGAGTGAGCGTGTGTGTGCAGAAATTATGAGCTTAAAGCAAGAACGGCGGTTGCACAACGCAAGGAAGTGCCTTTTATATCTGAGTTGCAGAACGCAAACTGAGCTAATTTCCCTTGTTTAAAGCTTCACAGCCCGCATTGAGCTGGGGAAAACAAATTTCCTGTCATTTCTGCATTGACACTGATTTCATTTCACATTCAATGGCAGGCAGAGACAGTCGGAGGCAGTCAGTCAGTGTCCCACGCCCTCTTCCTGGCAACGGAAAATGCGAGCAATGCCTGGGTAATGCAAAACGCGGCATTTAACACTTTTTGAAAAGGAAGCTACGACCAAACCAAACCAAACCCAAGCCCATGCACATTCACCTGCCCCAGGTATACACACACACAGAGAGTCAACCAACGAACCATTCACTGAGTCAGCCACACTATGGCCCCATAAAATGCTTACAAAATGTTGTTTTATATGTGAATCCCCCATACACACACACACACACTGCCAGCTGGTAGTATGTGTGTGTGTGCGAATGGCATTTTACATGTGACGCACGTGTGCAGCATGCAACAAAAACAACATCGCTCGAAGCAACAGCAGCTCAAAAGTACACAAAAAAGACAAGAAGGAAAAGAAGGCTCAACCAAATCACCACGAAACTAATTTACACTACAGAGCAAAAATAACGATCAATTATGGCAAGTAACACGGAATACTAGAGTTAGTCTGGTGATATATGATTGTAGTTACAATTTCATATGCATTAAGCATTCGCACAGGGAAGGGTTTTCACCGACGATTAATATAAAAAACGATAAACAAACTTGCACTTATAGTGGCTCTAAAACCGCCTTTATTCGAGTGACCCTTAAACTTTTCTAAAACTGGGCTTAAGAGTCACCTATATTTTAAAGAGGCTCCCAAACTGTCGTTAGCTAGTGACTCCCAAACTTTGAGAATATTTAGGTTAAGAAAGCATTGAATACTAGAGTTCTTTAGTTGATATATGATTGTAGTTCAAATTTTAAATTCATTAGGCACCATCACAGGGAAGCTCTTGCATTCCAATGCACAGGTATAATACCCAGATCATGGAAAGATTCAACTTGTTCAATTGGATAAGAATTCAATAAATAGTGAATCAGAAGAGGAGTTCTACGATAAAACGTCATAGGATTACACTTGACCCTTTTCAAATACAACAAATTGTAAGAGCACCACATAAATATGGAATTCAAATCCACCTGAAGCAAAGCAGAATCGTTGGGCGAGCTGTGGCTCAGGAATATCTTTAAGTCATCTGCGTACATCAGTGCACGAGAATGCCTAATTACATTAGGAAGGTCATTAATAAATAGCACGAATAGAAGAGGTCCAAGATGGCTACCCTGGGGAGCTCCAGAGGTCACAAATATCGGTTAAGAAATGCAACTATTAAAGACTACTTTTTGAGTTCTAGACTGGAGATAAGATTTTATCCAATTAAGAAGCCCCAGTGGAAATCCCCACAGACGCAATTTCGGAATCAGAAGCCAATAAGAGACACTGTCGAAAGCCTTACTAAAATCAGTAAAAATAACATCTGTTGGTTTACCTTGAGTGAACCCATGAATCACTGAAGAAGTAAATTCCAGTAAGTTTGTAGTAATGGATGGTGATATAAAAGGAGAAAATTAGTGTTTTAACTGAGATGTTATAATTTCTACAAAGTTGTAGCTAGAAATGTCAGAAAGTGAACATTTTTTATGTAAGGGAATAATGAAAGATTTCTTCCTTGGAGTTGGAAACCTAGACTGCTCAAGTGATTTTGAAAATAAAATGTGTGTTATACCCACCTCCAATACTAGACTTATACTTTTCAAGCTTAAGTACTCTATTATAGCGAATATCTATTTTATAGCTTTAAATAGTATATATTCCGATTTTTAAAGGATACACGAGGCAACAAAATTATACCTTTTTCCAGTATATTGAAGGGTTGGTGGTGATTCTGGATCGCCTAGAATCTAGATTCGTGTATTGAACACGAATCATGTTTTCAGAAATGGTCCTTTACGTCGAGATTTTTAGTAATTTGAGCTAATAAAGTTGCTAAAAATGACTATTCTGACACTTTTTAGACGTGTTTTGTGCGAACCTTCACTTTTTTTCAAAAAAACCAAAGATCCTGCTAAAAAAACGATCACGCTTTTAAAATCGGCACCCAATAGGATTTGGGTTTTCTTTGCTTTTGATGCAATATTAAGTTGAAATTATTTCGAAAAGGGGCAAAAACGGGCAGAACGAATTCATTACACAATAATCCTTACACTTTTTAGAAAAATTTGTCGTTTTTAGTTGTCTGTAGCAGTCTGCAGCAAAAAAGTAGTACTCACAGTGGCTCTAAAACCGCTTTTAATCAAGTGACTCTTAAACTCTTTTAAAACTGTGCTTACGCCTCCCAAACTTTAAAAATATTTAAATTATTTAACGGTCCGTCTCAATCCTCTGCACTACTGTTTAATATCCGATTTTGAAGGGTATTGAAAATAAAGCATAAGTCGCTTCACATGCGCAAACAACCAGCCATCCTTTTACCAACATTCTCGTATGTGTCTGTGTGTCAGCACTCATTAGGATTAATTTTCCGGTTGCAGCATAAACTGAACCTTACTGAGAGACAGGGCAAAAGGGGAAGTGTCGTAGAACTACGACTACGCTTAAGTGTCCAGTCCGTCCTTCAGCCTTCAAACGTAATAAAAAGAGTCGCTGCTGCTGCTGCTGTTGCTGCACAGAAAAAGGAGAGGAAGAAATAGTTAAACTGCATAAAATTTAATCAAGAGCGTTGAATGTCAGCCCTGGCCCTGGTAAAGCGAACCCCGAACACGTAAACGAGCAAAATGACATTTTATCATCAAAGGTGGGCGCAAGCGGGACAATAAAATGAATGCAAACGACAGAGACGGAAATAGAGACAGAGAGAGATGGAGTCGGAGCATTTGGTGTGCGCTGAAGGATAACCTACATTTTACTTTTCAGTTTTTAGTTTGCCTTTTGCATGTGTGAGTGTGTTTGTGTGCGGCCAGACTATGGAGTCATCTGTGGCTGTGTGTATGTGTGTGTGTGTGTGTGTGTCTGTGTTACATTGCAATGACAAAGCAAAACTTTCCAATTAACTTTGATTAAAAAGTTTCCCACTATCGCCCCTACAATGTAAACATGAAAAATTTGTTTGAATTAAACTGCAGCAGTCGGCTGAAGGCAATTGGTCGTTCTGTGGAAGAAGGCGGGCCAACTGGTGGGCAGCACATAAAATCAATTTGCAATAAAATCAGTAAGTTGTATTTGTTCAGGTCAAACATTGTGTGTGGTGTGCGGGGGCAGGAAATGAAAGGAAGAACACAAAAAAACTGTAGCATACTTGTAGGAGGAGTCGCATGAAAAGAAGGTTTTGCAAATTGTCCAGATTGAATGGTCGTACGCGATGCAGGATAAGCAAATGAAATTGATACCAACGAATATGATAGTTGGGAGGGGGAAAATGATTTAGGAAGATATAAAATGGGTTTGGTTGGATTCATTAAAGCGGGGTCGGCAAGGTGAACAGAGACGTCGAATATGCTAGTATTATTTGTAAGTGAGCAGAGAAAAGTTTTGAAAACAACGAGCTTTGAAGCTCTCTGTCTGGGCTTGCTTCGTCGACAGCGGCCAACCAGAAAAACAAAAGAGGAAACGAGAAGATTTTGAATATTCTCGGTACGTATCCGGACGTTTTCTTAATTGCTAGTGGTTACATCTCTGCTCACATTGCCGACCCTTACATTTTAGATTCAACTCTACATAGACTTGAATACTTTGTGGCAGCAACAAAATATTCGATTTTTTGTGAAAACGTATACAAATACTAAAAATAATATATCTTCATTGGAAAAAATCGTAGAAATGTTTGGGATATTTTATTTCAAAGTTAAGAAGTAGTACTTTAATATAATATCAAAAGAGAGTCAAAACAAAAAAAATATTTATATATATATATTATATACTGGAAAAAGGGCCCATATCCTTTTTTCGGTATATTGATGGGTTGGTGATGATTCTAGATGATTTTCGTGTGCTGAACACGAATCTGTTTTCAGAAAAAGTCACTTTAAGCCCGTGTCGCACCTGTTTAAGCGTTGCAACGTGAGCAATTTTGAATGTGGAAATGCTATTAAATTTTTGAAAATGCTAACTATTTTCAGCTATTTTGGTATTTCTTGGACGTAGTACGAAGTAAAGTCTATTATATTGAAGCCTTATTTTGACGAAATGGCTAACCGTTGGAGCGAGCTATTCAAGTATATTAAATCGTCGGCACAGACGAAGTTAGCTTTACATTCTCGTTAAAAATATTTTTTTAAAGAAATGCGCTTTGCAGATGTAAGAAATGTTGACCCAACTATAGCTTGTAGGCAAAATATTTGACTTGAATTTTAATGAGTCACAAATATACAGTAGATGCATTTGCTGATTTGAACGAAATCACAACCTTCTAGTTAATTTAGCTCATTACACTGAGAATAAAAAGTCAATCTAAAATCTAGATTTAAAATCTCCTTTTCGAGAATCTTCTCGTATAAAACATGATTCAAAAGCCTTGAAATGAGCTTTAGAAATCTCAAAAACAAGATTTATCATCTCGCAGCTTATCAATCATCCTATAGTTGAAAAATTGTATCATATGTGTAGGATGGCACGCAAAATTTCGCCAACAATAAGTCTTAGACACTTGTACTTTAATGTTTATTGAATAGAATATGATATTGTCATAATTAGGATGAACGTTTAAGCAACGCGCAACTACGAACGCACGACTCTAGGCCAACTTGATGACTCCGCTAGCTGTCGCAATCTGACTCAATTCTCAGTGTGAACTAGTTCTTTCCTTGTTTGAGTTTATGGAAAAGTCCAATGATGAATCCTTCGATGACTCTGCTTGATTAACCCACCTTTTTCATATACTCAGCGACTGTTGAAGTCTTCCCTGAACCTACATGATCACCCACCTTTTCTACATTGTATCGACGATGAGCTCGAACCCACACTATCTTATAAGGACCAAAAAACTTAGGTTTTAGCTTCAACCCAGTGCCGTATTGGGTCCGCTTAATGGCTACCAACTTGTTTACCTTATATCTAAGCTCTTTCTTTCGACCTTTGGTATATTTTTTCCTTTTCTTCTTTGCGAAGTACTTCCCTTTCATTATCTAATTCTTTAATAGAAGAAGGTTCTATTCTGAATATTTGCCTGTGCTTCTTTGCGGAGTACTTACCTTTCATTGTCTAATTCTTTAAATAAATTCCTAAAAAGTGACGCCCGATGGCAAAGCGAGTTAAAAGGCCATGCTGTGTGTTCAGTACCCCAAGGTACTGAGTTCAAGTCCCAGTAGCGGCGGACTAATAATTAACATTTTAATAAGTCTTTCAGAAAGAAGCAAATGTTAATAACTGAAACAAACACACCGTACTACCGTATTTACCGTATTTACTAATGCCAGCAGAATTTTGTTTATATTCAATCCATTTAAAGAATTTTGTGCTTCGATTAACGTTTAGCTCGAACTTCCAAGAAAACATTGAACTATTCAGTTTTGTGGGCAATTCTTTAGGCCACTTTTTTGTATCTTTAGTTTTTTTAGCAGATATTTTTTCGGACCGAATATTTTGCCAACACCAAGGGCTTATTTTCGTACGAAAGCAAGTTATACAAGTCCCTAAACATAAACTTGTTGTTTTTGCTGCGCCCTTCCATTAGTTGTTGTTGGACAGCGGTGACTTAAGTGACTTATAAAATATAGTTGTGAAGCTCAACACATACTCTAGATTCTTGCAAAGGCAACTAAATTCTCACTTTATCTTTGTATAGGAAATGAAATGAGGATACTTGATTTAACATAAATTTGTATATGTTTACAGGCATATGATTATGATGTGAGAACTAAATATGCTTGATTCCAGAAAAAGAAAACTCAACTGAGAAATAATTGCTGGATTTAGCAACAAAAATCAAGAGGTAATAATCAGATCTGTCATTACGGGGATTTCGAAAAGATACATATCTTTGGGAATGGAAATAAAATTTACAAGTAGTTGAGTAGAGTAAAACTGTGTGTCATTTCAGTTACTTTTGGAACAATTCTATGCAAAATTTTTGAATTCATGTTTTTCTCTTAGATTATGCATAGATCAATATTGAATGAAAGCTACTTCAAGGCACTATTTTTATCCACGTAAATGCATTAAGTGCATAAATGCATTGCATACAAACTCCACGCAGTCCGCGAGATTACGTCTGATGCTGCCATCGATGATGACGATAATAATGATGATGGGTGGCCACACAATGAAACCGCAACCGAGCCACATGATGCACGGGAATGGCCCAACCGTTGGCAACAATTGCAAAGGCAAACTCTTTATGTGTCTGTGTGTTTGTTTATTTGTCTGTAAGCTTTTCATTGAATAAATTTGCAATATTTGTTTTCATTTCATTCACTTAAAAATTTGTTGTGAAACGGTGGAGAGAGAAGATGAAATCGGATGAGTCAGCTCAGGGTCTTATGCAGATATATGTATTTGAAAAGCTGATGTGGTTTGGGGCAAAGAATCTACCAGTGTTGGTAATATTTTCGAGAATTCCGGAGAATTGTTTTTAAAAATGTTGACTGCCTCACGTATTCCTTAATAGTATTTCCAGCACAAACGCCTACCCACATCATTTGTTCTTGTTGTTGGCATTTCAACAATTTCCAGCGATATTTATACACAACAAAATGTCGGAGCTCGAGGGGACATTGTTGTGAGTTGAGCTATTTGAGCTCAGCGTGGGCATGAACTCCCACGTTTTGGCATCAAATGTATAAATATAACATTGGATTTTCTTATAAAATACACCTTAATTTTTGACAGCGTAATTGAAAAACATTAACAGAATGAAGGCAAACTGCAACAAAGTTTTAACAAATTTTCGTTTAATTTAATTTCAAAACTTACTTTGATTTATGCAGCCTTAGTAACGCCTCCTGGCCCCACATTTTGCTCGACATCAGCCAATGCTCCATTAATGGCATTGCTCCTCGGTAAATTTTCTTAATTCTTATGAATTTGTGTTTTGTTGTTTTTTTTGCTTTTAGTTAGTTTAAATATTTTATATATTTCTTCTGATTGTTGTTGATGTTGCTAAATTTATGCAGCAGATTTCGTTGCATTTTATGTGTTTTTCTTTGATTTGCTGGCATGTGGCATATGTATGTGCAATGCATATATATGTATGTATATATGTGTAAATATATTTAAATATATGTGTGCGTGTGTTGAATTTTGGTTTTTCGTTTACCCAATTTATGGGAGTTTTCTTCGTAGCATTTGTTTGCCTTCCTCGGGCATGACCATACGCTGCTGAAAGTACAAGAGAAAGCAATAAGCTTAAGTTTATTTTAGTAGCAAATTTATAAAGATTTTATATGTTTTATTAGTTTAGAATACCAGCTGTTGCTGAAAGGTCTCTGATAGATTCTTGAGTGTCTATTTGTTCACTCAGAAAAATAAAACATAAACCAGGCAATGAGTTTGATATTTCTAAACTTGGTATAGAAAATAAAGAATTTCAAACTTGTTACGACTTACGAGAGTACGAAATATAAGACCTTCGAAATCTTAACCTATTTCGGAACACTCTTTTATGGCAAAAAAAAAAAAAAAAACAGTTGTGCACAAAGGCACTTGGGCATATTTGCCCGACTAGTATTGTGAGCAGCGCTCTGTGCTCAATCACGTTTGACCTTCTGCCTGCTATATTTTTAGGATTTGATGAGAAAAAACTATATAAATAAAAATGCCATCTAAACAGTGCTAAAAATATTCGTCTGAAATGGGAAGCAAGCGAATTGCATCGTGCAGTAGAAATGATGGAAGGTAATTTTACTGCTTTAATCAGCTGCACGTTTTAATGTTGTCGACTTTTGCAGACCAAGTTGATTTGGCAATGGACGAGTTGGATGAGTTTGTGGACGATGTCGATTGCATGTATTTTTGCCATCAAGGACATATCTGTAACGTGCCCAATCCAAATTTAATGGCGAAATAGCATCCTCTCTTGATTTGACAAGAAACGTTTGAGGCTTATGTCTGAGAAATAATTTGGAATAGTGCTTAAATTGATTAAGAGAGGTAAATTTATTGCAAGGTCTACGGTTATTGCCTAGTACAATGGTGTTCACCGGATGTTACAGCAACAGTTTGTTTTTATACTCTTTTACACTTTTCCCCTAAGCAAAACAAAGTGAACACCCTAAGTATTTTAAATTATTGAATCGACTAATATTAAGTGAAGAAAGATATCGATTATCATATTCACCCAAAGAGAAACAACCTAATCAGAAAATAAGTTACCTTTAACCCAAAATTAAAGAACATTTTCTTAAAATTTTTGAGCATAAATGTTCTAAAAGTGTAAAAAAAGTATAAGTAGGCCTTTAGACGTGATGCTACAAAAGTGTGCTTCGTTGTTCTTGGAGTACAAAAGGTACCGGGTTCGTTTCCCAGGCAGGACCAAAAAGAATTTTTCTTTGTTTTTCTGAAAGACTTAAATAAGCCAAGTAAGGTGGGGTGTATCGTTGAATTTGTTGTACAGCAATGTCTCTAATATGGAATATGGGCGGAGCAACAGCCTATTCAGCGCTTGTAAATAATATTGCCTTCCTACCACTTTTTGGATCCGGCTATAACCTGAACCCAAACTATTAAAAAAAATCATAGCTCGTAAATAACTCTCAACTCTGCTCACGTCACTGACCGAAAGAACACAAAAAACCGGTCTCGAGCTTCACTCAACCGAATGTGTGCTGCAATCGCGCGCACTGTTAAGTGACTGTGGTTGAACACACAGCACTGATCGGGCTGCCTGCAATCGAATAACAGGCCCATGTCAGTCAATCGGTCATAAAATGTGTGTTTTTCGAAAACCGAAACGATAAAATGTTAGGTTCAAAGGGTTGCGTGCGCTCGAACTAAGCATAAGCAGATTTTTTTTGCGACCTCTGGCTTAAATTGTTCTGGAAAACGGAAAAATATCAACTGAAATCAAGTTTTTGCGTGGTACAATGCAAAAGTTGCTTACAGTTGTGAACAAACGCAACTTTTTCGGACCTAGAAACTCACTAATTAAACATTAGAAAGGTCGCCAAATTAATTACAAAAGTGCTCAAAAAAAGTATTCTGAAAGTGAGAACATTGCACTAAAAATTATCAAAAACGTTCTTACACTGTTTTTGATAAAGATTGCTTTATTTCAAAGGGGTGGGTTTCTGTAGCACTGATCGCTTTATTGTTTTGTTTTTTTTTTGCATGGTTTTTTTGTTCTAACACTTACATACTTAATTTGTGTGAATGTGCGTCGCGCTCACTCTCCCGCTCTCTCTCGCGCTCTTATCAATAGCGCTTATTTCAAAATGTTGGCTGACAGAGCAAATCACACATAAAAATACCAAGTGCAAGAGATACAGAACAGCTCACAGAGAAAGACAGACTGAGCAACTCGCAGCTCCTAGAACAACTCAAGAATGACTCAGAGCAAAATAGACTGATAAAGTCTCGCTGAACAAAAATGAGCAAAAGAACATGTTCACTTGTTCAGTTTAAAGAACAGCTCAATTTTGTTCACTCACTCATAAACAACCCAACACTCGTTGTTATCTTGGGCAAAGATTTTCTTCATTTATATTTGAGACTCCACAGCCAAAAGAAATGTTTAGGCATCATTGGCATACATTACCAGAATTCGTACTAGTCTAGCGTAAGAAGCAGTATAAGATCGACTAATGAACTTTGCTGACTAGTTACTTTTGGTAAGCTATTCACTGACAACACCTACTTAAAATTGCAGATTTCAAACAAGCTTAGAACTAAAGATGAACGCGTGCAGGAATATGGCAAACACTACACGAATAACATAACATACGACACGATCACGAATGTAAAGAAGACTTCCTCTTTTTTGAATATGGTAAAACCAAAGCAGGTTATAGCCGCTTTTTACCTGTATAAACAGGTAACAAAAACAGCAGCTCTCGTGTTTTTTTTTTCTAGTTAACTGAAACTAATGACTTCGTTCATGTTACCTAACATCGAGTGGAAACACCCACTCAAATAAATTGATAAAAAAAAAAAACTGCCTGATATGTGTAATTTAGAACCCAAAGTCGAGGCAATTATACAGCTAAAAATATTCAATTTCAACGAGTTTTTTGCTGTCTGCTCAACACATTTTGTCAAAATGTCAACCGAGCAACTTGACGTCAAACTGTCAAAACGCGCGACACACAGACAGAAGGCAACAGACAAGAGTCGTCGTATGTCAATGGCAGGCACTTCAGCCCACGATAGATACTGATGTAGGTCTGGGGGAATACTTGGGGTACCTGCATTATGGGAATCGTTGCAGCTGCTCCATGAAATGTGAAAAATTATATAAAAAACAGAATCAAAGGTAGGGAAATCACTCAATTGGACGGCTAACTGACAGCCCTACACATTATCAAATATTTATGGCAAAAGGTAGAGAGGTGTAGATGAAGAGGAAGGTGCGGGAAGTGGACACCAGCTCATTGAAAACATTTGCCGCTTTTGGGGTAGCACAAATTTGACACCAACGCCCCACAAAAATGTCTGAAACCGTGTAGAGTGGGGGGGGAATTCAAATTTGTATAACAAAACATCTGCCGTAAAAGACATACACTGTACAAAAAACCGAACAACAATATATATAAACATAATCCTCAGGGCATACATATTTTTTTGTACCACATGACTAGCTATAAATGCAGGACCCCAGCACAGGACAGGAGTCGCACGCACGCAGCAAGACGGCTCATTGATAATTCAGCAAAGTAAAACATTGAAATAATGAAATTACACCAAAAGAATTTTGTTTCGTCGCGACGTTGGTCAGGGGGGGTGGGGGGAGGGGGGGAAATATGACAGAGCGGAGGGCGAAATATATGAAAAATTTAATGAAAACACGTCGCATATGCCAAAGCAAAATGCGCCAACAACATTTTTGTGTTAGGCAAATAAATAATTGAATTTTGTGTCAACGAAAATTAAATTACACTCCCAGGCCCTAAAGCCCAGTTTTAAAGTCCCTTTTCCCCAAACAGCCGAACTTCATTCCATAATAGTGCATTTTAAACTGTGCATAATTAAAATAAATGCAACAAATGATTTAAATTTATTAAAATGTGTGTGTTTTTTTGCACACACCCACTCACACCCACACACACAAACAAAAGGTCAGGCGGTGGTGGGAGCAGGTTGAGTGTCAGATATAGTGCACAATAAAAGTTAATGACAATGCATAAAAGTTCATTACTGCCAGACACAGAGCACAAAAAATAAAACAACAACAATCAAACGAATGAAAAAGGATTCTATCGAGAGAGGAAATGGTACACGATACTTCAAGACTGGCATATCTCAAAAAATACGATTTTTGACTTAATGATGCAGAAATATTATACTTATATATACTGATTTTAGTAAAGCATTTGATTCGGTCAATCACCAACTTCCTCTTTACTTGGTTTTCCTACCATCCTGCTTTGCTGGTTTGGCTCATATTTCCATATGCGCTCTCAGCGTGTTGTGTTTAGAACCGCACTCTCCAAATCAATCTCGGTATCTTCTGGTGTTCCTCAGGAAAGTCATCTCGGACTGCAGCTTGTCGTATAATTAACCTGTCTTACCTTTTCTTCTTCAGCAAGATTTCTCTTTCTTCAATCATTGGTGCAAATTAAACCTTCTTCACTTAATGCTATGATTTTTTGTCGCACCAAACCTTATCTTTTTGAGTTCAGTATTGATAGAATTCCCCACGAACGAATATTTGTGGCTGATGATCTTGGTATACAATTTGTGCCAAATTTATTTTTTAATATCCACATTTCTACTATATGCAATAAAGCGAAAGATGTACTTGCTTTCATTAAAAGATGATTGAAAGAATTTGGTGATCCTTATGTCACAAAACATCTGTAATTCTCCTTGGTTAGATCTATCTTAGAATATGGATCTTGTATTTGGTCTCCTTCATACCAGAAATATATAATCTGTAAGTCTGTTACAAATGAGTTTCTGATATTTGCGTTGCGTGGCTTAAACTGGTACATAAACTCTTATCTTTAATCAAAGATTGTTCAAAGATTGTGACTTATCGATCATCTTTAATATTTGGGTAACAGAAGGGTGTAAGAAACTAATTCCCGAAAAATGCTTGTTTTTGATCGAGGCATTTTTTTTTACTCATAAATACATATATAACCTTGCTTTAGGCTTTCTTTTCTATTCACATTCAGGGAAAGAGAGTAAATTGAAAAAAGCGATAGCGCAAACAACTACCATACTTACGTTTTCATACAAACAAATTGGCAGTGTAATAACAAATATAAGGAAAGATGAGGAAGGTAAAGATTTTAGTTAGCTGCGTTGTCTCTTTCTCGTTTGCTCTCTTTTCTTCTTGCCCATCAGCATCAGTACGTCGCATAACAAATAAGCAGTCAATTTGAGTGAATTAATTAATATGTTTCATACATGTTCGTTGTCGGTTTTGCCGTTTTGCATTTTGACTTGAGCTTTATTTTCTTCCCGAAGTCGCAACATGCCGAGTTTGGGTGTGATTTTGAACAGAAAATGCTCCGAATCAGCAATATAAAATTATTTTTATCCCATCTTACTATTGAGACTTTTTAAGTTCTAAAAAAAACTGTGTGATATTTTAAGCCGAAACGTTTTTTAAGCAAAGGAGCTGTTTTGCTTTTTCATTACGGTAAGTAAAAACAAGTGAGAAAGTCGGTCAAGCCCGACTATAAGATACTCTGTACCAGTAAATGCCGTCGCTCGCATTTGCTCGCTCGTTATACGCTGTTATACGCTCTCCAAGTTTCTCTCTCTCTCTCTTTCCCCCAAAGATTGTGTTTGTTTGAATACAGCGGTGGTTGGTAGGAAGTGGAGGGTGGGGTGTGCCGGTTAACTTTTTTTGCTCATAACTTGTGTATCGTTCATCCGATCTTTATCATTCTATCAGCAAATCGATAAATAATTTTGATTACTAGATTTCTCTAGAAGGAACGATCAATCTATCATTAAATCTGTGGGAGATATGACGTGCTTTCCAAATTGCGGCGGCGTAGGTCAAAATTTGAAAGGTTCGGTTCAGTCTCTTGCACCAACATGAAAATAAACTTGTAAAAACCGCAACAAACCATCGTTAAGGGTTTCCGATTCGGTTCGCAGTTCGGACAACATTTCTGTTCTTTTTCTATCATATTTTCTTGTGCATACCTGCTTTCTACCCACCCCTGGCCAGGGGACATTGTACTGTCCTATTGCTACTAGCTAACATGACACTCCGACTTCTTAACTGACATCTCCGATCTTACTTGCCCTGCTACTTTCGAACTTAACAATCTATTACGCTTTTGCTTAATTGCTAGTTTTTTGATTGATTTTGGTAGTTTGATCTATTTTATATTGAATAGCATTCAAATTTGCCTATAGCTTTTGACCTCGTCGATTTATGTACATTTTTTTTGTTTGATACGGCCACTAACCGAAACCAACAGCAATCAAAGAGCACACAGCAGTTACACAACAACTGACCACTAATTAACCTAATTTCCAGCATGACAATAACCGAAATAAAATTACACACACATCGACTAATGTATCGTTAGATATTCAGGCTGGATAAGCTATAGCAAATGGAAATCCATTGTGGATATGTACTTTTTTTTTGCTATTATTATTTCCGATATTTTTTTCCTACTAAGGTAATTATTTATTATCCTCACTCGCGTTGGCTGGGAAATTAATTCAATATTAATGCAAAACAAAAACTTTCAATAATCTGTAATTATCGACGACTGAAGAGCAAATAATCACATTTTAGTTGCAGCAGCAATTTATGAAAATATCAAAAATGGAAACAATTTACCAGAATTTGTGTAATTGGTCTAAAATGATGGCTAGTCAAATGAAAAAAGGAAAATCTAAAATTAAAGCACACTCCGACTGCCAAATGACAGGAGACGGAGACAGACTTGCCGCAGCTGTGACGCCTTCGTTACTTGACACTGGACCCAGAGCTCCGGTTTGAGGTCGAAGCTCGTCAAAGTTTTCTCTTGTCTTTCGGATTTCTTTTTTTTTGTTTTTCAAAGCGACAAAACTTCAATTTCGTGTGGACGACGACCAAAACTTTGTACAACAAACAAGGCAAAATGCCAGAGCAGCAACAAATTTGTGTGGGGTAACCGCTGGCGCTTAACACTATTCTATGTTTTTTTTTTTACTAAGAAATTTTAATATATTTTTAATAACTCGCAGGGAGAAGAAAAAAAAGACGAAAAAAAAAAAATACCAAAAATAAACTTAAACAAAATTTAATTAGAAAATTAAAATGACAAGTTGAAAGTTGGTTGATGGAAAAACCTGTGTGAGTTTTTCTTTTAAAAACTTCATAAATACAATTTTTTTTTTTAAATATAACTAGCAGGTACTCGGCTTGCGTTAATGCGCCCACTTTAGAATTTTAAACACAAAACGAAGAAGTGAAGCTTACTTGACAATTGCCAACTATCAAATCTTCATCTAGCAAAATTCGCGATTTTTTCACCCTTCGATCTTCATGATAGTCTAAACTTATTATAAAATTTTGCAACTTTCGCGATTTTTGGTCCGTTTAATCAACACCTAACATTTACGCGTCTATTTACCAGTCTTCATGTCAATCAAAACTCATGTAAGAATTTTTGTAAATTTCCAGGGATGCAAACACACTCGGAAATAAGGACTGATTTACTCAGTTTTTGAACCGCCGGTTCGGTTCATTGCATGGTTTTTGGTGCTAACTAAACCGCAGTTTCGGCTCGGTTCAGTGGTTCACTCTTAATTTATTATTTGTACTATATATTTTATGATGGCTTCCATTTTCCGAAGATTATAATTTCTTAGGTGAATATGTGGCTTTTTTTCTCACTTTCGAAATTGAATTCCTAACTTTTAAATAGATTCAAAATCCTAATATTAATGTCCTAAATTCATATACCCGTTCATTAGGATTTCACTTTGGGAAAAAAACTCTAGGCTAAAGTTGGATTAGGTTGAAGAAGCACGACAGAATATAGAGAATACCGTTACGTGAGGAAATGGGATACTCAACTTGCAAGGAAAGAATGTACTCTGATAATAGGTATATGAGAAGATGTACGTGATCACTTGATTTAAGTTGGTTGTGAAGTCATCCTCAAGGCTACTTCAATCCTTAAGATCAAATCGATCTACATATAAGTGGTCGCCCTTGTCCATTAGCAAACTAAAATTTACTAAAAGTTGGCTAAAACTTTTTTTGGGGCATCGATAAAAATTTCCAATTCTACAATTGTCATTGTCTAAAGGTAAGCCTTTCAGTCCTAAACTCGCCAGTGAGCTGAGCCGAACCGTTTTGCTTTGTGGTTTTCGGTTCGATTCTGCTTTTTCTAAAGGATGGCGGTTAGGTTTGCGGTTCAGTTTATCAGCTTGAATTAGCGGTTCGGTTACGGTTTAGTTCGATTCGGTTCAGCAGCCGGTTTGTATCCCTGCAAGTTGGTAATATTTTAAAACCGGTTGACCGTCCCATCCTATTTACCCGTCTTCAATTGCCAACCATTAAATCGGTTCCACGTCTATTCAAAACAAAACAATTTCAACACGTCAATTCAACAAAAAACAAATTAAATAAGAACAAATTCAACACAACACAATTATAACACAAGGTATTCCAACATAATCTATTTCATCACGAAGCAATTGAACATCGCCAAATTTCAACACAGTACAATTTCTGCAAAGTACAATTTTAACACCAGAAAATAGAACAAAACAACAATTTCAACAAAAATGATTTTATAAATCGTACAAGCAGTGTTGGGCAAATTTTAATTGATTAACAATTAATTAATTAATTGTTAATCGCACCTTTCGCAGTTAATTAATTGTTAATTAATTAATTAATTGTTAATCGTCAGTTTCTACAATTAACAATTGATTAATTGTTAATCATTTTCAAAAATTTGATTGAATATTAAGAATTGAACAGGGTTAGAAATCGCTCTTTGCTCGCAACTCTCGAGAGCCAGCTCTCAGCTCATGACATTCAGCTCTTGGCTCTCGATTAAGCAGCTCCAGTTCCTGACTTTCCTCTGCAAAAAATTGATGCATCAAAAGTTCTGCTTTGGTCTGCTTTTCGAAAAATCTCCATTTAGACGGAAAATCATTAAATCATTGTGTAAATACAACAGGGAGGCATAATCTCGATTTAATGATGACTTGCGGCGTTAGGTGTAAACGGCATTTAAGGCTGGAATGAACTCCCACGATCCGTTGTCATGAGTTCACTTAAGCATCTGTTTTCATCGATCGACGAAATAGAATTTAATATACCGGATGATCATTTTGCGGGAGGGAACTATATCCGAAGCGTACATCTTGAAATAGAAGATGAAATAGCAAATGCCGAGAGCATCGCGAACAAATACAAAGCAATGAGATCTTGTTTTTGCAACGAATTAGATCAAAAGCTGTTCTTAAAAGACTTAATATTATTCTAACTAATAAAACTGCTTATTTATCTATAAATCGCAAAACTTCTCTATCTTATCTTTCTATCTTTTCCTACATATGAAACTTTTTTGAAAAAAATTGGTTTAGATAAGTTGTTTGTATAGAATATTTACTGTATTTGTAAGATTTAAATAATTTGAAAAAAAAACTTGGAAGGCTACTATAACTTTTTGTCGATATGAACCGAGAGGAACTTAAGTATTCCCCACCTGTTTACATTCCTGGCTTGTACACTGTTTTGACACCTTCTACTAAATGGACAAGCTTAGTCAATTTGTGCACAGTTTATCAAATGAAAATAGTAAAATAAAAAATTTTGTCAAAACATAAAATTTACCATTCATTTGTAGTTTTGACGTAGTTTTCCATTTGCTATTTCTGATGTGATCGCTTGTGGCTTAAAACAGCAAACTGAACTCTTGCACTCAATTTAGTTTATTTTGTAGTTTCACCAAAAACAAAAAAACACAGAAAAATGTTTAGCCAAATAACATTTATCAATGTCGTCTCGCTGGATTTCCTCCCTTTCCCCATATAGCTGTTGGGTTTTCTTTTTTCTTTTTTTTTCAAGTGCATCAAATAAGTTTTCTGCCAGCTGCATGTGAGTTGGAAATTTGTTTGTGTCTGTGACTCAAATACTTATAATTTGATCAATAATTTAGAGCCGAGATTTGCCAAAAAATTAGCAAGCACCCAAAAAAAACTTTTGCTTGAAAATTGTACATTTTACATGGCTTGTGTCGCGGCAATTTGTTCGCTGTCACTTTGCACGCGGCTGCGACATAAATTTCGCTTTTGCCGACCCAATTTTCGGAGGCGGCTTCGCTCGTTCGGCGGCTGCTGCATAACCGAAAAGCGTTGTCAAAACTTTGCAGTTGGCTTTTATTTACATAAAGGGATGGGCGAGAGGGTAACTAACCAAAAATACAAAATAAAAAACAAAAAATGAAAACAAAAATAGACCATAAATAAAAACCACAAGCAGCAGCAGTAGAAGCGTCGGCGGCAGCACACAGAAAATAATGGAAAAAGTTAGTTTTGCATAAAGCACAGATCCCGCTGCACGAACTGCACACTTGAAAGTCTCAGTGCCCGGTACACTGGCCAGCAACTGGCAACAAGGGGAGAAGTGTTTGCACAACGCCTCGGCAGATATGGTAGAAAATATACTGTAAAAAAACGGGAAGAAAAATTGACGAGATTTGACTTGTTTTAAGTCTTTTAAGCAGGGGTGCCTACAGCCAGCTTACGGCTGCGTACCAAAACCAGTGCAAATGAAGATAATGTTTCTCAAGCAACAATAAACACAAGATAGAGAAAGAGAAGTCCGACTCTTCTACTTTGAAGACGACGCATACACATCTATGTTGTTGCTTTCGAATTTGCTAGAAGCATAGGAGAGAAAGAAAAGAAAGAACACATAAAGTTGTTGTTAGGCTTAGGCTTGTGTTAAGGGCTGTGCGTAAGTCATGGCAGGCCAGCCATAGCCACCGGTGGCCGAAGTCAGTCGGCCATACATACCGAATGCTAGCCGAAGCCATGCATCACAGATTGTCAGAGAGAGATAGGTATATGGTTTTTGTGCTTTCAATTTGGTCTACCCTGTGAGAGCATTTGCGCGAGGCTAAAGCTATGCGCTGTCTGGGTAAGCGCCTATACGCCTATCTGCTTTAAAGCTAAGAGTCCTGCCAATATGCTGACAATATAGAATTCTATTGCATAATTGAGCAAATGAGATAATGCCTAGGTTTTAACACGGATGCAATTTATTTTCAAACCAAATCGATTCAAACAGAACCGAACATGGGTTTCGCGAACCGAGTCCGTGTACTTTCCAAAATGCTAGGCCGAACCAAAACAGCGTTAAGTAAGTTCGATTTGACTCAACTCATGCTGATGATAACTATATTCTTATAAAGTTTGTCCCAATAGAATTAGAATTTTGTACCTTTTTTCATCCAACTGGCTTAACTCATTTCTAACTTTTCCTTTTCTGGAAATATTTGAAAAATGCATGCACAAACACATATACTCGTTGAAGTTGGGCAACAGATCGCTGATGAATGAGCTGTGGATGTTTATGAAATAGCTATACGATCAACAAGCCTCCTTTGTGGTGTTGTGCGTGTCTTGTTTTAGAAACGTTATGATGAATATCATAACTTATTGACCTAGAGCCTGCTAAAAAGTTCTATGTTTCAAATATAATAATATATGGAATTAATTGTTAAGAATATAAAAATTCTTCTTTAAGAAAAGAGTTTATTATTAAAATACAAGGAGAATATAAAGTCTCCATACCGGAAAAAAACAGGAACGCAAGACGAGCAATGCCCGATCAAAATGTGCCCGCTGACCGCTTAGAACCACTGACTGATGCGAAGCAATCCTATTCCTTTTCAAAAATTGTTGAATATTTTCAAGTGTAAACTGTAGAGTAAGTACAACAGCTGCTGGAAACCTCCCTCTAAAAACAAAGCCAAAAAAGCTAACGGCACTAGATCTCCCTCTATGTGTATGTGTGTTTGTCTGTGTGTGTGTGTGTGTCAGGCTCCGTTGTGGTTGCATGCTGCGGTTATGCTTACACTCACACATGCAGCACCCCAAGGTTAGAGCAGACTTTTGCATATTTACAACAGCTGGCACAGAGCTTGTGCAACAGCAGACAAAGTTGCACTTTTACTACTGCACGAATGAGCTGACACAGCTCCTCTACCGCATATAAACTAGTTCAAAATCGAAAGTTCCATTGAACTTCTTTTGTGCCAGTTGCAGTTACAGTTTTGCATTGCATATTCTCAACATTGGAATTGAAAACTTTGAGGAAATTGATGCTTATATAACAAGCTTGCTTCACAGTTTTATGAAAATGCCAGAATAGAAAACCGGAATTGATAAAAAAGTCGAGAAAAAGTTTTAAAAAATATTGCCAATCGATCGGGCATTGCCATACTTGGAATTAAATCCAATTTCAATTGAACTGTAAAAATAGAATATTTTATTTTTTTTGGTCTGAATTTAGAATTTATGCTTCTTGGCTCAAACAGCACCTCCAAAGGAGGGCCAGGGCCAAGCTTCTTTCAATCTCTTGGCGTGTGTGCCTATAATTTTTCGCACAAGAGAAAGGGACCTACAGTTTATCGCCGTTCGGCAATAATTAGAGAATTTTTGCTTTTTCATGGCTTGTTACTTCGCAGCTGGCGCCAGTAGCTGGCGAAGGTGACCGGGTGTGTAAAAGCTTTTTGCTTAAGAAAGAAGAAACTTTTTCTATTAGATGGTCCGAGGCGGGATCGAACCCACAACCTCCCGGCACACATATTTATTACCTATTATTAACCGTATTTTGGTATAAAATATCACTTTGATAAATCAAATGCAGACAAAAGCGGCTCCATATGGAATCTCAGTAAAAGTACTAAATGCTTTGGGAATTTAGCGCTTTGACACTGAATGTCCCTTTTTTGACGCAGTGTAATCCCAGCAAAGAAAAATTTTTTCTCTCTCATATGAATACATAAGCATGTTTAGGTCTTTCTTCTTCATTCACATTCAGAGGAAGAGAGTAACTTGAAAAGAAGACGATCGCGCAAACAACAACAATATGTGTGAATACTTACGTTTTCATACAAGCAAAATGGCATAGCAAATAAAGGGAAAGATAAGGAACGAGAAAGAGAGTACGCAGCTAACTAAAATCTTTACTTTCGTCATGTTTCCCTTGATTTGTTTATCAAAAAAACTTTCGTATATGTATTTCTATATATTTATTTATTTGTGTTACGGTACTCATAGCCGGTTATGTAAATAAAGGTTAAAGGGTTACGGTTATAAAAAAATTAGTTTTCCGTTTATGTTTTCGGTTACAAATTTTAAAGTGTTTTAAGTGGTTAAAGGTTATGGTTTCGGTTACGGTTTTAATCTCTGCTATCATCTATAAATGGTGGGAAGCAACAATTGAACTCAATCAGATCACCATCATCTTCGTCTTCATCTTAATCTTTAAACTGTTCTAAGTAAGTTTCAGATGTTTATAGTTTTTGTTTTACAAGGCTTCTTCGGTCTGTATAGAATCAGTAACTTAGTTTAAAACTTGTAGTATTTTGATATTTGTATTTAATTGAAATACGTGAGCCAATAACAGAATTACGGATCGTAAAAGACATTTTTGAGGAAACTTAAAAGCAACTATAAAAGCAAATGGTGTGAAATTTTATGATTTTTGTGGCTTTTAGTTGTGGCGCGGAGTTTTGCTTAAAATAAAATTGCTTGATTTTAAAATTGATTAATTACAAAATGTACAAAATAATACAACCACATTTGCATTGTTTTTAATATTACCATCATTTAGCTACGCTCGCGACTTATAAATTGTGTATACAGTTTCCTTTCACAAAATTGCTTGCAAGAGAGTTTATAATCAAGTTGGAACCGGTTGGAAATCACTAGCCACATCTGAAATGATACAAGCTGGGTTGAAACCGGTCTTGAAATAGTTTTCTTTCTAACTTTTTATTACATTTCAAAATAAATCATACAAATTTCTTAGATTTAAACCTGAACCACTCCTAAAACAGTTCACTCTGATTTGGAAGCGGATTGATCAAATTTTGATTTATTAACTTAAATTATTACTGAGATATTACTCAGAGAAAGTTTTGAATAAGTTTTAAGCAGGACTGCCAGCCGCTCTTAAATCGAATCGATTTGAACACGAAATACCGACATTTTTTCACTGTATAACAAAACTTAACGCGAACCGAGAATAGGAAAATAATTGAACCTGAACCTGTTCCGAACCAAATATTTAGATTTTGTTAAACAAAAATATTAAATTCAAAAGTCTGACCTCCTAAGGTGCGACAGTCTCAACATAGCCAGGCAAGTACAATGGCTATTTATAAAAAATGTTAAATTGAGGTATGAAAATATGATTTTTTTTTCTAAATCCTCGGCGATTTGGGTTTCTCATTTTCAACATAGAGCAATTTGTCACATAAACTAACAAATAAAAGAGTAAATTGTATTTTTTTTTTTGACACATAGCAGCTTTTTAGAAGAAAAGAAATATGCCCTAAAATGCTGCATATGTCAATATCATTCTCAAAATATGAGGATTAGAGAGTTATCTCAGCTATGTTGAAGCTCACTTAAATATTATCATTAACATTTTGGATACCTCTAGATATATATATACATATCAGCTTAGGTCCCACAGGCAAATAATTTGTCCCAATTTTGATGAAAACTTGACTAAATAACCATGATTGCAGTTTTAACAGGACTTAAAAGCAAAATTATGGTTCTACTTGCAAAATAATTTCAGCAAATATGGCCGAAAAAATACTCAATTTATCAGCTTAGGTCCCACAGGCAAATAATTTGTCCCAATTTTGATGAAAACTTGACTAAATAACCATGATTGCAGTTTTAACAGGACTTAAAAGCAAAATTATGGTTCTACTTGCAAAATAATTTCAGCAAATATGGCCGAAAAAATACTCAATTTGGGCAAATTAATTGCCTGTGAGACCAAGATCGATTTCAGTATGAAAAAATTCTGAATATTAGGAGTAAATATTGAGTATATTGAACAAATAAGATGGATTTCTAATTAAATTTCGGAAAAAGTCGGTCAACCCAATGTTTGAACCAAAAATTTCATCCCAAAACCTCGAAGCTAAAGTTTTCAAACTACAACCGGAGCTCCACAAAAATTTACAGGTTTACTTTGCAGCCCCACTAAGTCCTACTGTGAAATTAACTCATACAAAATATTTCATATAAAATTTATGAAATATTTCATCAAAAAAAAACAGCAGGCGTTTAAGAGAAATTCAGTAAAAAAAAAATCCCATGGCAGAATTATAATGACATATGGGTATTTCCATGATGTCGAACGCGACAGTCGTACGCATTTAAAGTGAAATAGAAGTCAAATTAAAATAATTTGTATACCCTTGCAAAGGGTATTATAGTTTTGCCCAGAAGTTTGCAACGCATAGAAATATTCATTTCCGACCCCATAAACTATATATATTCTGGATCAGGGCGACGAGCTGAGTCGATTGAGCTTTGTCCGTCCGTCCATCTGTCCGTTTGTCTGTCTGATTCTACGCAAACTAGTCTCTCAGTTTTAAAGCTATCGCTGCTAATATGTCGGAACCGACCGGATCGGATGACTATATCTTATAGCTGCCATAGGAACCATCGGTCGAAAAATGGGTCTTAGTGAGAAAAACTTTTTTGTTTTCAATTTTAGCGTCCTTAAATTCGGCCATTATTAATATTATATGCTTTCAAACAGATTTGCAAATTTTGGTCAAGATCGGATGCCTATATCTTATAGCTGCCATCGGTCGGAAAATGGGTCTTAGTGAGAAAAACTTTTTTGTTTTAAATTTTAGCGTTCTCAAGCTCAGCCATTAGTAATGTTATATGCTTTCAAACAGATTTTCAAATTTTGACTCGGATGACTATATCATATAGCTGCCATAGGACCGATCGGTCGGAAAATGGGTCTTAGTGAAAAAAAAAATGTTTGTTTTTAAGTCGGTGATTATTAATATTAAACGCTTTCAAACTAATTTGAAAAAGTTGATCAACATCGGGTGACTATATCTTATGGTTGCCATAGGACTGATCGGTCGAAAATGGGTCTTAGTAAGATAATTTTTTTGTTTCAATGTTAGTGGCCTTCAACTCGCTGATTACTTTTTTTATATGTTTCAAATAGACTTGCAAAATTTGGTTGAAATCGGATGACTATATATTAAGGCTGCCATAGAACCGATCGGTCGGAAAATCATTCTTAGTGAGAATATCTTTTTTGTTTTCAATTGTTAATTTGTTAATTTGAAATATTTGAAATCAGATGTTTATCTGTCGGAAAATGGATTTAAGTGAAAAACATTTTTGATTTTTATGTAAGCGTTCTTAAACTCTGACATTTCAAAAACTGCATTTGCAAGGGTATAAAAACTTCGGCACAGACGAAGTTAGCTTGGCCTTCTCGTTTTTCTTTTGTTTCGAAGCACTTTATTTTGTGAGAAAAAAGTAGATTGTAAATCCGACATTTTTAGTTTTTGGCTAGAAATTTTTGATTTAATAATTTTTCTTGTTGATTTTACCAATTTCTACGTAAAAACAACATAAAAGTCATTTAAAATCAACTGTGCGTCCCTTTGATTTTTGTTCCGCAAATTTCAGTGGCGCTATTTCTATGGGCAGCTGGTGGAATTCGTTCTTGAGAATTACAAAGAAAGCAAACATTCGTAAATGTTTTCAATACAAGTGCATCTTGTTCAATACAAGTAACCAATTTGATGCGTCAAATCAGTTGCGCGGCGTGGATCAGTAGTCTAACGCGACGTTCCAACTGTGTTAGAAATGCCGTGAGCCCGTGAGTTCGAGTCATCCCCCCAAGAGTAAGTAAAAGATTTTTCACTTAATAAAATTTAATTCGTTGTTTTTCGGTATAATATAAATAATAATAAATAATTAGCAGCGCGCAAAACATTTGAATTTTTTTTTCTGTACAAACAAAAATCAAAAGTGCACACATTTTGATTTTAAATGGAAAAACTAATGGGCGAAAATTAAAGACGCAAATTGGTGAATTTACCAATGAAAAATGTTGCATTTACCAACGTTTTTTTTTTTGTGTGTAGTGTTGGTTCCAAGATAAAGCTAATCAAAGAGCGATTGGTGTTTTTGGCCATCAATATAAAAGCAAAACTCAGCAAGATCTGCCAAAGCCATTTAGTGCGACTAATTTTCAAATGATGTTGAATAATTTATCTGAATATTAGAATTTATTTGATCGAAAAATTTTGTTTATTTTCTTTATTTCAAAATAAAATATGATTCGATACGTGACATTGCTAACGCGACACTTTTTTCCATCATTTTATTTATGCGGTTTCTGTATAAGGCGAAGTAAAAACTTACGATTAATTGCTATCACATAGTTTCTCATGGTTTCCTATGCATTTTTTTACAACCCTTTGTACTCTCAGAAAGATTTTAGATGGCAAAAAAAAAATGTGCAATATTTATGTCCAAATTAAAGCCGTGAAACCGAATATTTCGAAGTGGCTTTTCATTAAATGTAAGATTGTCTTACATTAGTTCAATTTAATTGTTTCCCCTTGAAAATTTGATAAAACTGAGTGTTTTTAAGCACTTTTAATTGTTTGGTCTTGGTGAACCTTTTGGTGGAAATGCCCTTATAAAGAAAATTAAAAAGTGGTGGAAAATTTGCATTTGGATTATTATAATAAGGTGTTTATTAGCCCAAGCATTCTTTGAAATTAAATGTTTAAATTTCTTTTGGAAGCTGATTTAATCAAACTTTCAATTTTTCTTACGAAGTAAAATATCTTTCTTGTATTATTTTTTCCTAGCACACTTTTCGAGTTATAAATTTTAGATTTAGACTGCAGGAAATCTAGATTAATTTATTTTTGCATATTATGGAAGCAGCAAAACAATCATACCGGCTTTAGATTACACATGCTTATGACCAAGCTATTTTATTTTTTACACTTTTAGAACCAAATATTGAACAATGAATTCAAACCGGCACTTTGACATACCAATTTAAGGTAAAAAATATCTTTCAAAGCGGAATTGAATAATTCTTTTGAATTATAAACACCTCTAACAAGACGCCAACTGCTACATGCTAAAGCTACGCTCAGCAGAAATTCCATTTTTAAATTAAATTTAGTTAATTTGAATTATAAAATGCTACTTCTTTCGCCAAAAAAGTTAGACTTGGTAAATAGTCTCAAAAAATTACTTTTTGAGTCGAAGAAAGCTTAGCTCGCACCCTAATAAGGTTAAAGGCCCATACCCACTTAAGATAAACATTAAGTTCGGCACAAATAAGACTACTGTTCAAAAGCATTCAGATTTCAATTGAATCTAAGCATGTCTCATCTACGTTAAGGCCTTAAAAACAGTCCATGTAATTAAAATTGAAAACAGGTCCCACTTTTAAGGCACAATAAAAGAGAGAAAACTACTTTAACAAGCTATTTGAACTAAATGTTTCCATTGTTTTTATGCCCTCAATTCCAACCAGCTTCATTTATTCAAAACAAATTTATTCAAATCTCTTGCACAAATCTCTTTTAACACTCAACAGTAATTAAATAGCAGAACCAAAAAAAAAGAAGAAAAAAACACACACACACACTTTGGTAATTATTTCTAAAAGCGAATTACACACATAATTTATTTATGGGATTTTCCGTTAACTTGGCAAAGTAATTTCTAAACAAAAACTTGGCACTTTTTTTTTTTTTTGAAACCCTCCAACTTCTCATCTCTCAGACTAATTGAATGGCCGGGCCAGAATTTGCATAGAACTAAATGAATGAATGACAAACTAAAAGCAGGAATTTTTAGCTCATTATATTAAGAAGGAATACACAACAGACAGACAGTCAGACGGAAAGACATAGTCAGGGCAAAGTCAGTCAGCGAGCGGCTCTACACGAATTGCCACTTAAAAATTCAAAAGTTTTGCGGTGGGCGCATATGGCATAAGCAGAAGGCAGTAAGCAGCGGAAGTTGGCAGGGAGCAGCAGCTCTCAGAACAACAATAAAAACAATAACAGCACAAAATATGCCGCACGGCGGTTAGCCCAAATGCGCGGTTTGTGTGTAAGCCAGAAGAGACCTTAACCCGAATGAAATTTGCCAGCTCTTTGGCTGTGTTGGTAGGGTTTTTCATTTTGTATTATTTTTTTTTTGGTTTCTTTTTATCTAATTTCAATTTTGGCTTCGCCTCGTCATTTGCATAGGAAATTCCTTTAGCAGGAAAATATTTGTTAAGCAAATATTTAGACATGAAAAGCGTAAACCACACGGTTTGATGGCTGTTGCATATGCAAAAAATAAACCTAATAAAAGAAGATTCCTTTTTCGGGGGAAAAGTACTTGCCTTTTTGTCACTTTTGAAGTTTTATGCGACTGCAGTTACGAGGGAAATGTATCCCGATTTTGCCCGAAAGCCACGCACTTGACACACACACACACACACACACACCGACACAGAGAGACTTGCAGACACACACACACACACTAACACGCTCTTTGAAAACACCGCCAGCAGAAAACTCCGGCTACGACTTCAACTTGATATACACGACGACACCAAAGAAAACGAGCGCACAATAATTTTGAAACATAAAAAAAGTTTTCATTTCTCAAACTTGATATTAATTTTGCATTTCTTTTTAAAATTTGTCGGAAATTAATTTTTTTTTTAGTTTTCCGTTTCCAAATTGAAGTCTTTGCTCTGCATACCGAGGCAGCGCGTCGTTTGTTTTGGATTGGAAAATGATTTTTGTAGCAGTTTTCAGTTGGTTAACACCCGCACGATTCAGAGACAAAACGAAGACTGATTCGACACAGTTGGCGCACTCGTTGTTATATACTCGGAGCAGGCAGCAGCAGCAATACGAGCCGCCAGAACCGAACATCGACGACAGGCTAAAGGACGATATATGGTGAAATATGTTACAAACTCTATGTTAAGCGTTGTGGTTGGGTTCAATAATGAGAAGGAACAGCAAATGCAACAGTTTCACTGTTAATCTGTAATAGATGTAAGAGTTGGTTGAATGGACTGAAAATTATTAACAGTTGTACTGTTAATACGAATTTTCTGGTGAATTGGTCCGCTGAACTCTGGCTTAGCCAGTTCGAACAGTTTAGGTTAGAGAATTGAAATCATATTTTCACTCAACTCATATAGTTTCTAGACCCAAATGTACTCCATTTGAAACTCTGAAATCGAGCTAAATTCGTTCTTAAATTGGATTTTATAGGCAATAGAGAGAGGTGTGTGCAATGTAGGGATCAAAAATTCTTTTCTGGTTCAAGAATTTCGTTCTTGGATTAAAAATTTTCATTCTTACCGTACTTCTGAGATAGAACATTCTTGATCCAAGTGTGAAAATCTCTATTTTTCTTTGAGTGTGGTCAATATACAAAGGGCAACTGACATTTGTTGTATAAACCTGGAAGGTCATTTCTATTTGGATGTACATTTGATGTACAAGCTCTTCGGCAGAAGAATTGAATCGTTCCTGGGTTAAATATGGTTTTAGTCAAATCAAATATAATATATTAATCCGATTTTAACAATCAATAACATACAACCACGCAAATACCACATCCGAGGTGAAAAAGATGGTATAATAGGGCTACTCGCTTACTGATAAAATTTTCATGAAATTAAACCATGGAGTAAGAATGGAGTGTGTTCCAGAAATCTCTAGAGATTTTTGTACAAGCGATTTGATTTGGAACTAAACTAGAAGGACTTTATATGTGAACTGATTAGAGTAAGGTCGGTTACTAAATCCTCCGAAGAATCTTTCGCTCGAAAAGGCCAATCGCCGCCTCATCCGCTGCTGTAAATGTCCATGTTTCTGCGCCTTATTGCAGGACTGGGATGGTAAGCGACTTGTATAGCGCTATTTTCGTTTTTCGAAAGAAGGCTCTACTCTTGAACTCCCTACTGAGCCCAAAGTAGCATCGGTTTGCCAGAGTGATTCTTCTTTGGATTTCCTTGAGCAGTCGGTTTCAAATCGCTTTACTTTTATCTTCTAATTTAGTAGCCGGGCATATTTGTGGCACTTCACATATAAAGGCAAGCAGTTTTAATTCGAAGTGCGAGCGTTTATACCAAAATCTCTAGACATTTCTGGAACGTATGGGTCGATTTTACATATCTCCTACACAGCACTTTCTGCACTTTCTTTCTTAGTTTATCTAACACATGGCAGCTATCTAGAAGATGTGAAATCGGCCCTAAGTAGGGATGTCGAAATATCGAAATCGAATATTTTTTGAATATATTTTTGGTGAATATTTTTGTTGGTTTCGGCCACAAAAAGGTAAGTTTCCTGAGGGATACTACCAATATTATTGATATTACTAACATCCAAGAGAATGCTCTCTGGAAACCTCCTTTTTTGAGGCCCAAATCGAAAAAAAAAAATATTCAAAAGTTATTCGATATCGATATTCCGACATCCCTAGCGCTAAATCATATTCAAGGAAAGCCCTGCCTGTCTAACTTTTTGTTAACCGGCTTTGCCCTTTTAAATTTTCTTTTAAGCGACAACATTAGTTCAAATCTTTGAGCAACTTAACTTTCTATGTTAATCCTTTTCGGGGGTGGATGGGCCGCCATAATAATTTATCCGCTGTTAGTTAGCAGAATGTTAGCTCAACGTTCATCGTTTATTCGCTTTTCTGTTATATGCTATAAAATGTTTAGGTAAAAATAACTAACATTCGCGGACGTTACAGCAGTCCTTAACAGGGATAAATGTTACTGCGCCGACATTGTACAGGGGTACCATTAAGGATTTGAGAATATATCCATAAGCTCAAAAAATTAGTAAAAAGTAAACAGACTGCCTGTTCAACACCCTTAACAAGTAGCTCACCTTTAGAGCTCACATATCAGCGGTAGTTGGGCATTTCTAAAGTAAAGTTGAAAGTTAAGTTGAGTACCAAAATGTACTTGAAGAATAAGGTCCTCATCTATATGGCCATCCTTAACCCCGTGTGGAGTTAAGGGGTTACAGGTTTATGGAATCGCTCCCAAAACCCAACTCCATAACAACTCTATGTTATACAGGCTAAAACCTTAAGAATGATCACTGCTGCCGAATAGTTCATCCGTACCATGAATATAGAGCAGGAGCTGAAAATACCAATGTTCATCAACCAGCAATCTGCAATCTGGACCGATCTTGACTATCTGGACTGCTATCCAAATAAACTCGCTACAAAATTGCTGAGAAGTAGAAGAAAACAATTAGGAAAGTCGGTCAAGCCCGACTGTAATATACTCTGTATCTGCAGTAGCAGAGCTGCTGCTGCGCTTCGTCAGCGAACTTTCTTTTGGTCATAACTTGACCCCTTTAATCATAGTAAGCTTCTATTTTAAGAAAAATGCAGCTGAAGACTATCAAATGCTTTAAGAAGCTTACGGGCCGCCCAGCACAGGGCAACTTTACTGAACTCAATTGATGCGTTTGAGCAGAGCATTGAAGCCAGAATACAAGCAAACGCACGACAAGATAATTCTGTAAAATAAAAAAGCTCGGTCACATGTTGCGCAGCCGGTCAAAATAAACCTTGAAACGCTGAAATGAGAAGTCTCACCCCACACGCCGTATAGCCCGACAACTATTTGTTTTCTTGAGAATCAGTACTTTCGTTCTTTTGAAGAACTCCAAAATTGGATTGATTCGTGGATCGCCTCAAAAGTAGCATCGTTTTTTCGAGATGGTATCCAAAAATTGCCAGAAAGATGGGAAAAGGAAGTGGCTAGATTTAAACAATACTTTAAAAAATGAATTAATTACAAATTTTTTACAATGAAGCGTCAAACTTGAAAAAAACTTTTTTGTACCGGTAAAACGTTTACTTAATTTGTTTGGTTTTTAAAATTTTTTTGGAATTTGTTATACTTTGTGATTAAATTTTGGTATATATAATTGTTTTGATATATGCTCAGACATGGGGTTGGGATGGTACGCGTCACTCAAAAGAAATCTCCAGAACCACAGCATCACCCTCAGTGGAATTGCTACTCACTCAGAATGGGTAAACGGAAATGTATGTTTACTCAACAGAGAAAAGCAAGAATCAGCATGTAAATATGGTAAGATCGAGCGAAACGCGCGTATACAAACATTTAAGCTTTGCAGTAGGGGCTGAGTTCTGCAATACCGCCACCAATCAACGAACCATAACATGGATCCTAAAGGCTATGCTATGGTTGAACAGCTGTCTACGGTCAACGATGGATTATGCTTACTTTGCAATTTGAAGGAGCTAGAGAACGTGCAGCACTTTATTGAAAGATGCCCTATTCTGCAAGAGCTTCGCTGGCGCTGTTTTAAGAAGGGAGTAATTGAGGAACTGGGACATGGTTTGGGAAAAATTAGCCAATTATATTGAGGATGCTATTCTATATAGAAAGAAAATATTAAATAAAGATTTTTAATGTAACTTAAGATAATTCATATAAAAATAGTTGTTTTTTTTTTGGCAATTGCAAGTAAAGTTTAAATTTGTATCAAGCAAGGCTGCAAACCTTTACAATTTTGCAAAAGCGAACCTTCTGGGGGTTCGAACCTGCTGTAAAGTCTGAGGTTCGGTTCGTGGACCGGTTCCTGGATCCCCTGAACCCAAGGTTTTGGTTCGAACATTGGTTCGATTGAACTAAAAGAATAGTTTCGATTTATTAATACTCTTTATTACAATAAAGTAATTTTAATTATAGAATTCATAAGCTGACACTTACAACTTTTGAAAACAGCTCAGTTTAAGTTAATAAAAGTGATATCTTCTAGGAGATGTTCATCTATACTAGCTCCTAGATTAGAAAGATCAGACTTAAATGTTGGAAAGGCTCGTTCAACAGATACCTGAGTTGCTGAAACAGCAAGTATAGCTAATGCAATATTTCCTAAGTCCTTGTTTTTTAGACCTTTCCTAAAAATTTTAAAACATATGTCGATGTATGTTCTCTTGCAAAATTTTCGAAGGAATCTGTAACATCATTTACAGATTTTATATTTGACATTTGTTTTGAATTTTGAAAACTCGCATTAAGAATTTCTCGACCGGCTTCTAAAGCCTCGTAGGGGACTTTCGTTGCGATCCAAAATCCTTGTTTACAAGTCTATTATCATGCCTTCATGGACCTAAGGAATCCCGATATGGGGTACGGCATGCTCCACTACACTCAAGAAACTAGAATCTTCTATACGCCGAGTACTCCAGCGCATCGCGAATGCTCCTTGGTAAGTGAGGCATACAACATTATATACCGATTTTGATGATTTGCCACTATGACCGACTGGAGGCCCACTCCAATAGACTTGCCTCTGAATTGGCTACAAACAGGCTCAGAAGACGCCTTAACCGACGACATCTCTCTGACCTCTGGGTCCATGGAAGGCGTCCCTCGGGCCGCCTCATCAACTTAGCTTAAGTGTCTAATTGGGACTATCCCCTACCAATATTTGCACGCTGCTGGTTTCCCAGCAAGATGACAGATCACCCCCAGGACCTGTGCTGAGTGTTAATTTGTTATCCCAGGCGTTTCCCGTGCTGTCCAAGTCCCGTATAGTATGAGTAATTCTTGTTAACTTTTTGTAAATAGATTAAGTTCTATGTACCAAGTATTCTCCTATATATATTTTGAACAACGTTCGATTCAGATGTTTTTAGGTGGAGCTCTTTTAAAGAACTCTGAATGCAAAACGTTGGCACATTTTGTAGGTTGAGTTCAATCGCGTTTTTTTTTAAACCGAGCCTATTTTTTCGAAAAAGTGGTCCGGTTCTGGTTTAGGATGGAGGAGTCAAAATTAGTAGTGGTTCGGTTCATGGTCCGGTACGTCGGACCCAAAAAACCCCAACCGAACCGGTTCTCAGGGGTTCGGTTCTGCACCGGTTTGCAGCCTTGGTATCAAGCTATGTTTAAATGTTCAGAAAAGCTGACGGCTCTAAGCCAAGCTCTTAAATTTGTTTTTATTATATATTTTGTCCTTTTTGTATATCGAGAACGTTCAAAAATTTGTACAACAAAAATAAAAACAAAATCTATCTAAATCTATCTATCTATCATCTAATCGTTTTGATTATGCAATTCATATTTTCATTAATCCTGCTTTTATTATAGTATTTTGCAGATGTTTTTGAAAATATCTTTCTTTTCTATAACACAAGCCTTTACACATTAACATAAGCCGTCTAAAATCACCCTCACTTGCCCCTTACTCAACAGAGCTCTGTTAAGCCCACACAGTTTGTTGTTAACAGCTCCAAGGGGAGGCCTTTGCAGTAGCACAGTTTTGCGCGTTTTGAAACGGTTAACACTCCACCCATCATGGTATGTTATTTCTGCATAACATAACAGAGCTGTGGCTATAGCTCAACAGATGTTAGAAGAACCGCGACTGACATTTTGCCAACTATTTAAAAGTACATAAATATTATATTACTAAAAAGCAATAGAGAGAAAAAAAATACAAATGCTAAAAGCAGAGCATAAATAACATGGACACAGTGCTCCATGGGGGCATGGGAAACTCGCGTATAAAATACACGGGTCACCAGCGACGACGAGAAATAAATTGTATTTAGTTGTGCAATTTATGGCAATGGCTACCACACACACACTCACACACACACACACACACACTCACATGCATAATTCAATGCAAGTAGATTCAGCTGCTGCAGGCGCCCAAGCAAGGACTTTTCTCCCTGAACGTCCATCCCTCTGTCTCTCTCTCTGACTGTCTTTGTTTCACTTTGTTATTTTGTTATTTTCAAATTATTTATTGGCCAAAGAGCAAAGAGGCGAACTGCAATATCCTCTCGGGCTGCTGCTCGTCCTCGACTCCATCTCGGGGCTAATGTGTAATTCAATAGAGTAAGTAATGTGCATCAATTTTCAGCTCAATAACGCAACGGAATACAAATGCGAAACATGTGCAAATATGTGCCAGAAGGAGACGGAAGGGCAGGCACCCACCAAGTCACATCCAACACACATATCCGCAGAAATAAATATCGAAAGAGATCCGCCGAGTGTTCGACTTGGTGTGACGCGTTTCCGTTTCCGTCTTGTTTGCTTATGGCCTTCCCCACGCCCACCTCTTGGAGCTGCTGCTGCTTGTGCTTGCTATTTGTTATTTGCTTTTTGTTTCCCTTTTATTTATTTATTTTTTCGTGGCGGCGGCTTGGCAATTGTTTTGTTTTTCTGTTGGCGATCGTGCACCAATTTCAATTGCTTGGAAAATTGAATTTGCTCGAGAATTTATGACTGAGACTGCCATTTTCAACCATTTGCATAACTGAGTTTTATTTGTATTGCACACACACACACACACAGTTGGCCACTTAATGCAAACAAATAATCAAAACAGGCCAACCAACAGCCGAAGCAGCAGCCAAGATGCAAACAAATAAACAAACGCTTGCAACTTGTGTCAGGCCGAAGGCCGTGACTGTGGCCGAGTCTAATGCAGAGGCATTCCCTTGTACTTAATATATACAGAGGAGGTCTCTGTCTCAACTCTCAATGTTTGCTTTTTGTACGGTTGGTTGGGAAGAAGAGCAGCAGCTTAAGCTGACAATGGCAAACTTCACCGCACACTTATGGGAGGGCACTTAACATTTTAAGTGGGAAGGAACCGTTGCATACCAAAACTAATCCAACTAAAATGGATTTTCGCCTGAGATCAGTAGTGTACAAACTCAAACTGTGTGAGTAGCAGCGAATCTGACATTTCAAGATGAGCAACAAGCAAACGAACAAATGCCTCGTGAGAGAACAAAAAGACGAATACGCGCATAGCAAGAGAGCAAGCCGACGACTACACACATTCTCTCTCTCTCTCTCTCTCTCTCTCTCTCATATATATATATATATATATACGTGTATCGGCTGTGACACCGGCAGAATTGTAAGTTCCTATCTCATGGGATAGGCTTTTGGCATTCTGCACATCACTGCCTAATACCCTTGTTCCACTGGCGAACATTCAATCACATTCGCGAAAAGTGGATTTTCCTTGTTCCACTGACGAATGTTGTTCACGGCCACACTAACGTTAACAAAGAACAACTGATGGAATTGCTATGTTTGCAATTGTAAATCAAAGTTCGCCATCCACATGTCAAGCATCCTCCTGGTAGCCCCACCACGGGATTCATACATAAGAAATATTGCTGCATTTTAACATTCTAAAACAAAGAATGGAACAATTGCCGCTTGCCTTGGCCATGTACAACTCATGGGCATAGTCGGTTTTCATACAGTTCTGCCACTGCGCTAAACTCCCACCCACTGAACAACGCCATTGCCAGAGCAGCTGTTCCTATTGGTGACGATTGGCAACATTGATCGAAAATCTAGCCTTTTAGCGGAAAATAGCTATATGCTGTGACAGCGGCTAGATCATCCGTCGTGGATGATCTACCGAATGGACATTTATCTCTAATGAATCCAACAGATGACCTCTAGAATGTGACAGTGGAACAAGGCTATTAAATAGATCATATGCTATCTATTTAGATATATGCAAAACGGAATCGTAATGGCCGGGTGTGGTGCAGCGGTAGTCGGAACATTTAATATAAAGTTTTTTAATTTAAAAACTTTTACACAACCGTTTACTTCCACCAGCTACGGGCGTCAGCTGTGAAGTAACTACAGAGATAAAAGAAAGCGAGCTAAAATCAAGTCCAACGAGAGCGTAAGTTAAAGTCGGCTCTAACCGACTTCGATATACCCGTTACTCATGGAAACAAATGTTTAATAGCCTTACTGTATGCCTGAGGTGGGTCAGCCGAAAAGTATGCAACATTTTTTAACTCGTCTCTCTCTCTCTCTCTCTCTCTCTCTCACTAAGATTGCTGCTGAACGCAATGCTTAGGTTATGAGTGGGGTGGGTGGTGGGTGTTAACTGATCGTTTTTTGCTCATAACTTGAGTATCGTTCATCTGATCTTTATCATTTCTTCAGCAAATCGATAAATAATTTTAAGAACTAGATATCTCTAGAAAGTACGAACCATCTATCATCAAAACTGTAGGAGATATGACGTTTTTTCCAAATTGCGGGGGCGTGAGGGGGCGTGGCAAAAATTGAAAATAAACTTGATCTGCGTGCAGACAATAGGAGTCTACATTTCAAATTTGGTTGCTCTAGCTCTTCTAGTCTCTGAGATCTAGGTGTTCATACAGACGGACGGACGGACGGACAGACGGACAGACGGACAGACGGACAGACGGACATGGCTATATCGACTCGGCTGTTGATGCTGATCAAGAATATATATACTTTATATGGTCGGAAATGATTCCTTCTGCCTGTTACATACATTTGCACGACTTTAGTATACCCTTTTACTCTACGAGTAACGGGTATAAAAACATAGATTTAATCTTGACCTTGTGATTGAAATTTCAAGTACGATTCGTACTAGATTCTACTTTAATTCAGCACGAAAGGATTGGACTCATCCTAAATGCTTTAGATTAATCCGAAATGATCATTTCAAGTACGGATCCTACTTGAAAATCAAATGATCCTGACTCGAGATTGAAGTAACAACGGATTTCCACTGTCAAAGCGAAAGAGTGAAACGGAACCGAGAGCAAGTTCGAAACTAAGAGTTTAAAGCTCTCTCAGGCTAAATGGGTACACACACATACACAAATTTTACTGTCAGCACAGCAGTTATTGGTAGTGTGGCTTTTTTGCTCTAACTGTTGCCTTAAAATTCCCTACCAACTATAGCACTTCCAGCATGAGAAGGTAGTAGCTGAGTTGCAGTTGATGGGTCAAGTCTAGTGAAGAGATTTCAATAGCGATCAGCCTCAATTGTAATGCAAACTGATGACCTCGAGCCGGCTTGAACTGGCTGGTTTGATAATCAAAAAGTTTTGTTAAAAAAGTAGCATGGAGTTCTTGTGAGATGATTTTTTTGGGGTCAAAATGAGTTTAAACATCAAGCTAAATCAAATCAATTATCGAGCTCAATATAATCTCGGGTATTCTTGCACCAAGCCGACTTCGAGATCAGCTCAAGTACGAATATCGAGCTTAAATCAATATCGGAGCTTCTTGATTGGATCCGACTGAGGGATCAAATCGATCTCGAATAACAACATAAAACACATCCCGTGTGAGCTAAAGTCGGGATCAAGACAAGAATTCCGGGATTGAAAATTTCGTACTCAAATCAATGCTTCTCCTAGTTAATTTGCGAAAATCCGGGCTTGACCGACTTCTGACATCGTTTGGGATTAATTTTGGACTGGATATCTCGTATTTTTTTGTGTAGCCATAAAAAAGCTTCTCTCAAACTTTGCCCTTTTGCCCATTTTCTTGGATGAAAATTTCAAGCTCACAAGCCAAGAGATTGAAATTGTTAATTTCAACCTTTCAAAACTCAAACCAATACCAAAACATTTATTCCGCTGTAAAACGAAACCTAAGCCTTCTCGAAATATAGCTGATCCTGAACCTGTTCCGAACTCACATTTTCGGTTTGGTTCTGCCACATTTATATACATTTTTATACATCTGGTCGTTTATTACAAAAGAATTTAGTTTGCTTAATCAAAGAACTTGGATAGACAAAGAATGATGCATCACAAATTCTAGAAAGAAAATATTTTAAATATTAAAAAAATTAATTGCTTTTCACACAACACCACAAAGTAGGCTGGTAGACCGTACAGCTGTTTCATGAACTTCCCAGTTCAATCTGTCTTGGCCGTTCTACTGCAAGCCAGCGCTGTTACCTCCATAAAATTTTTCGTGTGTCTGCAATCAAAAATTTTAATTAATAATTAAAGAGATTCGCTCCTACATACAATCCAATTTTTAGTCTTAAATGATTAGAAAATAAGGCATTAATTTACAAGGATTCCAATATGTTTACTTTGCTAAAGCATCCATTCTTCTTTCAAAAACATTTTTGAATAAAATTGTTGATCACATTTGTTTAAATTTATTGTAACTTTTAATAAAACTGAAACTTGTGTCTTTTTTCCCAGCTAAAACCTTCAAATTAAATATATTCATTATTCGAATGTGCAAATTTGGAAACATTTAACTAAAGTTATTCTTCTTCTTGTTTCAAAAGAGCAGCAGTGTTGGGTTGTTCATGAGCGAGTGAACAACATTGAGCTGTTCACTAAACTGAACAAGGGAACATATTTTTCATCAATTATTATTTTTTGTTCAGTCTCTTACTCAGTGAGTTATTCAGTGAGAGCTTTTCCTTTTGTCCTGCTCACTGATTTTTTAAGTGCACTTTTCAGACACTCTTGCTCAGTGAACTGTGGCTATTGGCCACACTGTTTTAAGCAAGATGCTGGTGTGGCAGTATCTTTGACTAAATTGTACTGCCATATTTAGAAGCATTTAATAGCTCATTTCCACTGGCATCATTTCTTATCATTTTCATTGCTTAAAATTTTGATGTTTCCATTAACAAATCGTCATTTTTCTGAAACGTTGGCAAACACAGCTGCTTTGTTTTAAATAACAGGCGGCACTCTCAAACTCACTTGAACTGGAATATTTTGCAAAAAAAATGACATACCCGTCAGGAAAGCAATTTCTCGGGGCAAACGCATTGCCATCGCCCTGAACTATCAGCAGAAAACTAAATACACAACTTAATTGGACTAATTTATATTTTAAGCAAAATTTCGCCTACTTTTTAACTGTTTTCTTTATCATTTTGTCATCATTTTAAGAAAATTAAAGAAATGAAATGTGAAATTGTATGGAAGAAATGATATAATTTTCTTCATATCTTTTCGTTTCAAGAAATGAAGTTTAATTTCATTGGTGGAAGTGAGGTGAATAACAAATAGTCAAAATGCCGCAGTGAGAACAGCGACAAAGGATAACAATTAGAATGATCGCTAATAGTTTCTGAACAATTTAAGTGAGTTTGCTCACTTAAAAGCAGAACAAGTGAACGTTTTCAGTAAAATGAACAACCTATACCCAACACACTAAAGGACAGCCAACATTCACATACTCAAACAGAACAAAAACAAAAACTTTGAAATTAAAAAAGCTTAAAAAGCGGATCAAGAGTCTCTAAAAAAGAGACACTTAACAAGAGTCACTGAACAAGAGCCACGATACAAGAGTTACTGAAAAAGAGCCACTAAACAATAGTCACTGAAGAATAGTCACTGAACAAGAGTCTCTAAACAAGAGTCACTATCGAAAAGTCACTAATCAAAACTCATGAACAAGAGTCTCTGAACAAGAGTCACGGAACAAGAGTCACTGAAAACGAGACACTGAGAAAGAGACACTAATCAAGAGTCACTAAACAATGGTCGCTGTACAAGGAGTCGTTGTACAAGAAGTCACTAAGCCAGAGTGCCTGAACAAGAGTCACTAATCAAAACTCACTAAACAAGAGTCACTATCGAAAAGTCACTAATCAAAACTCGTGAAAAAGAGTCTCTGAACAAGAGTCACGGAACAAGAGTCATTGAAAAAGAGACACTAATCAAGAGTCACTAATCAAGGGTTACTGAAAAAGCGTCACTGAACAAGAGTCACTGAACAAGAGTCACTAAATAGGAGTCGCTGAACAAAAGTCACTAGACCAGAGTAACATTTTTTTCTCTAATTCTTTAAATCTTTTGGCTATTGCAACCGCTTAAATTAATTCTAACTTTTTTAAACTTGAAGCTTTTAAATTTTTCTGTATGAACGAAAAGAGTATTAACTTAGTTAGTGGCAGCAAAAATTTTGGTAAGCCCGCCAATCAATCGTTTCTGATCAATTTATCGGAAATTTAGAGAATCTTTATAAGAAACTCGTTTTTTGACGCGACTTGTCTTTGAATCAATATGTTTAACATGTTTGTTTTCAGAATACAGAAATGTAAAGTAAATTTCTCCTTTAGTCCTCAAATATCAATTAAGAAAACCCTCACAAAATCAAAATTTTTAATTTAAAATCAAGTCTTTAAGAATTTTCTCGCCCTCTATGCACCAAAAGTCAACGAACTAGCAATTGGATGCGATGTCAGCGCAATAGTGACTTGTGGGCAGGCAAGTGCAATCCCTGCGGCTGTTTAAGCAATATACTTTCCGTGTTATAAATCGCCATGGGTTGGCCACTGTGTTGTTTGCTCCCCTCCTGCGGTTAATTAAAAATGTTGCCAACAATTTCCTATACATGATAGTCGAGAAGATTTATGGCCCAGCCACAAGATACGTTTACACACACAGACACACACACGGAGAAAATTGCGGACGCCAAAGTGGTAAAGTGCAAGTGCAGGACGTCGATAGGATTGACTACCAGAGAGCGTGTGCAGCTCATAAATTTTGTAAAGTGTTCAAATTGCTCAATTTATAAGTTTCGCCCAGGTGTCTGACTGATCTCTTCCCCTCTACCATTTAATAATTTGTTTATATGTGTGCTAATCACTCACACCCCATGAAAGAGAGGGTGGTGGGAGGGATAAGCCGCTCCAGACATGAGACGTTATTCTTGGCATTCAACTTGTGCCCTGGCAGGACCACACCACAACAAATGTTCGAAAAATTTGTTAACATCAAAAAGTACATTAAAGGCTCAAGGAATGCGCTTTCGTGCGGAAATTGCTTACGTGCGTGGCATTAACAAATGACATTCGTCCTTTGTCCTTCGTATAAGTCCAAGCTGTATAAGTGAGTATAAGACTCGCGACTATTTTGGGGTGGCTTTTGCAATGAGTGTGGATGGTGTGGATTTTGTCGCCTTGTCGCTCAACGTTCAGCCATTGGCTGTGGGTGGTGAGTTTGCGGCGACGCATTGTAAGTTGTGCGCATGCTACATGGGGCAACAAGTGTGTTGAAATTGAGTACGCTATTCAGCAAGACTGTTAGAAAAATGTGGAGACTTGACCAACCGCCCAACTGACTACCCTAATGTACCTTTGTATACGGGTGATTCCAAGAAAAATCGCCCACTCAAATTTTTTTGCCCGAATTTTTTCGTATTTTTTGTTGTAAAATAGAATGTACGTATTTTCAGCATTTTGCGGAAATATGCTTAATTTGCGGGAAAAAATGATTTGAATATTTAGCTATTAAAAAAATTTAATTATTTTCAATTGCTTGCTATCCAAAGACATTGATAAAAAAAATATTTTAAAAATCAACAAAATAACATCCGATCCCAAATTTTCATAACTTACACTTACACTTTCTAAAATTTTTTTTGTTCACCATATCGCGAAAATTAGTAAACAAAAATTAATCGCCGCGAAACGTATTTTTTTCTTCACTTTTTCTCAAAACTTGGTCTGGTATCCAGGAATTTACTGTTTTCAGCTGTAAATGGGAAATCGAATAGCTCCAGAGCTATGGACTTTTTTCTCTTCAGTGTTTTCCGGTCTTTATTTACACATTATTTACACAATTACGATTTACATTATCAATACGGTATCTGTCCATTTTTTACTACTCCATAATCCACTAACGCCTCCTTCTATGCACGCACCATCCATCCAGTGTGATCATGCTCTCAACCATTAGCACTAGTTCGGTATTGTTATTAGAGACTAGTTCATCCAGAGGCCTAAAGCCACTTCATTGCATTAATATGTTTACAGCTCGGCCAACCTGACATTCGATCGACCTCGATCGACATCCATGCTTCACAAAAACTCACGGTTCCTCTACACACTAGCATTCACGGCTTCGGTCGAACTCATCAGCTCCACTTATCCATTCGGGTTATGGCTATACGTATCCATTCGGGCTGTGGCTATACGTATCGATTTGGGCAATGGCTATACGGGTTCTATACGGGTTCAACAGCTCTACAGGTATACGGGTCCATTCAGGTTCAGCTGGATCACCAACTCCATATTCCTCACGCACGAATATATGCAAACGGTTACGGGATCTTGACCCAACTTTGGTCAAGCGATTTGTGTATAACCCCACACCTGATATGTAAACCATCGACTCTTCGGGGTTTTCCGGTCTTTATTTACACATTTCTTACACAATTACTATTTACAATATCAATACGGTCTCTGACCATTTATTTACACTTTTTTTACACAATTACTATTTACATTATCAATACGGTCTCTGACCATTTATATACATACGTTCGTCTCGGTTAGCGTCCATTTCCTTCTACTCTGTCTGTCTGTGACTAATCTACTAACGCCTTCTGCTACTGCGCTTTCCTCCATCCAGTGTGACCATCGTCTAAATAGTTATCGTTGCATTTACACTTTTGGCGGCTACCTTCAAAATTCCTGACTCTACAACTCCATTTTATGTTATGACTAACTAGAACTAATACACAGTTCGACAAAATCCAACTTTTTTAAAAAACCCGGCCTAAGGCCCTTAAATTATGATAAAAGGGACCTCTGTAAGCATCACCTCATACCCAGTTTTACGAATGGGTATACGGGTACTTTTGTACTTGCAAGACACCGCGACAACAATTTTAGCTTAGTTTTTAATGGCTTAAGATAAAATTCTGGAAAATTCAGCAAATGTGGACAGGGTCATTGGGAACGCAATACAAAAAATTCACGCGAACCGAGGCTTTATTTGAAAAACTGGGTATGAGGTGATGGCTTACAAAGGTCCCTTTTATCATAATTAAAGGGCCCCATGCCGGAGTTTTTTTTAGTGTTGTACTGAGATATAACATACTTTGTACGTTATTTACAATTTTTTTTATTATTTGATAAAATTTGCAATTAATTATCAGAGTATTAATCGCTGTTGTCATTGTTAGAGCTTATATATTATAATTTTCGTCATGACAGTCCATAGTTTTACTACCGCTGACAAATGACTGACAAACTGTTGATGCCTTTAGTAACTGCAACGCTTCTTTGGGAAAGCGATAGAAATAACTAAAAGCATATTCAAAATGTCTTGATTAGTACTAATCCTACCAATTTTTCTAGCGAAATGCCACCCATACTTTTTCAAGTCCTTGTTGTGAGCTTCTTGTGCTTCTTCCGATAATTGGCCTATAGGTAAAAGAGCAAGTTCAATGATCTCTGAACCATGTATTAAAAATTTATGCTCCACGGATACTATACCACATAATATCTTGTTGTGTTGTACAAAAATTTTCGGAACTTTTCTGTGTCTACCTCATGACCGGAAGCAACAACAATCATTATTATTGACATCGATACACGTTATTTTTGCAGAAAGTTCATTACATTAATTACAGCAAATTGGTAAACAAACACCTTCAAACAAAAAACCATAGCCAAAATTCGGGCTGCGAATTTTCAACATTGGAATTCCCATGTCTTTATTCGTCGCCTGAAGCGGTACAATTACGAACTGGTATGTTTGTTTGAAGTGTGAACAGCAAAACAATTCTGCTGATGAGAGAATTTGGTTATTGCCAATTGCTATTCCAAAATGTTGTAATTAATATCTAGACATCGGATTTTATGCATTTTTTTAAATGAAGGTTGATTGAGATGAAAATTTGAAATTATTCTAATTTAATAACCCATTTTCCATTGGAAACTGCATATTTACAAACAAATATGCAACATATGCAATAAATATGCAAAATATGTAATTGTATAAAAAATGTATAAAAATGTCGAAATTTACAAAAATTATCATTCTTGAGCTTAGATTATTATAAAGAATATATAGATAGCATATAAAGACGGTAAAATGGAACTTGTAGACCGATCAAATGAAAGGTGTACCTTGAAAGTTTTAAAATATTGGGAAATTTTTATGAAGATTTTATGGACGGCTAGAGTACACGGGTAAAACAATCGCGAAATTTCAAAATTTGCCAAAATTTTCAAACGACCTAAGATAACTATGAAGGTTGGATAGATGGCAATTGAAGACGCGTATATAAGAGGCTTAGACCAAAAACCGCGAAATTTGTCAAATTTTCATTTGAGATTTACGAAAGCGCAGGCGTTGGTAAATAAAAAGCGTCAATTGAACAGGTCAAAATTTGCCAATTTTTCATATGACCAAAGATTATATGAAGACTTAATAGACGGCAATAGTAGACGGAAGTGCAGATCAAACTGTTAAAAAAAATCGCGAAATTTTCAAAATTATTTGAGTTGATTTTTCGCGAAATTTGCAAAACTTTGAGTTTTGGGAATCATTAAAATGTGATAAATGGCAGTTTTGGACGCGTTAATGGTTAAATCCAACGGTCCAAAAAGTTGCGAAATTTATAATGTAGATAGGTAAATTGACAAGTCAAGATCAAGCGGACCAAAAATCCGGATATATACCAAATTTTATGATTAGTTCAGATTATCATGAAGATTTAATTGTTGGCAATTAAAGACGGGTAAATAGAAGGTGTCGGTCAATCGGTTTAAAGAAATTTTAACATTTTCGAAATTCTTATACGAGTTTAGATTGACACGAAGACGGGTATATCGACGGGTAAACGGGAGGTGAAGATCATACGAACCAAAAACTCGTGAAATTAGAAAAAAAAATGTTAACGAGCTAAGATTATCATGAAGAATTGATAGATGGCAATTGTCTATTAAGCTTCACTTCTTCGTATTGTGTTTAAAATTCTAAAGGGGGTGAGGCAACGCACTCCGGGTGCCTGGTATGTAAATATGTATTGCAAAACAGTTTGATGGCAAATCTCTTAGCCATTTTTGAATTAAAATGCGTTTTTATCACTCATTTTCGGCATTTAAATTGATTACAAGTGGAATTGGTGACGTTGCTTTACAAGTTCAAACAGATTTGCAACAAAATCAGTAAATTGTTAGCACTGAAACATTATGTAATATCATAAAAAAACAGGTTTTTTGCATATTTTGCATATTTTTAATGCAAATATGCAATTTATGCTTAATTGCTTTTAGCGGACTTAGATCATTGATCAATAAAAATAAGATGTGTGCAATCAGAACTTGAATCGGACATGCGGTCTAAAATATGCAAATATGCTAACAAGCAAAATCCGATGTCTATTAATATCTGTTGATTTGTTTTGTTTATATAGAATTATACTCAACCATAGACCTTGAGCCAGCCAGATGTAAGCTTTGACTAAAGTTCAGCATATTGAAAAAATCACCTTGCGGTATTTCCATCATTGGAGTTATCAAATAAGGGCTTATTCTGATCCACAATTAGGCCAGCTTCCTTTTTAAATGCTGCTTGGATTTTTGTCTGTGTCTAAAACAATATGTTTTTTTTCAGTCGATCTTGCTTGCCAATTTCTTATTAACTACTTATAAGACAAATGCAAAAGGCACTCAAAGAATCGTATCCAAGCATGTAGAATGGATAATCCGAATATTTCAATATATTTTATCAATATTGTTGAAGTTCCAACTCGTTGGACCGCATATAATACATTTTTGGTCGATGTCGTTTCTGTTAAGGCATTGCCTAATTAACCAACAATCATTGACAGTATTAAGTTGTGATTAACCTCCATAAGTTTATGTACAAACATTATAGGAGAGTTAAGATATCTTCCGTCACCCTATACCTTTCCTGTCGTGACGTGGCTGTAGTTTCTTTTATAAAATTGATTTTCAAAGGTCGGCAAAACCGAGTAGATGATGGTTAAGGATTTTGCCAAATCACCTTGATTCGATTAAAAACTCTCCTTTTTTGATTTCAATAAAAAATATTTATCTCTAGAAGCTATATCATGGTGGTTAACACCGAGAAAAATTATATAAAATGTAGCAACAATTACATAATATTATTAAATAGTTTAAAAAGTTATTAAATTATTATTTTAGTAGATAAATATAAATAGTATTCAGCAATATCAACACGAGAACTGTCCGATACACCAAACCCGAGAAAATTTGTTTGCAAAACCGCAAATTACGTTTTGGTGGGCATGTCAAGTTCTAATTTCAGATTTTTTTTTATTGAAATCAAAAATGGCGTGTTTTTTTAACTGTTCGGTTTATAAAAGAATGACCCTTATGCTCGGAACTTGCATCAAAACCTCACTTTAAAAATAGACAAAGATTTTGTAAATGTGTATGATGTCTAATGTATCAATTATACAACTTTGGAGCAAAATAAGGCGTCCCCCACTGTGCGGTTAAAGAGTGCCTGCAAGCTAACTTGCGCTATCGCCTTCTCAATTTTTCAAAAAATTTCGTTGTTTATTATTGAGTCTTGTTTTCTAAATCATTTCAGCATATTCTTTAAAAAACTTTGGCATTGACACATGACTGCAAAAGGTACCACAAAAATTAGGAATCAAATCGGTGGAGTTTAAGAATATAGTGGAGGATTTTTCAAATTTGTGAAACGAAACAAACAGAATGGGAATAATTTAAGGGGAAAACTAAACTTAAACTTAGAGACAAATGCTTTGTATGGTTTCCAGAGTGAAGCAGTTTCACTTCCAACTTCTAACTGCCGTTACCATTCCGCTTTATCTTTCGCTTTAGTAGATTGAAATCGCCATACTGAATATGATTGTCGGTAAGGAATGGCACATAGAAGGCACGCAAAATTTTGTGCGACTTCTCTGGTATAAGGAATGGCAAACTCTTCATAATAGTCCAATCTTTGGTGCGTTTGGCACAATTTGGCTCCAAGGCGGTATATTTACCTTGATCAAAATCAATAAGGAAATTACACTGATCATAGTCAAAGTACATGTATTCATTCTCCTGGTTGAGGTCATTGAAATACGGATGCACTATTTGAGTGGCATTCGCACCATCGACATAATAGCCTGGCAGCATGCCCTTGAACTCAGACTTTAGGAAACGTAAACGGAAATTACGGGCAGGGAAAAGAAACTGCCCGGATAACGATGCCAATCCTTGCCAATGCACACATTATAAATCTGTTTGGGATTATACTGTGGTGTGGCCTTAAATTGATTTAGCTCCAGCATCAAATCCATGGGAGCATGATAGTTACGATATAGGGCAAACACACGCGAAAGACCCAGCAAAGTGCTGGCTACCATTACCAAAATGGCAATGAAAATCGTGTGATCCAAATAATGAGCTCCCGCTTTGATTCTAAAGACACGAGGGATTAAAACGAAAGAAAAATACGTTGATATACATCAACGGTAATGGCTCCACACAGGGAGATAAGAGGATAGACGGGAAACAAGAAACGTTCTTCCTTATGCGGTTGGGCAAAGAAAACCAAAAAGAGGAGCCAGGGAAATGTAGTGGGGAAAATTAAGTGTTGATTTCGATTTGGCGGGCACAATTAGATGATCCATGACCAACATGATGGGTAGTAGAGCCAGTAGCCAAATAATGTTAAAATTCAGGAATCCATTCACAATATAATAGCTCAAGGGTTCCGTGCCAAAAATAAAAACATTGTACCACACAATATTGAATGATGCAAATGTGAGACAAACATGCCCACACTAAACAGTTGTAAAATTAACCACAAACGGCCAATGAGTATACCAAACTCCTGGCAAATGGATTTTGTACATAAACCTCTCCATTTTATCTGTCCACACAAAGCCAATCAGCTGTTTGTGGCCAGTGCCACGAAGGTAACGGCCTTGAAAAACGCCATTAGCAGAAACGTGCAAATAAAATAAATAAAAGCAAAAAGTAAAATAATAATTTCCTAAAACCACTTATTTAGTTCGAATTTTTAATATTTTTTTAAACTTGCTTAAATTGAAATAAGAAAAATAAATTAGAAAATCAGGAGATTGCGTCCGATTCCAAGCAGAGCTAAGAATGGTCTGAATTATTTATTGACCGGCTGCTGCTTTTATAGAAATTTGACTAATACCAAAAGCCTACTGCGACCACATTATAAAAATATGTACCAGGGGGCCCACCCGACAATCGTTAGCGAAACAGGATCTACCCACCCGACAATCGTTACTGAAACCGGATTCATGTTCGAAACTTTCACTAATTTTTCTCTTACTAAACTATTTTGATTGTGTTTCGATTTTGCTTTGAAGAAGTATTACCTGTTACTCAGTTTGTGGCAGCAGTAAGTAAGTTGTCGATACACGTTTTCGCATCCGTTCTCGATACATTCTCGACCCCGAAACAGGATCTAAAACTGAATCGTTCCTAAAATTTTTTCGCTATCGTTGTTCATTTGTAAGTCGATTCATGGTTAAATTATAAACCAAACTGAACATTTTTGACAGTAATATGTGGCACGAAAACAGCTGAGCTGCCAAAAACTGTGTGACCAAAAAGAAAATGGATAAAAAATCACCCTTTAAGGGCGGTATCCACGGGTCGCCAAAAAATTTCTTTTGAAAAAGTTGATATTCCGCAGATTCTTAACAGAGTCTGCTAAGCCTATGTTAATAACACGATAACACAATTTACTCTGTCGATAAACGTTTCAAAGAAACCTTGCACTGCTCTGGCGCTGTTAAATATGCCCGCGAACTTATAAACAACACCTTGCAGGATTATGAATATAACATATTTAATTTGCTATTTTAATATATTTTTATTATTAAATGCAATTAATAATAAATTAATTGTTATCATTATACCTTTTGACAATCTACAGTATTAGCGCAGTGAACGTTGGTAGCTGCCTCTTCAGACATTTTCCTTAAAATTGTGTCTGGCACAATCAATGGCATTAAATGCAGTTCGATGTAGTCCCGAGCAGCGGCACTTAACGAACACCTCGCACTTGGCTGCCACGGCAAAGATTTCGTTCATCTCGATTGGAAAGTAAGTTCTGGCGATTTGCCTCCATGAAGTTGGTCAGCATGATGATCTTCTGGATATACTACTGTAGCATGTGTGACTTGGCGGAGTATATATCGCCGCTGAACTCGAAAATGGTATTGGGCAGCTGTCCCTGGGTGGTTACATAGCACTTGGCCACGTAGTCGGTTCCAACGTCAGGGAAACGTTAAGGAATGGAAGTGATTTATAAAGTAGAAGTTTGATATCATTGGCATTGATCCACCAAGTCCCGCACCTCGCTCCTCACTTTCACGGCGTTTATTAAATTCAGCTTGCCCGCCATAGAAAGGGCCATTAGGCGAAGCTTTTTGCAGGAATCTTTTTAAAACCTATTTTGCTCACGTCACGGCAAAAAAGAGGCGTTAACAGCACTTAAAGGCGATGTTAACTTTGAACACAACGTAGTGGCAAAAGCATTTTTCGCGATTGGTAGAAACCGAATATGAAACGGCCACACGAAAAAGTTCATTAGTTCAAAAGTTCAATCCTGATATTGAGCTCAGTTCGATACTCGAACATTTTTACCATTTGGACGTGTTACTCAGAATTATCCTGCTAGTTTCGTGGGCGGTATGAAAGACCCTTTGTCTATAAAAGTCCTTTGCTATTTTAAATTGGTACAGAATCTTTTCAAAGTAATTGTCTAGAGCGCGGAAGCCCCTTTTATTCAGAATGTTAGCGAAAAAAAACCCCCCCACATTATTGCAGATAAAAATTTAAAAAAACCTGAATTAATTTCGTCCTGTCTCGTGGACTTTAAAATCTGTCCTATTCCGTCTCGAAGGCCGTTGAAGTCTTGAAAGTCCCCATTGATTGAGAATGGAAATAGTTTAAGGTTACCAGGCTCACTTTTGATTTCAGTGACGCCATTTACAGTAATTAGACACTAGTCAAAGTGAATCCGAATGTCACCTTTATTAAAATTTCCCAAGTTGATGTCGAAGCCACTTGACAACAAAATAATTAAAAATTGTAAAGAATCCATCTCCTTCGCTTCCTGTCTCTCACTTTCAGCATCTGAGAGCAAAGTGTAAGCGCACAAACAAATGACACTTGGCAATGGAATGCAATGCAAGTCGTACAACGACCGTTTTACGTTGTTGTATGTTGTAAATGTCGCTGATGCTCATTTTACACCAACGCAAAGGCGACACGACCACTACCACGATGCACCACCCAACCGTTTGCTGCCTGCTCAGTGCAGCTCAAACTTCACTTCGCCTGCAGCTGCTTAAATAATTTTCGCGACGAACGTTGGGATATAAAATGTCAATAAGCTCGAATAACGCAATTGACAAGCTGAGGCAGCTCTTCCATAAAGTGAAATGACACACGAAGCGAAGGGTTCCGCCATTTGTTGGTTGTTGCGTCCATTGAGGCGTGTGCTAAGTTTCAGCATCGACTTGCCGTACGGCCGCAGGCCCCTTTCAACCAGAAACCCAAGTAATTTCAAGCTTAAAGAAGCTACAAATTGATATTTTTTATTGAAAGTTTAAACTTGTGCCTCCACCACCACCGCCGCCGCCGCCCCAGCCGCCACAGATAAGGCAGCCGAGGGCGGCAGTTCGCGCATCTCTTCCGAGGAACGTCCTATGACAATACGACGCGCTGACTTGGGAGTGCGTTCCAATGATTTCTCAATGGACGGACGTGGAGTGGTGTGGCTGCTGCGCAAACTAGCGACAGGGGTGCCCGTCATAATGGGTTTCTTGTTGTTCCACACGCAGAGCACGAATTTAATCTCCTTAATGAAGGCCAACTTGAAGGTAAGCTAGACGTGAAAATAAAAAGAAAAAAGAAAGTAAATGCCGTGAAAGTTATGAAACAGAAAAATATAATAATTAAAATACAGTTTTTAGGACAAAAAAAAAGTCAGCAAAAAGCAAGCAATAAAAGAATCATTTTTATGCCAAGGTAGCAACATTAAGGTTCTGTTTCATTCTTTTTCAGCTGCTGCCTGATACAACTGATCTTACCTTAAAATTTTCTTATACACCCGATATAGAAGTAATCATCAAAATGACACTATTTAGTCATAAATTTGAAACTTTTTTGAGTATCAAATTCTCTTTAATACTCGAAGTATCAAGTTGATCATTTTGAAAGTATTAAAATTATATTACGAGAATATCAAATTGATATTAACTTGTGTCAGGTTGACATTTTTTTTGGATTAATATTTTAGTATCAATTTGATACTAGATCTTATCAATTTGATATTTCAATTGTTTAACTTTTAGTATCATTTTGATACTCGCATTTATCAATTTAATATTTTTTCTTATCAAGTTTGTAGAGTCATTTCAGTTTTCTACAAACTACCATTTAAATTAAAACAACATTTTACAAACTTTTTACTATATGTTGAAATCTTACAAAGTGGGACATACGGCATCAACTACTCCTCTCCAGCGAACTCTGTTGTTAGCAGTCGCTTCGAGTTCTCCCCAACTTTTCCCGATGCTTTCCGTCTCTCTACCGACAGTCCGCCTCCAAGTTTCTTTGGGTCTGCCTGGTGTTTATTTACACTAAAGAAGCGACTTCACTATGGGAAACATTGTTCTCTCACTCTGCATGCTTCGTGTATACGTGGATTTTGTTTTATCAGAAGATACTGCAATGGTGTGCCTTATGCCCATATATGTAGATCATTACGCCTTTACAGACACTGAGTGAAAAAAGCGGAAACGCCTCTGTTCAAGCTGTCTTCGTTTCGAACCTCTCGCATTGTGCGTTATCTTGCAAAGCCACACCAGCATTGTGGCGTGGTAAATGTCCTGTCTAAAGAGTTACATTTGCTATTAACATATGTTTGCAAAAAAAGACCACAACATATATTTATATATACATTAGGCAAATGACTAAACTTTAGAATCAAACGGGGGATACCAAAAGAAAAATAAATATGCAAAACGTAGGTAATTTTCACGATAAAACGTTCCGCATAAATCAAGTGAAAGTTTGATATCTAGGATTTATGAGATAAAGAAAAATTCAATTTTTCCATCACATTTTGCATGAATGGACTTAAAACATCAACAAATAACATTAGATGTAAGTCACAGCAATAAACATTTGCCTACAGAAGCTCTTCTCATCACAGAAAAGAAACAATAATTTAATAAGAATCAACTTTTGTATGAAGACCGGGTTAAAAAACTGTCGTAGAGCCTTTTGATGTATGGAGGAAAGTTGCATATCGGAAAAGTAATTGGGGTCTCTGGAACATTTGAACCACCTAGGATGAGTATTTTTCAAGTTATTCCTCCCCTGGATTTTAGACTTTGACTTGATTTATGGTATCCCCCGTCGTGAAGTACCATGTAAATTTTGATTCTGAAATTTAGTCAGATGCCCAATATACACATATATACTACGTTGCTTTAGCTTGCCGTGTAAATACAAAAGTTCATGCTCCATATTGAAATCAGTTACTTTATCTTCATCACATCGTCTGTAAAAGTGTCCTTCATAGCATTTACTTTTAACTAAGTACACAGATTAAACCAAATTGATTACTCGGCGCATGTAGAAACGTCAATCCTAAACGAATCGTATTTCGCCCAGGTAATTACACATGATAAATGTAGAATGCAGGAAGTTACATGGCATGCAGAAAAACTGCATGCAACATGTAGAAATAAAAAAAGTAAAAGCCGCATGTAGAAAAGTGTATGCTGCGTGGGCAAAGACAAAGTCTACACGATATTAGAAAAACAGCTTATTTAATAACTTCTAAATTTTTCATGCAGCAATCTAAATACCACACGAACGCTTTAGGTTTTCTACATTAACGTATGGATATTGAAATCCTATATGTGAGTGTGGAAAGGGGGGAAGAGGGGCACCTCTTCTGCTCTGAGATGATGCATAGCGAAATAATTGAGCTTTCAAGTAACATATAAACAAAAAAAGGGAAAAGCTAACTTCGGCTCGACCGAAGTTTATATACCCTTGTAGCTTGTTTAATTTACATAAATAAAGGTTTTCAATGTTTTTCGTCGAACATTTTTAGCTGAGTTATTTTCCAAACTCAGCAATAGATGGCGCCACTACTATGACCATTTGCTTGCCAGTTTGTTATATGGCAGCTATACGATATACTCATCAGATTTGGATCAAACTCGTCAAAATTGTGTGGAAACCGATAATATTCATAACTGGAAAGCTTAAAGACGCTACCATTGAAAACAAAAAAGTTTTTCTCACTAGAACTACTTTTTGAACCGATCGTTCCTATGGCAGCTATATGCTATAGTAATTCGATTTGAAATAAACTTGGCATTGTGTGGTAGCAAATAGTTTTGATCAGTGACAAATTTGAGAGCGATAGCATTGAAAACAAAAAAGTTTTTCGTACTAAGACTTTTTTCTGAACTAACTTTTGTATGGCAACTAAACTATATAGTTGTCCGATTATCATCAAACTTGGTGGAATTATGAAAAAGCATAGCAAACGGAAAAATGCGAGGTATGGGGGCGTTGGCACTAAAAACAAAAAAAGTTTTTCTCACTAAAACTAGTTTTTTGACCGATCGTTCCTATGGCAGCTATAAGCTATAGTCATCCGATCCGGCCGGTTCCGACAAATGTGTAGCGTATTTGTACCAAAAGGCTTCGTGCAAAGTTTGGTTAAGATAGCTTTAAAACTGACGGAGGAGATAGCATAGAAACAGACGGACGGACGGACAGACGGACATAGCTATATCGACTCGGCTGTTGATACTGATCAAGAATATATATACTTTATATGGTCGGAAATGATTCCTTCTGCCTGTTACATACATTTGCACGACTTTAGTATACCCTTTTACTCTACGAGTAACGGGTATAAATATATACTATTACAATTTCAGTTTAAATTTGATATTAATTCAACAATTTTTAGGGGGTTTTAAACTTTAAATTATACTCACTCGCTCCTCCAAGGCCACCTGTTGTACATAGACCAAAAACTCAATGATGCCTATAACAAATGATATAAATATGCCCACATATAGCGTATAAAATATGCCTCGCAACGCCTCAAATGTCATGCTTGGTGTAGCTTTTGGATCGCGATCTTCGGTACAACTTCCATTGGTATTTTTCCACCATGTCTGCTTCAAATCATACAATCGACCGCGTTCACTTAGCCGTAATATGGCCACACTCAAATTGGAACGATATTCTGCTCCAAAGGGTACCGCTATGGCATAATGCTTCTCTCCAAATTTCTCACCCACCGCACGTAGATCGCAATGTAGCTCACGATTATACTCCAATGTGGTGGTCTCCATTAGAAACATATAACCGCCCTTGTTCTTTAGTACTCTCTCCACGCCCTCAACGTTATCTTTGGTGTAGGCGGAGGGATCATCTTGATTCATTAGATTAAAAGCCAGACGATAGACGGTTTCATTCGACTCCGACAACAGATTATAGGTACTTCCGGCATAGATGGTACCGAATTTGATTTTCTTTTGGGCACTCAAGTCCTTGAGATTGGCAACGCTGCCCTCCATCTTGGAGCTGGTAAGGAAGGCCGCTAGATTGGCGGTATACGAGTTAGCTATAATGATGGCAAATATCCACCAGGTGGCCTCAAACATGCGCACCTGCGGGCTACGTGGTAGAATATCACAACCCGCTGTCATAATGGAGGCCACTGTTAACCAGAAAGTGTTGTGCAAATGCCATTGATTCTCCAAAACCTCGGGATCACGATCACATGGATGGGGATTCTCCCATTCCGATTTGGCTATGCGTGCAATGATGACCTTGAGAAAGGACATGACAAACACCGAGATTAAAATCCAAATCCAAACTTCACCCCCAAATGGTTCCAAATAGGCGTCCAAAGGCTTGACTTTATGTTCACTTTTGTAGGCCAAAATGCTAACGCCCAGCTGCATGAAAGGCACCGTAAAATCCACGACTTTGCGTCGCGCCTGGGTAATGGTTAAATCGCAGATGCCCATGTGGGCATCCTGAGAAGAGGATTATTGTCAAAGCGGACTTAAACTATTAAATGTACTTACATTATTGATAATCTCGCCAATGATGCCATTCCACTGCTTGGTCTCCTTATCCTCACTGCCATACTGCTGATCGGCTACGGGCACAAAAATATACTCAAAACCCACCTCCTGGGCTATGGCATCGATCAGATCAACCGCATAGCCCTCATAAAGCGCATTTCCAGTCATATTCAGTTCCATGGCAGTCTCATTTATCGAAAAGTAAGGTGGCCCTATACGTGTGGCCACACGATACACCACCTTCTTCTGTGCCTTGGCACTCACTTCCAGTTGTGTAATCTGACCCTTGGTATCCCACACTGCTATGCCAATGCCATCCACGGGATCATAAATCTCAATATTAAAATTAATTCGCTGTCCATCCTCATCAAATTGCAAATTGGTGGTGCGAAAATTGGTGTTATTCACGCCGGAAGTCTATGAAAAGGCGCCGTAGAAAATGATTTCAGTAAAGGTCACTTCTCACTCACCCCTTTCATTAAACGCATCAAATAGCGACCCATCTGCCAGGGACGTCCGCCAGTGGCCACAAAAGCGCAATTCATTCGAGGCACTTGCATGCGTTCCGGATAAAAGTAACTGGCATTACGCCAGGATAAAACATACAGATGTAAGGCATCATGTACCAAATCATGAAGCAAAGTACGGGCGGTGGGTTCTTCGACATTCTCATAAACAATGTTGTCACGTTGGCTCACATAACCATAGGGTAGCGAGAACTGAAAAAAAGTACAATGTTAGATAGGGGTGCACATCCATCACTAACTCTTACTCACCTTAGGTTGTTCAGGATTGAGCAAAAGACGTGCCGCAGTTATATTTACAGCAAAGGTTTCATTATCCGCCGCTAGTTCTTCCAGATTATCACTGTATGTCTCCAAATTAGTTAGAAAAATGTGCTAAAAAGGAAGGTGATTAAAGATTATCACACTTAATACTGTATCTGCTCACATTGAACTGCCCGGTTAGACCAAATTCTGCAGAAGAATTCAATAACTCTACCAGCATATCGGGTGCACAATCTAAAACCACACGCCGTTCACCTTTAATGCTTTTCCACATTACACGATAGTCGTCGTTGCGTTGAAATTTACGTACTCTGACCACATCGTTGTGCACCTCACGCAATTGCAACAGATCCTGCAAGCGGGCAGAAGCTTTTACTAAAAATGAAAAAAAAGTCTATGATTAATTTAAATATATAGTATTTTTTTTAGAGAAAAAATTAAATTTACAATTTTGTCCAAACGAAATGATACAAAAATAAATTTTTCAAAAAAAACATTAGAAATATGATTATTTCGAAATAATATAAAAGGTTAAAACAAATGATATAAACTAAGAATATGTGTTTGCTTATATCTATATAGGCAAATCCTGTCGCCACCAAAACTTCTTGGACTTTATTGTTTCTAAAGCTGTAACGTCTTTGGAAGATATGCTTGTGTCGAATCTGAATTCGTTTTGTTCTGGTGTAGAAGATTTAATAGTTTTGTCTGTAGAGAACTCAACACAAATTCCACAACTAGTGGCAAACAAAGTCCACAACGAGTGGCAAACAAAGTCCACGACGCGTGGCAAACGAAGTCCACAACGCGTGGCAAACGAAAGTCTCTACTCGGTACCCAGTATACCCAGTACTATTGACTCTGTAACCTCAACCCCCACTCGAAGCAACGGCCTCAACAGAGGTAGCCATCGACGCAATTACGCAAATCTGTACTTGGTGCACATGCTCAGTACTGCGGATTTATCAGTTTCCACACTCATCGGAAACGGTTTGTCCACTCAACTACGAAACAAATATCACAGCGAGATTCATACCTCTACATTTGGACTTGTACAAATCCTGTAGATAATCACCTCGGACATTTACTAAGACATACACCCCAACTCGACTCAAAACTGAAAGATCAATCGATTTCTCATGGTCACTGGAGGGGGAGTACTGTGGCAGTTCATACAGAAAGACAGACAGATGGACATGCATACTTTTGAACAAACATAATATACTTCAGTGTACCTTTGGTTCAGAGTATAAAAACACTAGCACATTCCCTCTTACAAACTTACCATCGTCGGCATCATAGACAATAGTGAACTTGCGCCAACCATAGTTCTGTACAATATCTGCATAGGCTTTAGACAGAATCAGTTGTGAGGGATACAGACCCAAAGTCATTTGATGATTAGGTTTCTCCTCCAAATGTTCCTCATCGGTCACATCGAATTCAATATGCGGTATACCCGTTGTATTGCAGATCAAAGCAATAATATCTAAGAGAAATAGAGAGAAAATATAATCTTTACTCTCTGTTTACCAACAGCTGTTTGTGTGCCATTTTATTTTGCTTTCATGCTTCTACACACAGTCAGCAGTGTTCTCTCTTCCTTCTAACTTACCACTTGCCGTCTTTGAACTTGGTCCAAAAATAGCGGCGACACCATTATCAATGAGATCGCAGGCTGAAAATTTCAAAAGTTTTTCAAAATAATGTTCAAAAGTGAAACATATTTCCTACCCTCCTCCTGCATGGAGACACTGCCATCTTCGGGTTTTAAACGTTTTATTAAGGGATTTAGGATAAAAGCCTGTTCCATTTCGGGTCCATTAATTGCACTGACCACAGCCATGAATTCCTTTTCCAGCTCCAGCTCATCGTCATAGAAAAAAGCACCTGCAAACATGAAAGATATTTTATTTTGGTGTTTGTTTTTTCAAGTTGGGTTATCTGCTGCTCTCACCTATGTTGATTTGTTGCTGCTGCAGGCAAGGGCATACAAAAAATGCACTCCAAATGCAAGAGAAAAGCAAAATTCTGCCATTGTGCCACATTCTTGGCAACAACTGGAACTTTCAGGGGTTAAGCTATTTTTGAAAATATTTTGTATGCGTATTTAATGTCTGGTCAAATGTTCGCATTGAGAATACACAGAATACTGACAGAATATTTAAAGCTTTTCGGTTTTTTTTTGGAGATCGTATGGGGGGAAATGGAGAACAGCTGGTGCGGAAAAGCTTTGCAAAACAGGTGGTTGCTTCGATATATTAGGCATGCGGTAAGAGGAAGCAGCATAACGTGGAAAATCGAATTTAAAAATTAAAAAATTAATAAAAATGTGGAAATGGTTTTGAAGAAGCGAGACTTTTCTTTGTTATATGCAAGATTTTGGCCTGTCTGCCCAAGACTTTTGTTCATTTGAAGAAATCCAGTATTGGGTTGGTTCATGCATCGCAAAAAAAACTAGCAAATAATGAGTTATGTATATATGATCGAGTGAGTCTCAAAATGTAGTAGACAACCAAACTGAATGTAAAACTCTAATTATGACATCGACTATTTAGCATTTTTTACACAACTTTCACTAGCTTCAAATCATAGTAGTTTTCAGCTATTTTTAACTCAAAAAATGAGTTAGGCATGATCGAGTAACTCTCAAACTCTAAGTCGACAACCAGAGTGAACTTAAAACTGTAATTATGACATTGAATATTTGCATTTTGTACACAACTTTAACATGGACCAAATCATAGTAATTTTCAAATATTTTAACTCAAAAAACTAGTTAGGTATGATCGAGTTACTCTCAAACTGTAGTCGAAACCAGACTAAATGTCAAACTGTAATTATGACATCGATTATTTGCATTTTTTACACAACTTTGACTAGCTCCAAATCAAAATAATATTCAACTATTTTTAACTCAAAAAATGAGTTAGGCATGATCGAGTTACTCTTAAACTGTAAGTCAAAGTCATGTAAGTCAGTAAGTAATCTCGTAAACTATTTTGAATTTTTCTTTTAAGTCTGTAACAAAGTTGTTGCTCTGGGCTTGGCCTACAAAACATTTCTTAGTAGCAAATCCAAAAAATTATATCTTCATACTCAAATTACAAAACTTGCCCAAAAAAGCCAAGTTTTGACCACTTTTCTACAGTTTTTCAACTTCATCTTGAACCCCGTTTCAAATTTGGACAAGTAATACAGCACAAAGTTGTAGCTTAGACCAAAATAAACAAACCGCTAGAACGGACCAACTTTATTTAGTTACTCTTTCATAGCTTGTCGGACTGGCTAAAAAATCCTCCCCCACCGGGTCAGAGATTTTCCGGTTATTTAGTTTTAAGTTTTTCGTATAAATTTTTTATTTTTAAAGTTTACTTTAAGATATTTTTCTCTCTATCTCAGTTTTTTTTTTTTTTTAATTTAATATATTATCTTATTTTTTTTCTCCTTTGTTCCTACATAACTATAGGTTTTGGTTTTTTTCTCTCTCTCTCTTTCTCTCTCTCTCCCTCTTCTCGATCTCTATATTATTAAAGTTTTTGTTAGCTCTAATAACGTCTCTGACTACAATTGGCTGTGAATAGGGGCATAGCTGGCCGGACGGGCAAATAAAATTCCCCCACCGTGTCGGATCGTTATTAGTTTATTTTGTAATTTTATTAGATTTTCTTTGATAGGCTTCATTAGCTCATAAAAATTTTTGTAACGTATATAAGTTTTCGTTGACAGCCTTTTTTTGTCAACTCTAAATAAATAAATAAATAAAAATATAAAAAAATATAGTTATAGGCCCACAAGCACGTACAACTGTCATAATAAATCGAAAAAACGAACATTTTCGGTAAAAATGTAATAATATCAAATTATTTTAATTACAGTTTTTAAGTTATGTTTTCTTACTATTTTCTTGATTTAATTCAAAACAATCGAAATTTTTGACTGTGTCGGCTAATTGGAAGCAAAAATTTCAATTTTTCGAGTTTTGGTTCCAATTCTACATGCTTACGGGCCCATAACTATACGAAGGACCAATCGAATGAAGTTGGTATGTTCCAATTGTTTATTTAAGCCCAAGCTAAGTATTTGTCCTGCATTGCTTAGTCAAAATCGTTACAGTTTTTAAGACAAAGTTGAAAATAGTACAAAATGAGGGGAAACATGATGATTTTAAGACATTTTTGTAATTTTGAGTATAAAGATGGGACTTCTTTGACTTGCTACTTAAGAATGTTTTGTAAGCCAAGCCAAGAGCAACGACTTCCTCTAAGACGTCAAATCGAAATTCCAAATAGTTTACGAGATATGGAGTTGCGAATCCCAATCAGAAGCTGAAAACTTCAAAGTGCAATAAAAGGAAAACGGCAGCTAACTAGACCAAACCTAGCGAAGGTTTTTGTACTACCATCATACCATTTCAGAATTTTTTGGTCCCGACTCGATCAACTTTTTAGTGTTGCACAGTGTTATCAATTATTTTTCGAGCTACTCTCAAACTGTAAGTCGCAAACCAGGCTGAATGTAAAACTGTAATTATGACATTGATTGTTTGCATTTTTTATACAACTTTGATTAGCCTCGAATCAAAGTAATTTTCAACTATTTTTAACTCAAAAAATGAGTTAGGCAAGATCGAGTTTCCCTCAAACTGTAAGTAGACAACCAGGCTGAATGTAAAACTGTAATTATGATATGATTATTTGCATTATTTATACAACTTTGACTAGCTTCAAATCAAAGTAATTTTCAACTATTTTTTATTCAAAATTCCAACATTCGATTTTTTTACCACCCCATTTCATCATCATTTTACCTATTTTGGTTTGAAAATTCCCATTTTTTTTGCATCATCCCATCTCATCATCCCTTGCATCATCAGGTGATTGGATATACCAGCGCATCTCATTTTACCTACCTGATGATGCTCATATTTTTTCTTGCTGCTATCCTGTTGTTCTGGCTTGCTTTACATGCTTCGGCACACCTATCCATTTGCCTGGAGGCGGTGGCAGCGGTATCGATGGCTGCTGCTGCTTTTTGTTGTTTATTTCAAAAGTTAATTTTGTACTTTATCATCACTGCGAGAGATGTCAGAGCCCAACGTGTGGGGAAATGAAACTTTTCAACGGAAACGGAAGCTGTACATGCTGCTGCTTCTCCTCACCCTTCTTCTCCTCCAGCTGATGCTGCTGGTGTGAATCAAGTAAAACAAATGAAAACCAGCAACGGCGCCACGTTCCCTTTCTCCCCCTGGTTGGTGGCTTTTCTTTGGCAACAATTGCATTGCGGTAAACAATATTTCTGTTATCTCTGGCCATACACACACAAAAGTGGGGACAGGCGGAGGTATACTTTACAGCTTCGTTTCCGGGCACATTTTTATGGTTGAGGCAGCCAAGTGTTCAATGCACAACTTTTAGCAGCGCAATTGTTTAAAAGAATTAAAATTGAAACAAAAGCCTGAAATGATAACAGTTTTTGAAAGCAGGAGCAAGAGGAGGAATACAGTACAGGAAGCGGAAAAAGAGCTGCCATAGGACTCGCTCGCTTCTCTTTCATGTGAGAGAAATGTGCCGTGACGTGGTAAATGTAATGGAAAATGGCACCTTCTACTCCCAACTGCCTGCCCAGCAAATAGTTGGAATTGAACGGAGGGAGGGAGCAGGCGCTGCAATTCCAACTATTGCCAGGCCGATGTCGCTTATTTTTATGCAGCGTGGAAAACAACGTCAATAGCTTTGGCTCCGCCATCTATTTATATGTTTATTCTCTGGGTATGATTTCGGCCCAAGTCCCAGTGCCAAGTGCGTAAGTGGAGTGGAGAGTGACATCGGGTAGCGTGGGGAAACATGCGACGTTTATTGCCATAAAAGTTTACGACAAAAACTCATTTCCGTCACCAGAGCGATAAATGTTCACTAGCAACGCTATACTGAGGGGGCTGGGATCGATTCTGCCATGGATCTGCGTATACGTTAAAACTTGGCTAACTTTTGCAGAGCTTTACACTGGAAAGAGGCGAAAAGTTTTTAACAAAATCAAACATTCAAGTTTTTGACGGCTCGAGGTAACGTTATGCTTGCACATAACTTTAAAACCGGAACACACCACACCACAAAGAAGGCAGGTTGACCGTACAGCTGTTTCATCAGCATCGCTGCTCAATCTTCAGCGGTCTGTGCCTGCCACCCGGCAGCTGCCTCCTCTTGCCAGCGCTGCTATAACCGCTTGGCAATTCCAAAGCAAAAGCAAGAAAGTACACCAGGATTTTGTCCGGTTTTTTGGTTTTTATTTACACGGCTTTCTATTTACACACGGGTTTTTATGCGTCTGTCTGTCTATTTGTCTACTTATATCTACTGCGTTCTACCCCCGGTTTCTTCATCTTCCATTTTATTTACAGTGTGACCATCATTCGATTTCTTAAGATACCTTCACACTAAAATATGGATATATCTGTACATATTCCCATCATGACACTTCGCACAAGAGTAAGCGCTACGAAAAGTCAACAACTTTTTGCTCTCAGTGTAATAAAATATGGATATATCTGTACATATTCCCATCACTTCGCACAAGAGTAAGCGCTACGAAAAGTCAACAACTTTTTGCTCTCAGTGTAATCGTCTTTCGAAATATAAGTGTGTCGCCGCACAATTCACTTCTTTTCTCCACAAACGGAACTCCAGCACTCAGCCAAAACGGAAGCCAACAACTTGAACCATTTGTCAGCTGCTGTGTGATGTGTGTTACTGACTTTTTCTATGCAAATTGCTAGATAAAAATGCAAAAAATAATAATAATAATTTCGTTGACATCAACTTGGCCTCAAGTAAAAACACCAGGCAGCAATTTAATTATGCAGATAGTCTTCCGTGGCATTACCTTTAGCCAGGAAGATGAGAACAGGCAGCTGTAGCAGCCATTGCTCATTAGTGTCAATCTATTTAGCATAAATTTCAATTAAAGCAATATCCTGCAGTCAGCGGAGATGACAGGCCAGCCCAACCTAAGACTAAGCATATACTCTCCAAGGAAGAGCAAAGAAAAAAAAAACACAAACTTGAAGAATTATGGCGCCGCCCTTCGTTCATATTTCCTGCGCCTGCTGAACTCATTAAAATGCAAAATGAGATGAAAATAGATTGGCAGGACCAGCAGCACAAGCAGCAGCTCTATTGGAAATGCCGCAGCTAATGCCTTTGGCCAGGCAAATCCTAACTGAAAAATGTACTTCCCGACACTTGGCGGTGTTTTGGCTACTGCATGAAATAAAAATAAGCATAAGCTTTTTACAACTCTGGACTCTGTTTCTCATTCTATAGGTATACGTGTACTTGCTCTGCCATATTTCCGCACACGGCTTATGTATTACACCGGCAAAAAATCCCTTACACTTACTAGAGATGGAACAGTAGCTCACGCATTTAAATGGGATTCGATCAGCTGTACATACATGAAATTGTCACACAATTGAAAGCTTGTACAATTCATTTCGAAATGAAAAAGGAACGAAATGAATAAACCTATACCAACCCTTAATTGTAGAATAATTCAAAAAATTTCAAAAACTGATCCAAAATTATAAGCAGTGATTGGGAAGGTACTCCATTTTCTTACCTAGGTAAGGTACAAGGTAAATGTCAAAAAGGATACCTAGGTAAGGTAAAAGATACCCCAAAAATCCAGTACCTAGGTAAAGGCCTGTTGGCTCAATTAAACAATAAGGTTCGCTTTAAAAGTGACTTTAGTTTAAGAATTCAACCGGAACATATTTTCTACAATTAAAACTCCGAATTTAAATTTCCATCTTTTTGAGAACCATCACAGCTTTGGTTTTCAGCTGTTAGTTTTTCTCGTCCAAATGATAAGTTTTAGAGAATTTGAAAAAATACTGTACAGCTGGCCTATGACAGCGAACATACATTCACCCGCCGTAAAAGGGAATATCAGCTCCAAATTTTCAACTTATCGACATAACTTTCTTATTGAGTCATAGCACTCATATCCATATCAAATCAAACTCCTCAAACTAGAGGCAACACAAAGTCCTCAAACTAGAGGCAACTCAAAGTCCTCAACTAGAGACACCTCAAATTTCTCAACTAGAGGCAACACAAAGTTCTCAAATAGAGGCAACTTAAAGTTTTAACTAGAGGCACCTCAAAGTTCTCAATTAGAGGCAGCTCAAAGTCCTCAACTAGAGGCAAAACAACCAGCTCGACGAGAGGCAACCTCAGCCTGCTTAGGCGAACTTGCTTATCGAAAAAGAAAATATCGAATGGAAATAGATCAAAAACAAATTTATCTTTCTCGCTGCTTGTGGTTATAACAGTTTTTTTACCGTCACCCAGCGGAAGGTATTGTATACGCTCTTTATTGCCCTACAAGATGGTTTAAACTCCTTGCAGTCCTGGTGCTTGATTAATCAATTACACGTTAATTGCTCCAAGTGCGTGTTTATGACTTTCCATCGTTGCAAACCTTCGCTGGCTACCTATACGATTGGCAATGAACCCTTGGATCGAATATCTACAGTCGTTGATCTTGGAGTTCTTTTTTACCCAAAATTGAGTTTTAATCCTCATATCTCCTCTATTGTTAATAGGGCGAAAGGTGTACTTGGATTCATTAAACGTTGGTAGAAGGAATTTAATGATCCATATACCACAAAGCTTCTCTAGTTCGCCCTGTACTTGAATACTGCTCATCCGTCTGGTGTCCGCAATATAAAAAGTATATCGATCGAATTGAATCAGTTCAAAAGCAATTCTTGCTTTTTGCCCTACGTGGCTTAAATTGGCACCCTAACCTTCGTTTACCAACGTACTTCAGCAGACTTTTGCTTATTGACATTCCTTCGTTAGCTATCCGTAGAACAGTCTTAGGTGTTTCTTTTCTTCATAAGCTAATTAACGGTGATGTAGACTCTTCTGATCTTTTAGGTCGCCTTAACTTTTCCGTTCCTTCTAGGCCAACTAGAAACTATTTTCCTTTTATCTTGTCTAGATGCACAACTGATTATGCCCAGCATAATCGATTTCGGGTTTTATGTAAGAATTACAATGATCTCAATCACCTGCTCTCAACAGAACTCTCTCTCTTCTGTCTAAAAACGTCTCTCTATAATTATCTCCAGGGAAATCTCTGACCACTCCCAGCTGTGAGTAGGGGCATAGCTTGCCGGACTAAAAAATCCTCCCCCACCTGGTCAGAGATTTTCCGGTTATTTAGTTTTAAGTTTTACGTATACCTTTTTTATTTTTTTAAAGTTTTCTATTAGATAGTTTTCCCTCTTTCTCTCTTTCTCTGTTTTAGTTTAATTTATTATATTATCTTATTTTTTCCTTTGCTCCTACATAACTATAGGTTTTGGTTTTTTCTCTCTCTCCCTTTTCTCGATCTCTATATTATTAAAGTTTTTGTTAGCTCTAATAACGTCTCTGACTACAATCGGCTGTAAATAGGGGCATAGCTGGCCGGACGGGTAAATAAAATACCCCCACCGTGTCGGAGTCGTTATTAGTTTATTTTGTAATTTTATTAGATTTTCTTTGATAGGCTTCCTTAGCACATAAAATTTTTTTGTAACGTATTTATACTTTTGTTGACAGCATTTGTTTGTCGACTCTAAATAAAAAAATAAATAAAGTCCTTGATTCTGTTCCTGTTGGCAAACATTGAACAGATTTTTATATTAAGCTCGTCTTTTGTCCGTAAAAGGTTAATTTTTATATCCGTTAGGTAAAGGTAAATGTACAAATACTACGTTTATACACAAAAAATTTATTGTGATTAATGCCCTTTAAAGTATGCAATGCTTTTAATAAGGAATTTTTCAGAATTACATTTATTTTATATTAACTCAGTTATAGTAAACCTATTAATGGTCCTACAATCTGGATGAATTTACTGTGCGGATTATGTATGACGCTGGCATAACTGGCTATCAATATTGGCATTCTAATAGAACACTTTCTAAGGAAATAAAGTTTGCATACTTTGAAGGGCATTAATCATGATAAATTCTGTGTGTATAAACGTAGTAAAATATAGTTACACATTTTAATAGGTTCTCCACTACTACTTACCCGAAAATGTTCAGGGCGTGAACTATCCTAAAAATTTTAGCATATTCGGTAACTATGTGTATGGAAAAAGATCTTAAGATTTTCGGGAATCAGTAGAACAGTTTAGTGTACTGAGTTTCTTAAAAATCCTAGATTTACTTTGGCGTTAAAATTCAGATTTCTTTTTTTTATTGTTACATATTTTTTGTCAGTTTTTTGTCAGCAACTTACAATGTACTGGAAAATTTTAATGTTCGTAAGGTACAATTTATGTTTGGATTGGTGTTAGATGTTATGGCAGGTTCAGATACGTCGTCTTGGAAGTGGCCAAGGGAAGATTCTCAAAAGTCTTCTTTTGGCTCTGACACTATTTATACTTCTTCTGCGAAGTAGTTGCCTTGCTAGCCGATTTGAATGTACTCTGAGTCTCTCTATGTAGTCCGCAGATTGTTTACCAATTACAGTGGGACATTTAGTTCCTGTTTCAGCTTTCTCGTGCACATGCACCAGGGCGCTCCCGATAGTCTGCGCTGTACTTTGGCTTGGAGGTTAAAAATCAAAAAAATATTTTTTAATGTTTAACTTTCAAACTTTTTTTGGGGTAGAATTCCCCCAAGTTCAAAAATATTTAGATATTTACAATATTTTGTAACTTTATGTACAAACTTGAGATTTTTGCACTTGCAATATATAAATGTTTTGTAGACCATATCAAGAGCTACATCTTCGCCAAAGACCTTCAATCAAAAATTTCAAATATTTTAAGAAATATAAAGTTTCACCCAATCAGAAACTGAAAACTTCAAAGAGCTTTGAAGCCTTCGGCTTTCTTGAGTTTAAAAATGTGTCACAGTGTAATCAACTCTAAATAGCAATTCCTACTATAATTCATATAGCTATTAATAGCTCCTGCTGAGAAGCATACAGTTTTCAGGTTGATTGAAGGGTGTCGGAAAGCTTTCGTAAAATTCCAACAGGCCTCTTAAGCTCAGTCGAGCTCAGACAAACTAAAATTTCCGTTCCTGCGTTTCGGAAAGCTCATGGCGCCGCTAACTCGACAGGTATAGGCGCTAACTTGACAGACTGAAACAGCTGATTCAAAATGGCTGCTCTTAAGTAGAAAAAATAGTTTGTAATTGTAATGTCAGCAGCAAAAGTTCAACAGCCCATGCAATCCATATATCCCCAAAATATACCTGAATACACAGGCTTACAAGGTTTTGCAACAGAGAAGTTATCAATCGTCCCTTAAGAAGTTTTGGCTGCTGAATTCAAATCAATTGTCCGTTTTTGGTTTACGATATATTTGCATAAACTTATGTTTGGCAAGGTTTACTTACATTTATAGGTCCTGTGGCCACATAAAGTTACCCTTTTCAACCAAATTTGTTTTAATATTAGCTGAATTGAATGTCGTTACAAAAAAGCCAAACGGTAAATTAGAGGAGACAAAGGACTACCAACTGTTATAATCTGAGATTTTTAATATCAGCAATAAGATTTTCAGAATTATTTAAGCTTGACAAAAAAAACGTTTTTATCAAAAAATATTCATATTTTCCATATTAAAATCAATAAATTGGTATCTTATGAACATATTCAAAACTTCGTGTTTGGTTTTTCTGTAACATTCAATTCAGCTTACTTAAAAACTAATTTGGTATGAAAAGGACCTACAAATGTAAACAAACCTCGCTTCACACACGTTTATGCAAATATCTCGCCTAAGCCTGACGTGCTGGGAGAAAACGGAAAATTGGTTTGAGTTTAGCTGTAAAAAATACATAAGGAACGATTGCTAACTTCTCTGTTGCAAAAGTTTGCCTTATTTTGTAAGCCTGTGATATTAAACAAAAGCAACTAACAAACTTCAAATGCAAGCAAATCAGCGAAGTGTGACCGTTTCACATTTGGTGGCATATTGATGAAGGGTGATGCTTTGGCGTTGAACAGTCGCACTGCACCGTACGTAGCGGACGGCTTAGTTCATCTGAGTACTAAGCGTTAACAACAAATTTTATAAATATTTGAAATCTTTATGCTTCTCGGCGGGAGCTAGGAATTGATTTTAGACACATAGTATCATGGTGAAATTTTCTTAGAATTCTTCGTAGACTCCGATTGTGGTGGAAGCTTTTATTCAATACCGAAACCAGATCTAGTAACCATAAAAAATCTTGTCCCCTTCCATAAAACGTTAATAAACTTGACAACATACGAAAATCATTTCGAAATGCTTAACAGAGCAGATTGTTGCGGTGTATCATATTCGCATTCAACCGCAATTGTACGACACGTTAGTACTTAATGCACAGAATAATATATAATAAGCTATAGGTTAGGTTATACAGGTTAGGTTAGGTCTACACTGTGATCGTAGAGGGAGGGTCTTCCCCATTAAACCATTTAGAAAGTAGCACGAATTTGAGCAAAGAAACTATATCTATTTCAGATCGTTTAGCAAAGGATCATGATACAATAACTACAAGGTAGCACAACCGGAAGTGCCTTTTCGCATGCGCGAAAATTTATCGGACCACAGGGTTGGAACACAGACAAAATCCAGGGCCGCACAGTCATTGTTTACATTCTTTGACAGCTTTCGATAGATTTTTTGCACTACATCAGGAAATCGAAGGCAACCATGTCGGTTAGATACACCAGATCGAACCAAGGCCAACTGAGAATATCGCAGCTGCGCAGTGCGCTTCCTTGTAGTTATTGTATCATGCATTTTTTTTAAATTTTTCCGAGTTTTTAAAGAAAGCCCAACTGTTGTATTCTCTGTACATGTATTAGTAGCTGAATGCAGCAGCGATCTTTCTTTAGTTCATAACTAATCCGTCATCCGATCCTCAACATTCTTTCCGAATCTCATTTTTGCTTTCTTTTATGGCTATAACATTGTGAAAACGATTAAAACTGAAATTCGGAACCGATATATAGGTACTTGAAACCGAAAAGACCGAAATCAAAGTTTTACTCAGAGCATTATAAAATGTTGATACCAGATTGTCTGCGATACCTGATTGTCTTCAAAATCAAAGTCAATCTCATCTCTAACACATATTCGCCACTTGGTAACCACCAAGTTCAACGCTTAGAAACTGACAGTTTAGTAAATATGTGTGTATGTATGTTTCTACCTAAAGACCCCAGAAAACTAGTTCTCCTCATTCCCCCCTTGGCTGAGAGCGGAAGGAAACAGTTAATACTTCTGTCTGTTATGCGCTTACTTCCTGTCTCCATTAAAAGTCATTCTTTTGGATAATCCTTTTGGCAACATTATGGCAAGTATTAAAAAGTTTTTTCTGCACTAGCGGTTTCCCCTGACCCTCCGCTCTCATGTTGGTACCTAGCAAAAGTTTTGCAGATTCTTCTTGTGCTGTGTTGCGGCTTGGATTTGGATTTGTTGTGTATATGTGTGTGTGTGTGTGGTGTCTGGTTGTGGGTCTGTCCCTGCCTCACATACATGATAACCATAAATATTTTCGTGTAATAGAAAATGTTTTGTAAGTGCTTTGCTCTACCATTTTGTATGTGGGTTTATGTTTTGGTTTTTGCTACATTTCTCTGAATAAATTTCGTGGAAATATTCTTTGTTGATTGAGAATCAAATAAACTGCCAAAAATTCAGTTTGTCTTTAGTTCCTGTACATTTATCATAATCAGCGGGAATATTGAAATTTTAGCTGTCTGTGCAAATGAATATAAACGGTCGAAACGCATGTGAATGTCCTCGTATGTACCTGTACCTGTGTTGTTTTGGCTTTCAATTTTTCTCTGAACCGGAAAAAACACACACACACACACAGAGCGAGCACAACGAGGTTAAGTCTAAAACACAAAACGTGTTCGGCATCAATAAAATCCTTTGAGCAAACACACACTCGCACACACATACCAGAGGTATAAAGGCTAAAATGACACCAGCGGCCATATTGTTACTACCAGGAGGGTTCCATTAAAAATATGTTAATGTGCCCGCCTGTCCTGTGCCTGCTGAATGCTCAATGTTCATTTTATGCAAATCGAAATTGAGTTTCCTTGCCCTGAAAAATTGACACCTCATCACTTTTCAATCGAAATCAACGACAACCAAATAGATTTGCCTTTACTTCTCCTACCCAAATCCCCACCCCCGTATTGCTTTCGCATGTGTGTGTGTGTGTGTGTGTTTGAGTGTCAGTGTCCATTGTGGTATATTGTTTGATTTAGTGGGAGAGGAAGGTCTTGGCCTGTTATTGACATATTTAAGCGACTGGGCAGTTCCCTAGGGAGCTAATCGTTGTGCTTTTTATGACTGGCCAAAAAGAGTTTCCTTTTACCATCAAATTAACTAACTGGCCATTATCCCAGTTAGGGGTCAGAATGGGAATGGGTATGGGAATAGATACATTACTTTTCACGAGCAAAATATTTATCAAATTAGATCTTAAATTAGGGCTAAGAAAGGGCTATGTAATTTACATAAGTAAAAGTATACAAAAATAACGCAATTTTTTAACAAGGGACTTAAAGATACATTTTAAACATACTTTTCACCAAAAAGAGGCGGTCTGGCTCGTTTTCTGCTTTTGGCAATGCATTATTTTCTAGAATGGACTCGTTCATTAGATCAGAGTTCTCCAGTAATCTCGGTAATTCACACGTATAGGAGTCGAACGCTTGCCGAAGTAATTTCTAACTGAATGTCTGAAAGTCAGTCGCAGTCAACGTTACAAAACAATCCCTTCCTCGACAGTATATGCCAAGAAAAAGAGTTTTCACATTCTCTGTCCTCTCTTCTTGGGGAACCCTGCATTAGACCAGAGTTCCCCAGCCATAGCCCCTGGGGGCCGAACATACTCGCCTATTCACACAAAATACGAAGTCATGCATCACTGTGTGTTAGAGAGAAACACAGTCACATTTTCGCGCTCTCTTCTTGGGGAACCCTCTTTCAGCGCTCTCAGGGTTACTTTTGAACTCGCTAACAGACTTTAAGTTAGATAGAAGTCAGTTACGATAATTGCTGAGAACATAGCGTCCAGCTTAAACGTTAATCATAACCAAAATAAACCTCATTTGGTCTAGTACTCATTCAACCACTGAGAGAAAAATCATGAAATTTTGTACTTAAGTCAAGTTTTGTATCAAAACTGCGATATGCCAGGAAATTCTTGATTTAAGCACGACATTTCCAGAGCGTTTTTTAAAATCCCTAAATTCTTGAATTCAAGAACGTTTTGGATATGTTAACCACTATTCGGGACTTTTCGAATAACTTTTAGAGCTCAAAATAAGCATGATCTAGACCAGGGGTGCCAAAGCCTATTTCGCAAGCCACGCACTCATTCTTGTTTTGCGCAAAGGTATAGCTCGCGTGTATACGGTCCACGCGCGCCATAAGCCTACATAAAGCGACAACAATTTCATATGCCTGCTCTCCTCTTTTTCTTTTCGAGCTAACCCAGCGGCGCAGAGCTCAACGTGTTCCGTCGAAAGTATGCATTACGCCTGATGAAAAAGTAATGTACTAGAATCACTGCTTTTCGCCAACATTCTGCATTACAGTTAAAAAAAAAAAAAAAAGCATTCGAAATGGGAATCCGATGACAGTTCGGCTCTAGCATACATCCTTTTTTACTAGTAATGCAGGCTGTGGGCACCCCGTTTGCAAAAGCGGCCATGCATATGACAAAATAAATTATTTCCGTCATACTGATGGCAAAGTAACGTAGAAGCAATCTATTATGTAATGGCAATTTGCGCCGCTGGGAAGGTTTTGTTGTTGGCGCGTGCAGACCGGCAACAAAAACATCAAATGTGACTCTTTTCTCTCTCTCATATGTCTCTGGAAAATTAAAAAGCAACAAAAATGTTGCTTATGCGTAGTTAGCGCTCGCCTCGCTCGCAGTGGCCGAACGCTTTTCACCATTCACGGCGGCACACACAAAAAAACAACAATCGGGTTTCTCTTTCTATTTCTTGTTGTTGAGATATATTTTGTGCATTTGTATTTGTTTTCACGAGGCCGTAAGCTCATTCTGGGCACCCCAGTTCTAGACTAAGCTAAAAACTGTATGTCCCCAGTTTAAGAACGAATAATGCTTGGATAAAGAACTCTTATACTAAAATTAGAACCAAACATACTTAATTTAAGCCTTTAAAATTCTAAAATAATACTCTTTATTCTGAAACTAATACCGATATGTTTTTCAACCAATCCCTTTTTGCACTTAATTCCATCCTGTTGCGTTAACAAATCAGTCCTTTTTTATTCTCAAGGCAATCCCAAATTATTCTCAAATACGCCGCCGCTCAACTGAATAGGTTAAAAAAATGATGTTAATTTTTTTCGTTTCTCTCTCAGTTTTAATTGCGAATACATTTGTTTTTGGTGCACGCATAGAACCTTCATTTGTGTACAAATTAAATTTGTAGACAACAGTAGCGGAATTGGTGCAATGGTAATTTAGCTTAAGTCGTCAAATTCGCAAAAAGTCAAACATTTTGTTGACTCATTAGACTAGGTTCAAGTGCAATGACTTAAGTTTGTGACCTGCACCGTGGTGAAGAATGCGGCGTTAATGTAAGTGTGTCAACTTTAAAACGCATTATTCGGAGTGCCAAATATTTGAAAAGAAGTAAAAACAAAAAGTAAGAAAGTCGGTCAAGCCCGACTGTAATATACTCTGCACTTTCTTTTGGTCATAACTTGACTATCGTTCATCCGATCTTTATCATTCCTTCAGCAAATCCATAAATAATCTTTATTAATAAATATCACTAGAAGGTACGAACGGTGTATCTACAAAACTGTGGAAGATATGACGTTTTTCCGGCGAGAGGAGGCGTGGCCAAAATTCAAAATAAACTCAATCTGCCTGCAAGTATAAAAAGTTTATGTCCCATACATGTCAAACCTCAATATCTTATGCTCAAGATATTCATATATATATATTGGAATATTGAAAAACAAAATCGTCATGACCGATGTTGCTCATTTCACGTTGATCGTAATGGTAAACAAACAAAACATACAAAATTGCCATATTTAAGCCACTGACAATTCTCAAGACATTCAAGAGGTACCTTTTCAGGATGAAAAAGTCACTGTTTGGTGCGGCTTTTGTGCTAAAATGATTATTGGGCCGTTCTTTTTCGAAGATGAAAATGGCCAAAAGATTAACGTCAATCAGAAGAGATATCGCGATATGATAACCAATTTTTTGATGCCAATTGTTCGTCGAAAGCGTATGGTGCACTACTGGTTTCCACGCCACACAAGCCGGACTACGAACGATTTTTTGGACCTCATTGTTCCTTGCCCGGATGATGTAAGCAAATTGTGATTTTCACCAGAATTGACCCCTCCAGACTTTTTTTTGTGGGGCTTTTTGAAATCAAAGGTTTACATCAACAAGCCAAGGACCCTAGAAGACCTGAAAAACAATAGCCGCCATTCCGTCCGAAATGTTGACTAAAATCATGGAAAAGGCTGCAAAACGGGCTCAATAAGCCGTAGCCGCTTAAGGCGACCATTTACGAGATATTATATTCAAAAAGTGATGTAAAAAAATCTACTTGAACCCTATTAAATGATTTTTATCACTCACAGAAAAAATTTGTGTTTTTCTTTGATCTTTTTAAAAAATAAAAACAAGGGTCCGTCGAATATGGCCAACCTTGTACTCGGTGTACCTTTGGTACGGAGAATAAAAAAGCGCCATATATATCAGAAAAACCTGCCCTTTATTTGATTTTATAAATTTATTTTCTAAAATATTTTTGTAGGGCATTTTTTCGAAATTCAAGATTAGGCAAATTTCTAAAATTGATGGTTTTTTCTGAGTGTATGGTAATGGAAAGCTAACCTCACTTTCGATGTACATAAATATAAGAATTGGTTTTTCCAAACTGACTGATCACACTGATTGGACCTTATCAATGTGGCTTTAGACCTGGTAAATCCACCACAGACCAGATATTCACACTGCAGTAAATCCTGAAGCAGACCCGTGAGACAAAGATCGACACCTTCCATCTTTTTGTTGATTATAAGGCCGCCTTCGACACACCGTTAAGGTCAAGGTTCTTTGAAGCCCTGTCTACATTTGGTATACCAGCAAAGTACTTTCGACTTTGCATGATTACGGAGTATATATGGAGTATATACTGCCCCAGTGCCCAAATGCCAACAAATCGGGCACCATCTTTCGTAAAGATTTAATTCTACTCACTTATGCCGATGATATTGACATTATCGGCACAAACAAAGGGCGTTTTCAGAGATAAACAGTCTAAACTGATGGGCTTAACGGTAAACGAGAACAAGACGAAGTTCCTAGTATCCAAGCGCAGTGAGTCTACGCGTCGTGGACAATGTGTAACATTTGAAGAATACAGCTTTGAGGTTGTAAAGAAGTTCGTCTACCTCGGAACGGTGATAACCAGCGACAACAACATCAGCCTGGAAATCCGAAGAACAATTACTCTGGCAAAAACGATGCTACTTCGGGCTCAGTAGGGAGTTCAAGTGTAGAGCCCTCTCTCGAAAAACGGAAATAGAGCTTTACAAGACGCTTATCATCCGTCCTGCAATACGGCGCAGAAACATGGACATTAACAGCAGCGGATGAGGCGGCGATTGGGGTTTTCGAGCAAAAGATTCTTATGAGGATTTATGGACCTTTAAAAGTTGGCGATGAATTTCGCATCCGAAAGAACTGCGAGCTGTGTGAGCTCTATGTGGACACCATTCTAGTCAAGCGCATAAAACAACAGCGGCTGCGCTGGATAGCTCATGTTACCTGTATGGATGAACAAGCTCTTGCAGGAATGGTGTACAATTTCAAGAAGAAAGACATTGGGAGAACAGGCACGAGGGGAGTACAGAAACTGAGATGGGAAGACCAGGTGCGGAAAGACATTGCCAAGCTTGGTCTGAACAACTAGAACCAGCTCGCAAGAAACAGAGGCTACTGGCGGGCATTGGTAGCGGTGATTTAAATATCGGGCCATAGAAGAAGAAGAAGTCACATAAGTTCTAAACATAACTGATTAAAACTCTTCTTTGAACCGAACCTATTTTCAAGCACAATGGACTCAAAAACTATAAAAAGTCGAGACAATTTAGCTTTAAGATTTTTACTTTTACAGTGATTCTTTTGATGGTCAAAAAGTTGTCAAAAAAAAAGTTAGCTTCGGGTCAGCGCATGCTAGTAGTTCCAGTACTTCCACAGCTCGCCGTCGCATATCTCCAGTGTCATCTTCTTGCGAAAGTATTCCATATGACTTTGCGAGAAATTTAACGCCTTATCGCGCGTTATATATTCGGCAACCATGCAGCTGAAAACACCGCAATCGGTGACATTCACTTGCTGTGGCACATTCGACACATTCTCGATCACAAAATCGCTTGTGTCAATTGCGAGCTGTCGCTTATCCAGTGATTCTTCTTGCAAATACATACTCAGTGCATTGAGCACCGTCTGGTTGGGATGGCCAATCGAATCGTAATAGCGTATGGACTTTTGTTTAAGGTGTATGATGGCCATGCACCAGTGTATATTTTCCACATGAATCGGCACCAGTATGATATCTTTGCTAAAGATATCAACTTTACGTGTCCACCGCTTCACTCCGGCATAACCGCTCTGTAGCAGACGCAGCATAAAGAATGTATTCATTGCATAGACGCTGGGCAGTTGGCCCGCCAAGCGCTGAGAACGATCCGCGAGTAGATTTAGATAGAAATTAATGACCTCGTCATTGAGCCATTGATGTTTCATAAGAGTGCGTATGTCATGGCGTGTGATGTTCAAACCGAACTTTGAGACGAGAACCTGCTGGCCAGGTCCTTGGACTAACTCGTTGTAGCGCTTCTGTAAGTCCTCGGTAAATATTAGCAACTCAGGTTCTTCGAGCACAGGAATGGACTCTGGATTTTTGAACTCAGGGATGGACTTATGTTTGAGCCTATAGTTGTTTATATGCTCACTTAATTCCTGCTCATAACTGCGACGCTTTTCTGTGGTCTTTTTGACTGCTGTCCACGCCAATTCACGTTTGTGATCCGTTTCCTGGCGCAGACGTTCCTTCCTCTGGTTGAAATGCTCTTCATAATTATTCTGCAAGAATTCACAATTACGAAAACGTCGTTGCCAGGCTTTGGTCTTGATAGAAGATGAGCCAGTGAGAGGTGTGATCAACTGCATTTGAGTTTCCATATTAATCAAGGGTTCCTGCTGTATGGGTTTGAAACTGGCACCCTGTGGGTTGTGGTGGATGCGTTGTAGCTGCAGTGGTTTCGTATTTGAAGAACTTAAGCTTTTAAGTAGTTTTAGATAACGCTCGTGGTCCGACTGCTTCTGTTCATGCCTCAGTAGACTATTGCTGGACCTTTGCTGTCCGAGCGGACGCACTGCCTTCGAGTGGATCATTTTGTTTGAGGCAGCATTACAAGGATTGTCTTCATCATCGGTTAGATCAACAACTAAAGACTGGCTGCTAATCTGACTGCTGCATACAGGTGTCTGTCTATTAAAAACTGAGCTTCGCATTACTGCCGGTTCATTCTCACGTGCCAATATGGATGTGGTACAGCCACTACCACTTGTAGGCAAAACGTTGTAATTCTCGGCAGCAGGTTCATCCATGCGTAGATGTTTTATGCGTCGGACCTTGTCTTCCGGAACACGTCGCTTACGTGAAATTTGACTTGTTGAGGGCGGGATATCAGCAGGTGGCTCCGCTTTCTTGTCGCTAATAAATTTACGTAGCCACGTAAGCAGATCCAACCCCATTGGAAGTGATTGCTGGTAATAATATTGCTGATAGCGAAGCAAGGACAATCCAGGGCTAAACGTTCGCAGATCTCTGCAAACAAATAAAAGGTAAATGAAACGATTCATTGTCGCTCCCCCCTTCTCCACTGGACTTACTTCGGTCCCAGCTGCAGCCTAGTTCCGCAGGCCCTGGTCTCCCAAATTGCACTTGATCTTTAGCTTAAACGCGGTTTCCAATTACTTAAAACAAAACTAGCATCCGAAATTCCGAAAAAAAGTGATAAGTATTTATTTGTATTTTGTTTTTGACATAGACATTCTAGTCTAGACTGAACGATTGCGCAGTCGACACCAGTGTTGCCAGCTTTTGTCGAGAGAAAAAAAGGTGTTTTTGGCAGGACGGAGAGGGAGATAGTTCCAGTAGGAAATCACAGTGGTTAGAGCGAGACGGACAAATGTATACAAAGAGCGTAAGTGAGAGCGAACAACAGACCAGAGTTGCCAGTGCTTAAATTAAAATTTAGAAACAGCGGGAAGCGGGAACTCTGGCTTTTTTAAAAATGATTTCGGTTTTTTTCAGCATTATTTTTATTTTGGAGTCATTTGCAAAACTTATAAGCAAATCGATAGCTTGTCACTAATTGCCACCTCTAACGTTCAGAAAACAGTCATCTCAAAGTGCTAGCCAAGTTTACAGATCGTTTGACAAAAATGCCAAAAGTTTTCCAGAGAAAAAGTCGTCGTCTGGCTGCAGAACGCGGAGTTTAAGGCTTGGGCTCAGCAAGAATGCATCTGTTACATCTTGAGTTTACTGCAGTTATTGCAAATGCACAATATGACAATGTAAACTTCACTAAACTTCAACTTAAAAAAAATGGATTATTTCATCAGATACTTTGTTTTCAAAGATTTATGCTTCATATGGATAGCGAATTGGAGAAATCTGCACAATTTTCTAAGTTGAACTTATAAAGCAAGTGAAGCTCAGGCACTGATCTACTTTTTGGATTTTCACAAAATTCATTGTATTAAGCAGGTCTGCAAACCGGTTTTGAACAGAACCGGTTCGAACCCAGAATTCCAGCTTTTTTTTTGCTGTGAACCAAACCCTGAACCGAACCACGAGGACGAAAACCCAAGCTATTGGTTCGGTTCAAAAAATTCAGATTATACACATTTAAATTTATTTGGGTAGCCTTCTATGTACGTAACAACAGAGTCGACAATTAGAAATATAACAATACGGAAAGTCGGTCAAGCCAGACTTTGATATACTTTGCACATGCGAAAGTGAATATATGTATACACTTTATAGGGTCAGAGATGCAGAGATGTTCTGGCGGTTACATACATTTGCACAAATATTCTATTTACCTTTCGTACAGAACATCAACAGACATTAAATCAGAGAAAACTGGCACAAATTTTTGATCACATATCGAATAACTTCATTGCCAGCTTGCCATGAAGCTTTGCCTGCTTCGACTGCCCCCTACACCTTTTCTCTACAAACGAAAACTTCATGAAGTTGGCTTCTCTGTGTAAATGCTGAATAACAATGTATCTTGTCGTCAAGTGTATACCTACCTATACAACGAACCAAGGTTCGAGCCAAAACCAACGCTCAAAAACCTCGAACCTCAAATTTCCGAACCTTAACCGTTGGTAAATTTTGGTTCGAACCAGCAAACCGGAGGTTCCGAAAAACTTTTTGGGTTTGCAGCCCTGGTATTAAGCAATTTTATTGATTTTAATTATGCAGTTGTGAAGTAACGAGAAGTAAAGTAAAAATCTTATACAAAAATTTTGACAGTAGAGCAGACGTACCTGACAATCTGAGCATTCTTTAACAAATTGACATATTTTCGGTTGACAACATTCTACGACCAAAAAACCAAGCATTGTTACCATTTTTGACGAATTTAACAAGGATGAAACTTAAGTTTTGGAGTAAAGTAATCGCTTCCAAAGCTCTGAAGGTAAGCAAAAATTGTTTGAGTTCGGCATGCTTGCGATTTAGATGTGGTTCTGCTGAAGTTGAGCGTGTCTTCAGTCAGGTTAATTTTACAATAAAACAAAACTCAGAAATCTTAAGGAGGTGAGCACTCTCAACTCAATATTATGTATAAGATATTGGATATAAGTGGAACTGAAACTAGCATATTACATTAAAAATATTATATTTTACAGATACGGGTTACGTCGACATCCGAAATACTGCGTCGATTATAAGGTCATTCCTAGTAACCTAAAGCTAATAGGCACAACTGAGGCCTACGACAAGGATGAGCACGAGGAAGTTCATCACTCTGATGATGTTTTAAATATATAATTGCATAAATAATAAGAGAAGCCATGCGCTTTATTTCCAGTCTTTTTTTGTCAAAAAATACAGCCTTTTGTCCTCTCCGTCCTGCCGAAAACGGATTTTTTTCTCTGCAAAAGTTGGCAGCAGTGCTCAGCTAGCGACCGAGCTGAGAGTACACTGAGAGAGCGCCATACCTTGTTCGTTGTATCATGAAGGGCACCATCGCTTAAACCAGGGCCGGCCAAATGAAAGAACCAAAAAATGTGCTCGTATTTGTGAGCTCGATACTCTTCAGCCGAATTATTTGCTTTTCTGTGCTCACCGATTCCGATAAAATAGAGCGAGGCATCGCTGGCGAGCAATTCCGAACCCTGATTTTCAGCATCAGGAAGGGATTTAGTATAGTAGTTTCCAAGCGCCTAGACAATTTGGTTGGGTCCCTTAGGACGGTATGGGATCAAATTTAACACGTGTTTAGGCTATTTACATTTACAACGCGAAATTTTGATTTATTTTTACCAGCTGTGAACTGGAAACTGTCTACAAGATAAAATTAAGCCAATCATATTAATATCCAACAACACAATTTCTACAACTTATTAAAATCTTGAACGCGGTCAAAGTCGCGACGGGTTCAGCTAATAGTTTTATATTTTGTAAAACATTGGCGAGTGTCAACTTCTGAATCAGCAAAATACATTTTCTCGGTCGGTCCAATGGCAACCGTAAGATATACAGCCATGCTCCGATTTAAGCTTTAGCCAAAATGTGATTTTGAGTCCACATTTGTTCCAAAATCCGGTTTGAAATTGCAAAAAATTTGGTTGAAAATGGGTGTATGGCTGATGGTCATCGAATTTCGACAAAATTTTGAAAATCTATTTTAAAGCATTTAAGATTTATAATGGAATAGTTTAGGAACGCTTACATTGAACACAAAAAAGTTTGTCTCACGTTCGCCAGTGGATCTAGGGTATAATATACATTCATCCGACTTGTACAAAATTTTGTTAATCTTTTTGAAAGCATTTAGTATTAATAATGGCCCAGTTTAGGGACGCTAACCATATTATTTGTTGTTAGGGAAATATCGTACAGCGACCAATCCTAGCAGCTCTATACTATGCTATGTAAACTTCAGGGCAAAATTATACGGGGGTGTCCTGAAAATCTCTAGAGATTTTGGCCTCGGTTGGTTTGCAAAACGCTCGAGAAATTCGTCGGTGTCCTAGAACTTCAAGAGATTTCATTTTCTTATTCGAAAATCTAGTTAGAACAGAAGCTGTTCCAATTAAACTATCATCTCTAAAAAAAAGGGTGCATCACTCGCAAAAGATTTCCGTTTTTTTAGTTAAGGGTTGATTTGATGATCAACTTCAATTTTTTGATTGTGCTATAAGTTTTATGATGCATTTTAAATTATAGCTCAAATTTATATATATTCATACAATGTGTTTGCGCGACTCATGAAGTATAACTTGCCAGCCCTTAATCAGCCGGCTGTTACATATATGGCGACAAAACTGTAGATGGCGCCACTTGAGCTGGCTGCTTTTGACTGATATGAAAGACTATGGTTGCTTTTGCGAATAATTATTAAAACGCAAATTGCAATGTTTAAACTAATAAAATAATTTATTCTTTTGATGCAACCTATCCAGAAAAATAATGTTGTTTACATTTCCAAAATTAATTTTGTTTGTCAAAATTGTTTGGGTGGTGAATTTTACTAAATCTCCTCACAAAACACGAGAGATATGAAACCAACCGTAAGAGATTTCTGAGACACCGAGAATTGGGTTTGGGTTGGAATTTGGTTGGAAGAGATTTCCGTGACAGCTCCGATAATGCCCGTTTCATGGATATAAAAACCACCATAGTTGGTCTTTCGTTTCGTTTATAAACTCAGTGTTTTAAGCACAGAAAGAGGGAAAGTATAGAGCTATGTAAATTTAATTTGAGAACTGTTCAGTTAAATTTTCTAATTTGAGATTCCAGCAGCTTCCTTTTTGTTGCTTGGCATTAAAACAAAAAAAAAAACAACACAAAATATGAGGCGCCTAATGCTTGCAATTTAATTTTAATTTTCGACGTTTTTCCTCGCTCACTCACCCTCTGAACCTTTCTCTGACCCTCTGTTCCTGCCGCTGCCCCGTCTTGCCTAGTGGTTAGCAAAGTTGTTTTGGTCATTTATTTTTGTTTTGTTTTGGCCATGTCGGCTTAGTTTTTAGCGGCAAGTGCTTTTGACGTGGCTGTAATTACAAAATTTTGGGTGCGTTTGAGGGAACTCCATCAAGTTGATGCGAGCTTTAAAAAAAATCAACTCAAATACATTTGCATTTGATGTTGGTGCCTGATGGCGCCGCAGGCTAATGCAGCTGGCCATAAATAGCGGTTATCGGAAATCGGGCTAAGCCACTTCTCTGCTCATGTGGGGAGTTGTTCGTGCAGCTCATACAAATGGGGCGCATTTATTTTAATCCTCCAGCAGCAGCAGCAAGACAGCAGCGTATTAGTAATCGGCATTGGCATTCGTTCCAGTGCCAGAATCGCCCGGGGAGCAACAAAGTTGCGGATTCATAACTCTTTCATTTGGCCATATCTGCACAATTTTTTCTTCCGCCTCGCTCCGCCCCTCGCTCGTCGTAAAAAAAAAAGCGCCGAGATTGGCATTTGGTTGGGGCTTTCGTTGCCAATATACTCGAACCGTTCATTCTCGTTGTCCTTCCTTCCTTCCTTCCTTCCTAGTCTCGAACTCTCTGGTACTTCTGCCAAGGCATTCATCAAATTCAAGTCATGTTATCGCAGAAAATGAAACAAATTTTTGCAATTTGATTGCTTTTCGTGTTGATGGAGTGTGCACATGGACATGGCCACGGCGAGCAGTTCAAGTGGGATGTGGGTTGTGGCCACGCCTACGTATTAAATATGCATGCCTATGAGCTGAGAAGCGTTGAAGGCTTAGCGATTTTTGTCGAGCTATGCAAAAACCAAATTTTCATATATTTTACGTGCTGAAAGGATGTAAAAAGGGAACATAACTTAAGTGCAGCGGTTAAGTGAAGATCAGTCTTTGGGTGTTTAAGGGTTACAGGTTAATTCGGTAATTTGTCTACTCGTCATTACACTGACATAAAAATTGAAATATTTTTTTGATAAGTCCAGCAGGAAAAGCTCGACAAGAATCATCGATTGGCTTAATGCTGCATTCCGCATTTCCTCCAAATATACCTGAATATTTAAGAAAAACCATTAAGAAAATTCAAATGCAAGCAAATCAGCGCATTGTGACCGCTTCATATTTGGTTGTATTTCGATTAAGTATGGTGTTTTGGCGTTGTGCAGTCACACTGCACCGTATCGGAACTAGCTGTCAACGAACGGTTTCGTTTGTCTTAAGCTATGTTTACATTGATGCACAGTGCGTCACATTTCAGGGTCACAGTGGCACAGCGCAATGTAAACGGCCAATGCCTTGTCACTGAAATCGTGTGTCACAGGAACGAGTACTTTTCAATGTGAACACAAGTACTCATTTGGCGTCACAGTGGTTCTGTGACCGTTGCTTCCACGTTTGTGACCACAATTAAAAGCCAATCCAATGAGTTAGCTCAAAATTAGCTCATTTGAACTATTTTTACTGTGCCAAGCATATCGCCCATGCTCGTTTTCCTGTCACCTTTCGATAACTTTGTTTTGTTTTGTTTTTTTTTGACATAAAAATTTTGATTAAGGTAAATATGCTTCATTATTAGTGCTTTAGTACTAAGCTTTAACAACAAAAAATTGCGATTTGGCTGGGACGATAACCGATAAGTTTGTCGATACAGCTGCTTCTGTCACGTGAAGTGTTGCAGAACAAATTGGGAATGAAACAGAATCGATCACAAGGGTTGCGAATTTTGGAGCACATAAAATTTAATTCGAACGATTTTGTTGAAATCACAAATCGACAAAAGTTAGTGAAAGCCTGAGCAAAGCTGATTATTACACCCTTGTAGAGGTATATTAAAATTGTTCAGATGTTTGTAATGCTTATAGGCTAATCACACTGATGTTGAATTGATGTGAAATTGCGATTCACACTGACAACATCTGACATCTAACATCTTCAGTCGCCCAAGTTATTTAGCAAACTGCTAAACAAAAAAAATTCATAAACTGAATTTTGAAGAACAATTGGTGGTTGTTGTACCTGTTGTTACAAAACAGCAATTTTTAATTCGGCAACTTATAGCAGATTTAGTCAATAATGGGATTGTTGCAGAGATTGAAGATGAAGAGGAGCTGCTGCCAATGAGAGGCATGAATCTGTACATACCAAGAAGCGCTTGGATGTTTGTAAGTGGTGCAATTTGCTTACAAGTTATCATTTTATATTTAAGAAGCGGCTTGACATGTTTAAAAAGAACATTAGGATGGCGCAATCAACCTTCTTAATGCTTGTAAGCAGGCTTGAACTGTTGCGATAAAGAGGCACAAATTGACGCAACGTTATTCCACTGCTATATATTGCACAATATCTTAAATTTCCACAACAGTGCCTACAATGGAAATTGGAAACTTGCCTCAAATGAACCCCCTTAAGAAGCCAAACCAATCTTATACTTCTGCTGACTACTCTTTTGGTGCTGAAGAGATAAGATCTGATATTTTAAGGTTTATTTCGAATGAAGAATAAAAGCGTATTGCAAGGCACAAATGGTTCGGACTGGAAGGTAGCTTGACTCGCTGCCATCTCACGAAGCATACTACGAAGATCCCTTTGATGCTTCCGCTTGGTGGTCAGGAATTTCAGAAATGGTGCCACAATCCGACACCTCTGGGACGAACTCTATAATATCATCCGATTCGAATTCCTCAACATATGCAATAAGGTCAAAACATGTACATCATTAAATGTCTATTCATATAATTCAGTTAATAATACTTACTATGATAATCCTACGTCTGTTTCTCGTAATTGTTGGTTCGGAATTTTTGACATTTTTTAATTAATTAAGCATATTTTGCTATTCCCGTTCGTTGACATTGTTCATGTTTCGCAGTGAATGAGAAATTTTTCAGTGGTGGAAAAAAACTATTGTGAAAATACTGATTGGATCGAAGTAAAATATGAACATCCCCAGAAGATATTGGAATGATTATACAATTTTGGCACGGCAAATGCTTATGGAACATCTTTGATAATGATGTTAGATGTTAGATGTGCCTCAGTGTGAATAGCCTATTAAAAGGAAGCATCTCCGACCCAAGTATACATACAATTTTGATCAGCATGACGAGCTGAGTTGATACAGCCATGTCCGTTCGTCTGGCTTTCTGTTTCTATGCTATCTCCTCCGTCAGTTTTAAACCTATCTTAACAAAACTTTGCACGAAGCCTTTTGGTACAAATACTTTGCACATTTGTCGGAACCGGCCGGAACGATGCCATAGTCTACTAGTCTTAATGACAAAAAATTTTTTTGTTTTCAATGCAATCGTTCCCAAACCTCGTATTTCTAAGTTTTTCGTGCTTTCACATAATTCCACCAAGTATGATGAAAATCGGTCAACTATATAGTGTAGCTGTGATACAAAATATAGTTCTGCAAAAAGTCTTAGTAAGAAAAACTTTTTTGTTTTCAATACAATCGCTCCAAAGCTTGTTACTGATCAATATTTTATGCTAACACATAATTCTGCCATGTTTTATTTAGATGGGATGACTTAAGACTATAGCTAGCAAAGGAACGATCGGTCGAAAAGTAGATCTAGTGCAAACAACTTTTTTGTTTTCAATGGTAGCTTCTTTATACTTTCCAGTTATGAATACTATCGGCTTCCACACAGTTTTTGGGGAATATGGTCAAAATCTGATGAATATATCGTACAGCTGCCATATAACAAAATGGCAAGCAAATGGTTGTAACGATTTAGGCCACTATATTTATTTAATATGAAACACAGGCGGATCACAGCTCATCAATCATAGATCCAGTTCCAACCACAGCTCCAGTTCCCGTCATTCGCACATCACTGGCAACTCGTTAATTTCGCTCTTTTTATATCTTACGTCTCTAACTCACACACACTTACACACATTCAACTCTTAGCTTTTTGTTAAACACATTCATAGCAGCTGAATCCAACCAATAAACCAGCTAAGTCTAAGCTGTCTTTATATTAAAAAATTAAAGTGGCCTAAATAGCCACATAGTGTGGCAGCCCTGGTCACACTATTAATCGTGATAACGCAGCAGCAGCAGCTCGACAACTCGTGCACCATCCCTAACTCGCAGTTTCTAGCTTGGCGGCCGCAGCGCTCTGTACGATCGAACAATAATTGTTAGCAGTTAAGTTATATTCAATAAAGTTAGTTACACCTATTTAACCAAAGTAGCTAAAATGGTCGATCCCCATACCTGATCGACTACAAGCAACCTGTAACAACTCGAGACGCTCTTTGTTTGGCAATTTATGCCAGCCTGAGTCTACCTACAAGTTCTCAATCTCAATCTGCAACAACTCGGCACACTCTTTGTTTGGCAATCGATGCCAGCCTGAGTCTCGAACGCAAACGAAAGTCCACAACGCGTGGCAATCGAAGTCTACAGCGAGAGGCAAGCGAATGTGCACAACGCGTGGAAATCAAAGTCTCAGAAGTACTCAGTTTGTTCAGGGCGAATACCAACATCATGAATTGATGTATATGTAGCAGATGAACAGGGCTATAAGTTTGGCTCATCTTCGAACACCTATTGAACTCCTAAAGAACAGCTAGACTGCTTCATTTTAAAGTTATAAGAAGATATTTTATATTGCACATCAGTTAATGTGAATCTTCAATCCATTTAGATGTATTTTTCTTTCTATTACTTTTCACTTTATTCTAAAAAATCTCCTTGTTCTTTGATACCCAGAGCATTCTAGGCCCTTTTAATAAATCTTTAAAGTATTTGTGTTTCTTATAAAGTTCAATTTCAGCGATTAAAAAACATTTAAAATTTGAACTAAAAATACATTTTAACGGGTTTTGGGAAATCATTACAGTTACTTATTTGATTTGGGTTCCAGTTGAAGTATATTTATGTCTTACCTTACGCTTCCGCTTCCCATTTACTCATCGTTAGTTTCATTGCTTGGCGCGCCTGTCTGGTATAAGCTGCTTTATGTTTTTGTGTTCTGTGATATTTGGCATGTTCTAAGCATATGCACAGGTAGCGTCGTTGTCAACGCTACCCTTACCTTTACAGCTTTTGCTTCAATCAGCAAATCCCCCAAACGCAAAAACATAAAAGTCAATTTATGGCATATAAACCGCTTTGTTGTCAGGGGAACTCAATTACAGGTGCTGGCTGGAGTTGGGCACCCCGTTTCCTGCCGTGCCCTCGCTTTATCATAAGTCAGCAAGTTGAAATATTTTAATGAATCAAAGTAGCGGCTGGGTATGCTCTGGATAGCATTTCAATCGCACGATATGACACATCATCAAAGTTGGCATATTTCATTATAGACATCTCCCACCACCTACTACTCATTCCCAATCTCCATTTGATATCGATATGGTCGTTTGCATGTTGCGTGTCTGAGTTCAATATGCCAGCAAATCGGAAAAAAAGAAAAGTTAACAAACAAAAATCACAAAGCAAAATACGAAACACAAACAACATTCAAGTGTTACACTTTAGTTCTAGTTTGGCAAAAGGTGGAGTAGGAAATTTTCATTTCATTTCGCGCGTCATTTGAGGAGGCGCCGTTTGGAATTGTTGCCCCAACTGATCCTGCCCCCGCCTCGCAGTTGATTGAAATCGCATAAAAACAAAGCTAAAGCAAAGGCAAAATATTTACGAGTGTTTTTCGCGTTTCAATTCGTTGCCTAATGACGGCCGAACATGCCATGAAATATGAGTTGATTGGAATGGCTGACGCGCGTCCGTGACGGACCCCGCCCATGCCATTGGGAAGTGTTATACACGGGTCCTGCACAGCCACCAAACAAGCTCATTAGGCCCCAGAGCAATTACTTCTAATTAATGTCTTTGAAAAGCGCATAAAATTTTGTTAAATTTTCTTCGCCCATTTTCCTATTACTTATTTCTTTTTTGTACTTTTCTTACACGCCAATTAACTCTGAACGCTCATTACAGGGGAAGCTGGGATGCTGGAAAACTGGTTGGCTAGTTGTGTCACTCTTTGGTGCAACGGGGCGTATTAATTAGCCACTCGAAGCCAACGCCCCCATCTAAGGTATGTTCGGGTTTAGGGTAGCAAATGGAAGTTTAGTTTTTAAGAAATTGTATAAATTGTGTTGTTCGATATTAATATGATTGGCTTCATTTTATCTTTTAGACAGTTTCAACTTCACAGCTGGTAAAAGTAAATCAAAATATTGCATGGTAAATGCAGTGGCCTGTGCAAATGTTAAATTTTATCCCGTCCTAAAGGACCCTACCAAATTCTCTATGCTATCGGAAACACTGAATTCACAACTTGATCTCATGGCAGCCACTCTTCAGTTCATATTCAATTCAAATTTCTTTCCCTCTTTTTCCCCACCCTTTCTTTCCCCCTATTCCACTGTTCTCTCACTGTTCCCCACTGTTAACTCACTGCTAGCTCACTATTGAGCCACTGTAAAGTCACAGTTAAGTCACTGTTAAGTCACTGTTTAGTCACTGTTTAGTCAGTGTTATGTCAGTGTTTAGTCACTTTTAAGTCACTGTTTAGTCACTGCTAAATCACTGTTAAGCCACTGTTAAGCCACTGTTAAGACACTGTTTAGTCAGTGTTATGTCAGTGTTCAGTCACTGTTTAGTCACTTTTAAGTCACCGTTAAGTCATTGCTAAGCCACTGTTAAGTCACTGTTTTATCGCTGTTTAGACGCTGTTTAGTCACTGGTAAGTAGCAGTTAAGTCACTGCTAAGTCACTGTTAAGTGACTGCTAAGTAAGTGCAAAATCACTGCTAAGTCATTGTTAACACTCTGTTAGCCCACTGTTCCCACCTCGTCCACCCTTTTCGCTCTAAAAAAAAAAAACATGCACACTCACACCCATAAAGATGTACATATGTAGTTGGTGGTTGCACTACTTGCAGAACACTCATGTTGATCATGAGAGTATGAGAGCAGAAGTGAGAACAATTCAGAGCGCAACTGTTATTCTTTTGCGACTGTTACAGTTACAGAGAAAATAGAGAGGACCAAGCACTACTTTTAATATTTGGTGACCCCGCACCGGTTCGGGGTCACCAAGCTACATACAGGATAACAATTCGTTTATCATTATAATCTTTACCCAAATTGAGTTTGTTTCAGGTAGACCGAGACTAGGTCGTCACCAGGACGCGGCTTCAAATGTTTCATTTTCGCAGGCAGTTCCAAAACTGTCGTACCGCTTCTGGTTCTTCTACTCCTCCTTCACTTTCTGTGTCTGCTGCTGCTTGGCTTCAACATCGTTAGCATTACGTCAACTAATTGGCTTCATTTGGGGTTGCCATGTGGCTACTGATGCTTTTTGCCTTTTGTCGGCTGTGTGTGTCGGTATGTGTGGCAATCAGGATTTTCTAATTGGCAATGAAAGAAGCATAATTTATGAATATGTCGCGTGCTAATTTCATGCTCTGATGGCGATAATTTCAGGTATAATATTCAGGCTCCTTAAGAAAGTTTCTCATCCGTAAACTATCCACCTTTAAAAATATGATTTTATGCTTATTTAATGATGAATGTTTGGTTTTTTCATCTTCTTTTGCGCTATCAGAAAATAATAGAGTCGAGGGAAGGGAAGGACTCTGCGGCTGTTTTGATGCTTGTCAAACAAATTATAAGCCACTGGCAGCAGCCTCAACTCAAGTGCCTCAACGAAAGCGGTTTACCCACTCATCTCGGTTCTCCTTACTCGGTTCTCCATTTTTGTTGCTTGTTGTAGTTGTGAATCGAGTTCTGCTGTAAACTTTCTGCTTGTGGGTGGAATGTGGTAAGAGCTCGACTAAAGCGGCTTATGGCTAATCCGCATATGGCAAATGATATAATACATATATACGTATATATAGTACATATGAGCATGTCTCAGGAATTAAAGAGGGCGGGGGAAGGAGAGCTGAATATGAACAGAACTTTGCCTGGATGCCAAACTAAACCTGACAAAGCAATTTTCATAGTGACACATTTTGCCCAAATCCAAATATAAACAGCAGATAAAAAAAAAAACTTCTACTGGGCAAATTTTAAGTTAAGGGAGGAAAGCAGCTGTTTCAGTTTTGTGATGATTTGAAGAAACCAGATAATAATGCCGTAATCAAAACTTTGACCGATATTGAATGTTTAATTATTTTTAACGATTTTGGTAACCATTTGTCAAGCAACAACAACTACATGAGAGCGATGAAGAAATCCGGTATTGCCATTGGATAGTTTAAATCAGGGGTGCCCAGAACCTAATCGTGTATTCGTTGTTGTTTTAGCGTTGCCAATTTAGCTATTTTCCCGCCATTTCAGTTTTGAAAGTTAAATTAGCTTAATTTAAAGCAGTTTTTCCACACACGAACTTGATTGACGAACTTGTTCTGTTCGTCGAAATGTTCGTCGTAAGAGGAGGTGTTCATGACAGATTTTTGTGTTCAACGTTTTGTTCGCAAAAATTTGTGCAGCTTATTATTTTGACATCATAAATCGACAATGAAGGAAAAAACAGGAGCGCAAAAGGAAACGGATGTAGAGTTTCAATTGTGAGGAAACTATAAGCTAAGAGCCACACATCAGACCAAGAAAATGACGAAATCCACACTGGAGGGACGTACCCTTAAAACCGTCTCCAATGCCAACGGACGCAAGCGACACGCAAGGGGACACCAATACATAATAAAAAGAAGACACCAACACAAAGTGAAATTTTGAATATACGGCAAATTAAATAAAAATGTATGAAAACTAAAAATTTATTTTCCAATCTCTTGCGTTGCATTTCACTTGAAAGCCAAACTAATGGCACAGCCCAAATCCATGATTTGCAGATACTCCGAGCCACCGTCCTGCAGGCGATAGCAGCATTCCTGCAAAGAAATGCACAGTCAACCAATTTGGAATCAACCCTCAAAAGTGTTACTACCCACCACCATCTTTTCGCATATCTGGGCATCCGTCAGGACCGCATGAGGCCGATTGTCCAATCTCTTGTACAAGCTTCTTCAAATGATTATAATCAGATTTTGGGGGTGTTAGTAAGAAACCAAGTATGAGGAAATACTATACTCAACCTGTTCTACAGCGTATGCTAGGTCATTTCGAAAGTATATTTTCGCTGTAATACTGTGTTATAGTTGCCCGAACGGCAGACATCCAAATAATTCTCCAAGTAATAGTCCGGGATTATGCCCGACATCTCAAACAGATCGACCTTGTTCGTGACATGCTCGGTTCTATTGAGACGATAGCAGGATACTGTACGCATATCACCGCCCGATAACTGTACAATAGACTGCTTTTTATTGTATGAAAAATGTAAGGTATATTTAACGTGAAAAAAAATAAGTTGGAAAAGTTATGTTTTAATGGGAGCGAAGAGGCTCCAAAGTTTTCGATAAATTTTAAATTTTTTTTCAAAATTGGGAAATATATCTTTCCAAAATCGCAATAATATGACAAATTTGAAAAATTGACGACCCGACGCATGCAGCACAGATTTCATTGTGGAAATTTTGATCTAGCTATAGGCGATTGGGTTATTTTTAATTAAAACTTTGTGGCTTCGTCGCGTACGGCTACGCCTAAACGTCGTGAACGCTACTTGAGTGTTTCCTCCTCACTGGGCACACCACATCATCAGCCGGCAGTTGGGTCCTCGCCCGCGTCCCAATCGCAATACAAATATTTTGCAAGCGTCATGAACCCCATCGGCGGCAAGATACGCACAGAATCTACCTGTTCCGTGTACTCTGAGGGTTGAGGCAAGCAGCTGGGTGGCAAACCCACAGATAACAAATGCCTGTCCGGACAACGTGTGAATGCGCGACGAGACTTTGAGACGCGCTTCAACAAGGGTGTGCCGGACAAATCCACTTTCAAAATGTTTGATATGATTTCCACAATATCGAGAACAATCCAATGGAACAGAAACCTGTGGTGATCACCATCAAGGCCGAGTCGAATGGCGGAGGCAAAACCCATGACCGATCAACTGCTCGAAGCCAAAGAGGAGGCATCCGCAGGGGCTATGGAGAGATGATTATTGATAAGAAAACGCTAGAGATTGAGACCACAGCCGAGGTGGAGGCGCGCAAAGTGCTTGCCAACTCGTCGCTGATCCTTATGGATGACAGGTGAGTATAAATATATTTTTTTTGTTTGAAATTTTATTATCTTTAATACAAAAGGATTCCGTTAAGGAGGCGCCCTATCCAAAATTCACCTGCCCCTAGTCACAAATATTTCTTTGATCCTCGTTCAACGCCCTGAGCCGGAATTTGGTGAAACGCGATGCCGCTATCGACATCATCATACCTGTGTTGCTGTCATTGATTAATTAATAATAAAAAAAACTATTATAGCTATTTATATAGCTTCTTTGCAACAATTTCTAGCTATTTCTAGCAATTTATAAATGTTGTTCTAGCTTGTTAAGGCACTGAAGAGTTCTCAACACTGGTATGGCTAAGCGTAGTGCAACAACAACTTCATATGTGTTCCCTATTCTATTTCTCTCCTATGCGTCTTGTAAATTCGAACTCAAGAACAAAATTGTGTTTACGTCGTCTTCAATGTAGATTTTGCAGATTTTGTAGATTGCAGAAACATACATCAGCAGGCAACAATAGGTTTCTCTTTATATTATATTTCTTAAGTTGTTGCTTGGGATATAGTTTTTCATTTGTATAGGTGACTGCGCAAGCTGGCTCTGGGCACTTTTTTGGATTATATGACAACCCAATTCACTAAGCACATATTTCTAGCTGCTTTCATCACTAGCTTATTTTATGCACGATAGTGGATTTTGCCTTGCGTTTTTTTTTGTAGCTCGTTTCATTTATTTGCTACATGCAAGTAAATAAATATAAACATAAATAATAAAAGCATATTAGTGCACATTTTAATTCGTTTTTATTAAAATGCGCGCTATGGGGTAGTGGGAGAACGCTCCTGCCTGGTTGTTTGGTTTGTGGCTTGCCTGTCTGTCAGTCAGTCTCGTCGGTTGGTTGGTTAGCAGGACGGGAGGCACTGAAGTGCGGAAGACGCACTTACATCAGTGCACAATTTTTACATTAAAGTAAAATGTAAAGTGCTCCATGTGCGGCATAGAGAGGGAGAGGGAAGATGGAGAGGTGTACCGTCGTGGGAAATTAAAATAAAAGGCAAACAACTGCCACTACAACTATATATATAGATATATACATATGAGGAAAATGCAATTTCTGTATTTTTATATGTTTTTTTTTCCATCATGTCCAAAATGCGCAATAAAAAGGCGAAACATTGGTGGAAAGCCAAAAGTGAAGAGTGAATTGTGGTCTAATGGATTTTTATTTCATTTTTTTGTTAGCTTTTTGCCAAAAAATGGAACAGAAAGACCGTGTAAAGTGGCATTTTGTGACCCAGATGAAAGTGCTTTATGTTTGGGGGCTTAACACTTGATTAATTCTAAATAAATACTGGATCAAAAATAGTGGGAGAGAAAAGTCAAGCAGAAATTTTATTTTATTTTATTTTGACGATATTCAATATGCAGGGAAAGTCGGAATGAATAAAATAGAATTAAGTAATGCATAAGGTTAAGGTAAGTTGCATAAGGTGCAAAAGATTTACAGAAAACAAAGAGTTACACGAGTTGTGACGCCTGATGCGGAAATTCTCGGAAAAACTATAATAAAAAGCTAGCTGTTACCCAGGCGTCGCTCGTGTCCTTTGAATTTCGTGGATATGTAAGAGAGCATTTTAAATTGAAAATGGAATTGGCTGAATTGGCACTCAAACCGACAGTGCATAGCTGTATAAGCATTCATCACTGATGTTAATGAAATTATGGCATCGTAACATATATCGAACTGTGAATGATCATCAGAATATATAAGTCACACTTAAAGTTTCCACTTATCAATAATTAACTTTTGAAATAGCCAAAATAATAAAAGCAAACGAACCAAACAGTTGCAATTAAAAATTGTAGTATTTGCTAAGCTGTTAAATGGAATGACCGCCTACTGCGCCTCGTAATGAACTGTAATTGAATTAAGCTGAAAAATCATTTCTGAGAGTCAAAACGTGATACTTCCGCTGAGCTCTTATCAATTTTGGTTCATTTATTTAAAACAATTTTATTCAGGCAGACTTTTTTCTTCAGAGGAGTATGACTAATTTCAAAAGCTGTCTTAGAATTCAGAAGAACTCTCTATCAGAGACAAAACTTCTGGCTAACGTATCTTAAATGTAATCTTGTTCTCCTCGAAATTTTTAACTCACTTTATTCCGTAGTTTCAGTTTAAAGAGAGTATAGGCGCACGTTTGGCGGCAATCCTCCGAACAGATGGACCATAATGAGGCTTGTAAACAATTTTGCCGAGCAGTAATATCAATAATTTCATATCAAAGTGAAACTATTTAATATCAATAAGAACCTGTAATATTACATTGATACTAAAAATATTAAATTGAAATGTGAAATGATCAAAGTGATATGAAAAATCCCCTGGTGATATGATTTCAGATCAAAGTAGACATCGAAATTCTGAAAGTAGAAAGAGACACACAGAGTTTCTCAAATCAAATAGAGAAATTCTTGCGAATTTCGTCATTCGTTCTGTGCTAGTGCGTGTGAGAGGTAAGTAAGAAAAAAAGTACGGTGGCTGGAAAAAAATGTTAAACGGTAAAAGTAAATATAAAGTGAATTGCATGTGTGTGTGTTGTTGTACTGCCAATTTTTATTTGAAAATTTATAAATTGTATAAAGATAGGCTATTGTCTTTATTTAATCGCTTCTTAAGATTATATTATACACATACATACATATTGTGCGTGTTTTTTCTCTTTACCGTTTCTGTGTTTTTTTTGTGTTTTTGTGATTGCGTGCTCTCAACAGATCTCTCTCTCTTCTCACTAAAAACATCTCTCTATAATTATCTTTGCCGACATCTCTGACCACTTCTGGCTGTGAGAAGGGGCATAGCTTGCCGGACTGGCTGAAAATTCTTCCCCCACCGGGTCAGAGATTTTCTGCTTATTTATTATATTATAAGTTTTGGTTTTTTTTGTTCTCCTCTTCTCGTAAAAACCATAAATATTCATTATTTTTGAGTTTTATTTTTTTTTTGATCGAAAATAATGATTCCGGTCTAAGTTTTATAAAATTACTCAAAAATAACTATTATCAGTGAAGAAAAACGTAAAAATCATAAATTTAAAAATCGTGACGGAAATGCAGAGATTATGAAAAAATAAAGATTATGGTGTGAACCATTTTTTTTAGGTCCATTAGAATTGTGTGATTTTTTTAGTTAAAAAAATAAAAATATTCATTATTTACGGTCCCTGTTTTTTTGTTCTCCTCTTCTCGATCTCTATATTATCAAAGTTTTTGCTAGCTCTAATAACGTCTCTGACCGTGTTAAAAGAAAAAATTGGAAAACAACAGCTTTAGTGTGTTTGCTCCGACTTTGCTTTGGACTGATTTCGCACTGATGCTCAAGAAAACTTAAGAAAATGTAAAATAATCTTTATGAATTTTTTTTGTTATTTACTATTATTAATTTTTTATAACTTTACAGCTTGAAGTGGAACATAAAATTTTTGGAAGAGTTACAAAAAACTTGAGTTTACGAAAAGTTAATTATAAGTTTTGTATTGAAATTATTATTCTTCTCAATATATTAATCGTACAATTTACGGTTTTCTAGAGTGTTACATTTCTTCCAGCAAAATAGAACAGATTTTTCCGGAAAGATAATTGTTACGATACTATGTATTATAAACATATGGTTTTGATATTAGAAAAAATAAAGCATTGGTACTACAACAATACCCTTTTGATATTTAAAAATATATCTTTGATACTTAAGCCATGTCCTGCAGATATTTTGAAAATATTGCTTTGATATTCTAAAAACATAACATTGATATAAGCAAATATCCAATTGTTGATCTGAAAAAATATTACTTTGATATGTTCGAAATGTAAAAAAGATATATTCGAGCATTTCATCTGGGTATTTTTAGATAAAGGCCGATTTGATACTACAAAACACCAGATTGATACTAAATATCATGATCTTTTTTTTTTTGTATCCGTAAAATCGGCAAAAAAGAATATCGAATCCCTTCAGTTCGGCAAGGAGCTTATCTGCTCAAATGGGTATCATCAGACAGTCAATGCAGACAATTATGCACAAAGATTGGAACTTATTCGCCTAATAAAATCAAATGGCTAACTGACTGGACGGAGCAGACTTGTTGATTCGCTTGGAATTTAGATAGAAAATGCTTTAAATGGTGGAAGGGGACGATAACATGGTTTATTAAATTTAAATGAATTAAAATTCAATAAATTTTAAAACTAATTGACAATAATAATATTGATATTAATTAAAATTGAATGAGCTGAACATTAATAAAAAAAAAAAGTTATTTGTGTTTTTTAATATAGTAATATTCATCAGCCACCCTGTATTTAAAGCATATTCGCTCTCCCCACAAAATTGACAGACACATTTCAAATTTTAGGCGTCGCATCACGCGTAACTTTTAGCTATTTTGTCTTTTACTTATAATTTTTTGATTTTCTGCATCTCTGCGTTTTTTAAGCTGTCTTAGAATAACGACAAACTCTAAGTCAGGCATCACGTCACTCGTTACTTTTTGCTATAAGAATGTGCCAAGCACTTTCATTAAGTTCTTACTCAATTTTACTGTATATTTCCTGGGCTTCTTTTGAAAAAAATTTTACACAAAATCTATAGTTATATTAGATTTTGTTTGTTTCTTTTACGCATTTTTCACACATCAAATGTGACAGACATTAGGTTTATGCTCATGATGCACGTCGAGGTCTATGTGAACGGGTTTTGTGTGTGTCTATACAATTTTTAAGCCCAAAGGTGTACACCAGCTCGAGCATAATTTCTAATTAACTTTTTAAAACAAGGCGTCGTCATCTTGAAGGGCGTGGGCAGCCCAGAGATCCCTTTAGCACGTCATCATAAAAATGTTTTGCCAACATACATTTAGGTGACGCCTCTTGGGTCCGGGATACAACACACACACACACAAAAAAATGCGTAACAAATGAAGTAAAGAAACAAACAAAAACAAAAACAAGACCAAGCTCCAAATGGTAATAAAAACAAGAACAAAAACAACACCTGTAAACCTGTGCAAGGGCCTCTTGTTGTTGTTTCCTTTATGCGTTAAGTCATTAAAATGAAAATTTATTATGCGAGTGGGAGACCAAGTCAGACCCGGCCTAGGTGGCGTATACGTAACATATCTCATTAAGCCCAAACGGAATGCTGCTGCTGCTGCTGCCATAATGAAGCCAATAAAGCTTTTTATCTGGCAGACAACGTGATTTATTTATATGCCCAAGAAATATTATACTTAAAGAGCAGCGTCTTTTGATTTCAAAGCATCAAACACAATAAACGAATTTCGTATCAAGTGAGGCGAAAGTACACTTCAACCGCTCATTTAAAAATGTTTGTTCAAAGTTTGCGCTCGGCTTTTTTATGAGATTAACTTACGTGAGAAGCGGGCCTGCGCCCGACAACATATATTTTTTTCAATAATAATACCAAGAAACAATGACAATTAATCAATCTGACCTACTACCTACACCTCTAGACCTTTTCTTGAGGGGTAATTACGAGTTTAGACCGCCAAAAAAATTGCTCTGGGCAAGCAAAACATTTTACAATTCAATTTCAAATTGAATGTGAACATCAATTATTTATTCAACACTTCTGATAAATAAGATCACATATCAGTCATCATTGGGAAATTCAGCGAAGAAATCTAAGTCAGTTTGCTCGGCTGTAAATTTGGAAGCTTTACCTGCTTTGCCTTCGTCTTTAGCCTTCTTCCATTTTTCTACAATTTCAAAAGCCTGCACAGCTGTTTTCATTTCAAAGAGTATGCTACTATCAGATTGTCGTCTAGCCTGTATCAGCTCTTGCGCCAGATGATGCAGTTCCAGATCGAACAGCCATTCACGTACCAAAACCACTGGATTTGTGGCCCAATCCTCTGTTTCACTAACCAGGACACGTGGACTAAACCTGTTGGTGTCTAGTTAAACAGTTTCATGGAATTAGTTGGCAAAGTGTAAGGGTCTTTACCTACTCACCCGAATCAGATAGCACACAGTGCGTTGAAATCAGCAGCAAAGCTATGCTTAAATAATACATGTTGACCGTACACGTTGATTGACTGGATTGTACTAAATTTATGCACAGAGACCGCATGAGCATTTAGTCTTATCGCTGAAACTGAGAATCGTAAGAGACGCCGAAGCCAAAATATACGAATTTTTAGCTGCTTTCTTTGGGGTGCCTCTCTTAGTTCGGAAATCGTTCATGCAATCAATAAATATCACTAAATAAACTGCGAGAACTTCAAAAACTAGTTGAAGTGCCGCAAAAATTTTAAAAATAAATTAACCTTGAAAGTAAGGTTAAAAATAGAGGAAAGCTAACTTTGGCTAGACCGAAGTTTATATACCCTTGTAGCTTCTTTAATTTATATAAATTAAGGTTTTAAATGATTTTCGTCGAACATTCTTAGCTGAGTTATTTCCCAAACTCAGCTATAGATGGCGCCATTACTTTGACCATTTGCTTGCCAGTTTGTTATATGGCAGCTATACGATATATTCATCCAATTTTTACCAAACTTCCCAAAATTGTGTGGAAACTGATAATATTTATAATTGGAATGTATAACGACGCTACCATTGCAAACAAAAAAGTTTTTCTCACTAGATCTTCTTTTTCGACCGATCGTTCCTAGGGCGGCTATATGCTATAGTCATCCGATTTGGATCAAACTTGGCAGAATTGTGTGGTAGCATATAATACTGATCAGTAACAAGTTTTGGAGCGTTAGCATTGTAAATAAAAAAATGTTTCCTACTAAGACTTTTTTTCAGATCTATATTTTGTATGGCAGCTATACTATATAGTTGACCGATTTTCATCATACTTTATGGAATTATGTGAAAGCATAGAAAACTTATAAATAAGAGGTTTGGGGGCGTTTGCATTGAAAACAAAAAAGTTTTTCTCACTAAAACTACTTTTTCGACTGATGGTTCGTATGACAGCTATATGCTGTAGTTATCCGATCCCGCCGGTTCCGACGAATGTGCAGCGTATTTGTACCAAAAAACTTCGAGCAAAGTTTGGCTACAATAGCTTTAAAACTGACGGAGGAGATAGCATAGAAACAGACGGACGGATAGACGGACGGATAGACGGACGGATAGACGGACGGACAGACGGACATGGCTATGTCAACTCAGCTCGTCATGCTGATCATGAATATATATACTTTATGTGGTCGGAGATGCTTCCTTCTATGCGTTACAAACATCCGGACAATTTTAATAATCCCTCTACAAGGGTATAAAAGTACATAAAATTCATAAAAATGTTTGAAATCTTTATTTGAGTCGATAGATATAATAATATAATAATAGATCAATATAATTTAATGTTTAAAGATGATTTCATGTAAATGTTGACCGCGGCTGCGACTCAAATAGCTCATACGCTGGGTACATTTTTGGCATACTCTCTCCAACATATCGGCCGGTATGTTACGAATAAATTCTTCAATATTGGCTTCCAGTGTGTCAACAGTTGCTGGCTTGTCGCTATAGACATGAGCCTTAACATAGCCCCACAAAAATAGTCTAAAGGCGTTATATCGCACTATCTAGGCGGCCAATTGACCGACCCCAAATATAAAATAAACTGTTCACCGAACTCGCCTTTCAATTTGGGCCATTGTGTTGCGTGTTGGTTGGCATGTGACACCGTGTTGTTGAAACCACATGTCAGCCAAGTTCAGCTCTTCCATTTTGGGCAAAAAAAAAGTTTGTAATCATCGCACGGTAGCGCTCTCCATTCACAGTAACCTTCCTGCCTTCGTCATCTTTAAAAAATTACGGTCCAATGATGCTACCGGCTCATAATACACACCAAACAGTGCATTTTTCGGGCTGCATTGGCAGCTCTTGCAATGCTTCTGGCTGCTCTTCACACCAAATACGGCAATTTTGTTTGCACACGTATCCATTCAACCAGAAATCAGCTTCGTCGCTGAACACAATTTTCCGAAATAAAAGTGGATCTTCATCCAACTTTTCCAGTGGCCATTCACCAACAGTTAGCCATTGTGTAGGTCTTATACCAAAATCCTTCCGCAAAATTTTTCAAGTAGTGGAGTAGCAGATATTTCACGCTCATTAACAACATTGGCGAATACAGCTCCTATATTTTCCTCATTTTATTGGTTTATTGTCCAATAATGTATATTTGGTGCGAAATTTAGTCACAAGATTCCGAATAGCCGCCTCAGAAGGTCGCCCAAACTGATCAAAAAATGGAAGAAGTGCACGATGCACTTTGTTTGTGTTTTGATAAAAAAATTCAATAATCTGCAAGCGTTGTTCATTTGTAAGTCAATTCATGGTTAAATTATAGAGCAAACTGAACATGTTTGAGAGTAACATGTGACACAAAAACAGCTGAGCTCCCAAAAACAGTGTGACCAAAAAGAAAGTTGCTAAAAAATCACGCTTTAGTTGACTTTACAATAGAAATATAATAGATAATTGAAATAGAACAAGAAAGAGCTCACAGTCGATTTCACCGACTACAAAATACTCTGTACCATTATACTTATTTGGACAATGTAAATTGTACACTAGAGCGGACTTCAAAATATAAAAAAATATATAAAAATAGGCAACACTGCGTATGAGAAATTCAAACAAACTTTAGAAACTCCTCGCGCCGACTAAAAGTCAATTTTTTTCACTTTTGTTTTTGATTACGCTTATCAAACAACAAAAAGCAATAGATAGCGAGGTGAAGCGAAGTGAACACATTTTATTTTTTTTAAATAAAATAATATTTCAGCTAACATTACGCGGAAAAATAAGAATTCATTTCTTTCACTAAGTATTATTTTGTGCTAGCGACATTGCATTTCTATCGCATTCAGGGAGATAAGAACATGATTTTTCCGAGAATCACATTGGAGATTATAATAGGTCTTTTCTGAGAGGAAATTTGAATTCTGAAATTGATAACCGTTCCGATTTCCCAGAACGATTCTAAAATTCGGTTGAAATGTTATGCCCTCAAGACAGTCGAATGTAGATGAATGGAACTTTGAAAGTAAAGCGGAGTAATGCAAACGGTTTTTGGAAATCGGAAAATTTAAGAAGCTTTACCAGTTAGTTAACACAAACATGATTTTTTTATGCCGTTAACAAATTTAAACTTTGATAACCCATAAGTAAGCATCTAGAGGGCCTAGCACCTTGTTCAAACACTTATTTCATAGGTTGCACAATCATCTATCATATGCAATTTAAATTATTTGATTATTTCGTATTTGTTTGGTTCAAAAGCTATGATTTTTGCAAAACTTGGAGCCACTGTGCGCCAGTCAATTTCAGGAACAATGGATTTTTTTACCTTTTTTACCTCTAGCAGTCAAACGAGCATCTACGAGCAGCTGGACTTTGTTGAAATAGGTAAAGGAATAACTAAAGAACAAATTTAAAAAATATGGCAAAAATTTTTTTTTCTATTTTCTCTTAAAGTTGAAAAAAAGGTAAAAAAAAATAGACAGTTGGTAAATATCGATTTAACTGGAGAAACACAAAGCAACCAGTAAAATTTGATTTCTATAATACACTGAATTAATACGTAAATTAATAGAAACAAAAAACCTAGTATTCTTGATATTCTACCTGAAACTTGACCAAATTGCCTAAGAATTGTGTGATTTTTCTAACACTGAAAATCGTTCAACTTTGAAGGGTTTCATCTCCTGAACTATAAATCTGATTTTTTTTTTTTAAGGTATTAAATTTTAAATCTTTGAAAAAATTCCTATAAGATGAGTTTATTCAAAATATGAAATTTTTTATTTTTGCAACTTCATTTGTTCTAAGGTGATTTGTCTTCGCAGTGATCAATGGAGGAGATATGACGTTTCAAAACTACCATTGCGCGGAGATAAGTCGCTTTGAAAAGACGTGAAAGAACACAATGTTCGTTTTAAAACGTCATAGCTCCGAAATTGATCACACACCGTCTTACAAACGTTTTAAAACGACATATCTCCGCCGTGTTACAAACGACATATCTCCGCCCGGAGCTGTGTCGTTTGGAAACATCATAGCTAGGCGCAGCGATATGTCGTTTGGAAAACGGAGGAGATATGACGGTGGCAAGTTCAACCCACGATTATGGGTTGGAGCATTTTAATCACAGAATTGTTTGAATTTACCGACAAAATTTTGTCTGTGCAAAGAGGTTATGTTCCGATCCCAATTCCACCGAAGCCCCCCAAAATGTGAGGAATGCGCTTATAGCCTGAGCGCTTAGCACCTGATTCAAATCAATCAAATTTTTTCCACAATTGAGTTTAAAATTTTCCCTAATAAGCCGAACCATATCAACTCAAATCAATTTCTTAAAAACGGAACAATGAAAACTCGATTTGAGTTTTTGCGAGCTCAAAAATATGTTCTTTAAGCTTAGTACGGCGATACTTGCGAAATGTGTGCGAAATCTCTGCACATTATTTCGCCGATAACAAGTGCGAAATAAGACGCTCATCTCTAGTTGTTTTGTTTACAAATTTAACTTGGCGAGAACATTTAAATTAATTAACAGCGAATAGTTATGGTGGCCTCCAAGGATGCAATAGTTCATACAATAGCTTTCTGTGATTTATAAGAAGCGGTAGTGAAAGCACCTGGGGTTCGACTGAGTTTGGTTAATCCTTTTTTGCAAATAATTAAATGGTTTTTAGGTCCATCGTGGCCTTTATTTTTAATAGGCAAATGGTTCTCTATGGACACGACTAGGGAAGGGGCTGAATTGACTGCATTTCGTTATCATTTACTTATAATATAACGGCATAGATTAGGAGATGTCGTCTACGACTTGCGGTGACAAAGAAGTCCCTAGGCCGACCATTGCAAAGTTGTGCAGCTCATCTGTTCGACATACAGAATCGCCGTCGTCCACAAATGAATCACTTAAAGCCAATGTTCCTCATCATCAGCCATCTCGTACAAATAGTTTTAGGTTCTGTGAAAGAGAATTAACGCCGAGAAGTCTGGCAAGAAAGACATACATACATATGTGGAGCTGACCCCCACTCCACATCGCTGCCTCCTTGAGTTGCGATGGGTACGCCACCATCGCTTTCACACCTTCGAAATAGTCACTCATCGCGACTATCGCGTGACACATTGATGTCGATTGACAGCGCTGTGATATCGATATGACTATTTCGCGCATGAACTCCAGACCAACTCACGAAACAGCAACCTGCGAAATTCGTGCGAAATCATTTTTTTATATGGAATTTTTTATTTCGCGGGTATTTCGTGGGTATCTCCGTACCAAACTACAAGTAGGAACATTGTACTATAAATGAGAATAACCGTTCATGCACTGTTTTTCGCAAAAAATGTCCTAGTGTAGGTATTTTGAGTTTGTAAATCGCCAAACTATAACCAAACTCTCTCCTTAAACTATCGCCAAATCTGTTTTTGACGTGAGTTAAAAATCAAAAAAACTGTTTGCCGTAGTAGCTGTCAATGCAGTGCCCTTTCCACTGTACATTTTATACTGAGATTTTCAGTAACTAAATCTTTTTTAGGATCTAACTTAAACAGTTTTTTGAATGTTTGTGGTGAAGAGGCTAATTTGTTTGCAATCTTAAGCAAACTTAAACTGCCTGCAGCCAGACGGGCATTGTCATATCGTCCAGTTGACTCTAAGTATTCACACTTTCTATAGGTTCAAAAACTCAATGACATCGTTTTAAGCCATTTTAAATATAAAAATCTGCGTACCAAGATGTAACAAAGCATTTTTCTTTTACCATTTACTACAGATATTTATATTTACTTTTTGGTCCTAGCTTTTGTTTTATTCTCCATTCGTATTCTTTGTTCACTGGTCACGCCCAGGTTTAGCTGTCATGACCAGGCAAAAACAAAAAAAAATCAACAATAAAAATTAAAATGAAAATTTTCGCACAATGCTAAAATCAGCGCAAAAATAATCACCAACACAAGAGTTGAGCTCCGGCAAAAAGGGGAAATATACATTTTCGCAGTCAATTTTCTTTTATGTGTTTTTGTCAACCCCATCCGTACACTGCTCACGCCCAGTCATCCTCAACGCACACACACACATGTTTTTATAGCGTTGAAACATATTTTTTGCTTTTGTTTTTATTGCGACCAGAGTTGCCAAATGCAAATGTGAAGGTTGTTATTCTTTCAGAGTGTTGAGGTTTTAATTGAAATAAAATAGTAAGATCAGATAATTGTAAAACTGGCTGGCTAGTACATGGACTTTTAGCTAGCAATTAAATTTCTGTAAAAATAATTCTGCTTCCTTTGCAAAGAAGTTCTCTAGCATTACCTGGTAACTCTATATCTAGACTAGGTGATGTGTATTTTTAATATCAAGTCAAAAAATTACCATCCGCCGCTTATCAACATCGTTTGGCTGGATGGCCCTTTGGGGAGCAACTATGTATATGACAGTGACTAATAAAAGTATACATTCACTCTCACACACACACACACACACACACACACACACAAAGCAATATAGCATATTTTTTGTGCCACAGTTTTTCATTTGTTACTAAAAACATAAACAAATGTTGGCGCAGAGTGGGCTACAATCTCTATCTCTGGCATCTCTTCACATGGCACAGAAGTCTATGGGGCCCCAGGCAGAGCAAATAAACTGCTCATAAAGCAAAAAAAATTGCAAAAAAAGGGGAATATGTGTGGGGGGATGCTGGCGAGGAGAGCGACTTAATCTCCATCTAAACGCAATGGAGTCGTAATAACAAACAACAGAAAACAAATAAAAATACAAAAATACAAAACAAAACACATTGTACATATGGCCACATTCGTAGTTTACGTTTTTTCCACTTCATTTTATTCCTATTTTTTCTGGCGTAGCAAGAAGTAGAGGAAAAATGGCAATTTTGTGTGCTTTTTTGCTGAAGGACTGACTAACTGACTGACTGACTCACTGGCTGACTGAGTGCTTCAGTACTTGTGTGTTTGAGCATGTGTGTGTGTAGATGTGGTGGCTTTTGCTGATTAGCCCACTTGGGTGCCATTGGTGTGCTTCATTTGATCCTTGGCCGCTGCTTTAGTACTCTGCTGTCCTGTTCTAGTACAAGTGTTCGTGTATTTCTGGCTTGTCTTCTGCATTTTTCACTACCCACAAATATGACCGTGTTGGGTACTACAAAAACATCAGGACAAAAAAAAAAAGAGCTCAATATTTTGGCCATTTATGCTGGCTGTGCAGTTGAAGGAGGAGCTTATTAGTTTAGTTCAAGTACAACGAAATCTAGTTCAAAATGCAAACTGAGTTCAGTGACACCTGAGAAGCTATTTGAACCTAATCAGTTTGATTTCAGGGCTAGCCAATTAATCGTTATTCAAACTTAATTGATATATAGTAAAATGAATGTCAATTCAGGTCAGTTTTGAAACAAAACTAAAATCGAAAATAATTCATCATGCAGAATTCTAGGATGAATGAAATTGAATTTGTGAATAAAATCCCTTTGTCCTTGCATTTTTAATCATGTTGCGTTCTTAGATTTAATTAAGGAGAGGTCGTAATAATAATGGATTTTTTCTTTAAAAACTTTTACACAAACGGTCACCTTCAACTGCTATTGGCGTCAGCAGTGCAATAACAAGCCACGAATAAGCTTCTCAAAGTTTGCCGTTCGGATTCGGCATTAAACTAGTATCTTTTCCTTGGCAGAATATTGCTTTGCATATATCTCCATTCTCAACCCAATTACTGTAGAAAGCATTAATTCAAAATAAACTTAAACTGCCTGCAGAAATCCTGACACATGATGTCAAAACTCGGTCAAGACCAGATTTTCTCAAACCAAGTACGAGAAGGATTGATTTGAGCACGGATTTTTCAATTCCGGAATTCTTGTCTTAATCCCGACTTATGCTCACAAGGGATTGATTTTATCTAGTTATTCGAGCTCGATTTGATCCCTCAGTCGGATCCAATCATGAGGGTCCGATATTGATTTAAGCTCGATATTCGTACTTGATTTGATCTCGTAATCGACTTGGTGCAAGAATATACATAACGTTCATACATTCAATCCGAAAAAGGATTGCATCAAAAATGACTGGGATTGAGCATCTAACAAGAACTCCATGCTACGTTTCAACGACCTTATTGATTATCAAACTTGCTTGTGCTTGCCGGCTGGAGGTCATTAGTTTGCATACAAATGTAAAAACAGGACACAACCAACATAACTATGACGGCTGGTCGCCATTGAACTCTCTTCAATCGACTTGAACTATCAACTGCAATTCAGCTAGCTGCTGCTCATGCTGGAAGTGCTATAACTGGTAGGGAATTCCAAGGCAACGGTTAGTGCAAAAAAACGCACACCACCAACAACTGCTGTGCTGTCAGAAAAATGTATGTATGCGTGTGTATCCATTTAGCCTGAGAGACCTTTTATTTCTCAGTTTCGAACTTGCTCTCGGTTTCATTTCGCTCTTTCGCTTTGACAGTGAAGTTCCGTACTTACTTCAATCTCGAGTATGGATCATTTGATTTTCAAGTAGGATCCGTACTTGAAATGAACATTTTAGGATTGATGCAAGCCTTTTAGGATTGTTCCAATCCTTTCGTACTAGATTGTGCTTGATTCAAGCAGAGCTTAATCTTAGTTCGCCTTTTTTTTTGTGTATTAACTCACAGATCTCAGAACTTTCACAATTTTGTAAGATGAATATGAAAAGTAGACTCCGTTTGCTATATCAAATGCATTTTTAATTTCTGCCACTCCAGCTACCTCAAATGTATACCTTAACAATGTTGTAGGTAGATTGTTCGGATCTTCTAGACATATATGTATTGTAATAAGCAAATTTTTATCGATTTTTTGAAGTTTAAGAATGATCAGATGAACGATAGTCGAGTTATAAGCAAAACAAAGAATTACGTTGGGCAGCACCGGTCGCATCTGTGATGGGCAACACTTCACTTCAGTTACAGTGATAACATTAAAGTTATCAGGTTATCATACACATTGGCTGATGCCGAATATACTACAGTCGAATTTTTTA